>JAQJVK010000017.1:4654075-4844701 GCA_035578135.1 Flexamia atlantica | reverse complement strand
CCTAAAGTTGAACGTTCATCAAATTTGAACTTTCCTCGTGGTTTTTTCTAATATATTCTTAAATGATAGACCCAAGTTTTGAGGTATTACTCAGTATTACTCAGTATTTGAGGTATTACTCAGTATTACGCCCACGTTTAAGCGAAGTCATTAGCCATTTCTCACCCCTTTCACCCCTACATACAACCAATAAATGAAGCAAATTAAACTGTTTTCAAATGTTTGGCATTGTAATTTCTATACAAGTACTTTTGCCTAACCCCCTGGCCCCCGACCCTCTTCCCCTTCTAATAATTAAACTTCCACAACCAACAGCTCCCACCACCAAACTAGTGGTCCTATCGAAAAACAATTGTCAATATTGTATTTAAATAGTTTTTCTACAATTTTGGTTCTTGTTTTCGGATATTTTACCCTATCTCACCTCCTTAACCCCTAAACTGTGCCCTGAAATAAATTCGTTTGTAAATTTCCACTTTTTTGGTTTTCTTTATTTGTGTGTTTATTTTTTATTGTGATTCAAAGTTTTTACATTTAGAGTCAGTTTTACCGCTCAGGTTTAGGCCTCTATCAATGGTCATTCGCCAATTTATTTCGTTTAAACCCCAAAAGAGTCCTAAAGTTTAACTTTCATTAAATTTGAATTTTCCTCGTGTTTTTTTTCTAATATATTATTTAAATGAGAGACCCAAGTTTTGACTTCACAGCGTATACGTTACAAATCAATAATAAAATAACCAGTTCCTAGTGTTAAAATGCGTATAAAGTTAAAAAAATCGTCGAAATCTTCCAAATGTCAGCGTTTGTCACTTTCCTCATTGGTTAAAACCGAGGGTAAATTGATCAAAAATCGCAATTTTAAATTTCAATACCCTCAAAAAGGTTATTAAGAAGTCTTTAAATATGCTATAAATTATTTATTTAATTAGTTATTTTGAGCTCTAGTGGCCGAAAGGATGGTTCTATCAAGGAATGGACTGCACCATATCCACGGATTTTTCATGATCTACATCTTTGGTCCTATGATATTTTGCCCTATCTCGCTTCCTTCACTCTTAGGTAGCTCTAGAACATTCAAATTTTTATGATTTCCCCGACGTTTTTCAGCTTTAATATTATACGTAGAGGGCTGGAATTTGGTACACATCATCTCTACAGCATATATGTTACAAATCACTAATAGTATAACTAGTTCTTGGTACTAAAATACATTAAAAGGTAGTAAATCTTAGAAATTTGCTAACTAAGACTTAGATCCCTGAAAATTTTCAAACAGTTAATTTATGATTTTCTGTTGAGTTAGGAACCTGAAATTTGGCATGCACTTTCCTAATTGCTTAAATCCGAGGGTAAAATTATCACAACTTGCTATTGTAATTTTCAACCCCCTAAAAAATCATTTTAAAATCGTTAAAAAATGCCTTTCTAAAAGCTGTTATTTTGAGCTGAAGTGGCCAAACGGATGATGTTATCAAAATATGGGCTGCACCATGTGCCACGGATTCTTCACGTTCTTCAACTTTGGTAATTTGATCTTTTGCCCTACCCTCCTCATTTACCCTTAGATAGCTCTGACCCCTTTCAACCCCAAAACCGACCAATAAATGAAAAAAATTAAGCATTTTTCAATTGTTTGGCGATGTTATTTTTAAATAAATACTTTTGATTCACGTCCTTAGCTACCAACCCTCTCCCCTTTCAAATAATTAACCTTCTATAACCAAAAACCCCTTACCACCAATAACCACTCCCCCTTGAACAAACCAAAAATAACTTGTGTTGAGAATTAGTAAATACCTTGTAATTTTTGATGAAATACGTTTATGTTTTTGTGTCTTTGCACAAACCATCACCTCCCAATAAGGGACACATCACTGGGGGCCTGGGGGCGGAGCCCCCAGCGAGCCGTAAGGCGAGTCTATATATATATACAGCCGCATGTGTAACTGACTGACTCATGCATCGGGATACAAATTCAAACCATACTTCCCGATGAGCTAGAAACTTGAAATTTGGCACGAATATTCCTTCGGTGGTCAAACTACAGGAAAAACTGTCAAAACGAAACATTTCCACCCCCAACGCCCCTAAACGGGGGTAAAATGGGGGAAGATTTGATGTTCGAAAAAAGTACTTTTCGTTTTTGGGCTATAGCGGCTAAACCAGATGTCCTATTGAAAAACGGACTGCACCACGTGCCACGGATTTTTCACGATCTACAACTTTGTTCCTATGACTTTTTGCCCTATCACGTCTCCTTCACCCTTAGATTGCTCTAGATTTTTCAATCTTCGTAGATCTTCCCTTGGTTTTCAGCACCAGTTGACTTGATACACTACTTAGGCCCCTGTAAATTTGCAGGAATATTTATTGGGTGGCTACTCTAAATATGAAATTCTCAGAACAAACTATTTCAACCCCCCTCATCCCCAAAAAAGGGTGAAACGGGGGAAAACTTGAATTTCAATGAAAGTGCTTCTCGTTTTTTGCCTCTAGCGGCTTAAATAAAGAATCTGTTTAAAACAGAGGTTATTTCCTTAGTTGAAATTAAACTTCCGACAATTTTGGTCATTACGTATTTTGCCCTATCTCACCTCCTTAACTCCCAAAATGACCTCTAAATTTAAAATTCTTATAAATATTCAGTTTATTTTGTATTTTGATGATTTTTAAATATTTATTTTTAGCTTATAGATCTCTATTTTCACACTGAGATAGTAAATTTGGTCCTTAAGGATTATCATGGGTCATTCGCAAAATTCATCCCGTTTCAACTTCTAAAATAGTCCTCAAAAGTTCAAACTTTAGTCGAATTTTAACATTTCCTCGTGGTTTTTATTTTTTGTCAAATTTTTTTGGCCAGGGGTGCCGAATTATTGACACGGAGATAGTTAGTTTGACTTTTCCGGTTTATTATAGGTAATTTGCAATTTTTACCACATTTCTACCCCTGAAAAATTCGTCTCAAGTTGAACTTAAATTAAATTTACGATTTGACTCGTGGATTTTTTGCCAATTTATACGATACTGAAAGTCTCAATTTTTGACTAGGGATTCGTCAGTGTCAATCTCCATGTTCATCCGAAGTCATTTGTAATTTTTAAAATCTATCAATCCCTAAAAGTGACCAAAAAACACACACAAGCTAAGCATTCTTCAAGTTAAGGCAATGTTGTTTTTTAACCAATATTTTACATCACCCCCTCACCCCCTGACTCCACCAACCCTCTTTCACAATTATAAATTAACCCCCACCCCCTCCGCAAACCCCCCCCCCCTAAAGGACTACCCTCCCAAACATTGAGTTTATTCGAAATTTTGTGACTTTTCAATACATCCCCCCCCCCGCTTTGGGGCAAACCCAACAAGTGGGCCTGGGGACGTTAAATTAATTTTCTCTTGTAACTTTCAATATCCAAACTTCCCACTGACCACGACTGGAGATACCTGGTAAGGTGACTTTATACGTTAACAAATATACTAATTTTGTTATATGAATTTTCAATATGAACATCCCTCAATAAGGGACTCACAGTAGGGGGCCTGGGGGCGGAGCCCCCAGCGAGCCGTAAGGCGAGTCGAAATAACTTTAAAGCCGCTTGTGTAACTGACTGAGGTATACAAATTCTATTCAACTTCCCATTGAGCTGGAAACTTGAAATTTCGCACGAATATTCCTTCTGTGGTCAAACCCCAGGGAAAAGTCTCAAAATAAAACATTTCCACCCCCAACTCCCCCAAAGGGGGGAAAAACAAGGGAACATTTTAATAACGAAAAAAGTACTTTTCGTTTTTTGGCTGTAGCGGCTAAACTAGAAGTCCTATTGAAAAATGGACTGCACCACGTGCTACGGATTTTTCACGATCTACAACTTTGGTCCTATGACTTTTTGCCCTATCTCGTCTCCTTCACCCTTAGATTGCTCTAGATTTTTCATTTTTCGTAGATCTTCCCTTGGTTTTCCAGCACCAGACTACTTGATATACTACTAAGGCCCCTGTAAATTTGCAGGAATATATATTAGGTGGTCACTCTAAATATAAAATTCTCAAAACAAACAATTTCAACCCCCCTCCCCCCCCAAGAGGGGATGAAACGGGGAAAACTTGAATTTAGATTAAAGTACTTTTTGTTTTCTGCCGCTAGCAGCTAAACTAAAGGTTCTGTTCAGAAACAAAGGTTATTTCCTCAGTTGAAATTAAATTTCTTAAATTTTTGGTCATAATGTATTTTGCTTTATCTCATCTGCTTCACCCCCAAAATGACCATTAAATTTAAAATTCTTATATAATTTCAGTTTATTTCGGGATTTGATGATTTTTTAATATTTATTTTCAGCTTATAAACCTCTATTTTCACACTGAGATAGTCGTTTTGGTCTTTTATTTTTATCAGGGGTCATTCGCAATATTCATTCCGTTTCAACCCCTAAAATAGTCCTCAAAAGTTAAACTTTCGCAGAATTTTAAATTTTCCTCGTGGTTTTTATTTGTTGTCAAATTTATTTTTGGCAAGGGATGCCGAATTATTGACACAGAAATAGTGAGTTTCACTTTTCCGGTTTATTATGGGTAACTTGCATTTTTTACCCTATTTATACCCCTAAAAAGTCGTTTCAAGTTGAACTTTAATTAAATTTACTATTTGACTCGTGGTATTTTTGCTAATTTATTCATTACTGAAAGACTCAATTTTTGACAAGGGGCTCGTCAGTGTCAACCTCCATGGTCAACCGAAGTCAGTCGTAATTTTTAAAATCTATCAACCCCTAAATGTGACTACAAAAAGAATCAAACAATGCATTCTTCAAATTAAGGCAATGTTGTTTCTAAACAAATACTTTTGCCTCACCCCCTCACCCCCAGACTCCTCCAATCCTTTTTCACAACGAAAAATTTACCTCACCCTCTCCGCTAAAACCCCCCTAAAGTAACCCTCTAACTACCCCCCCCCACTAACTACCCTCCCAAACACTACAATGATATATTTTGCTGAGGATTTGTAATGAATTTATTCTAAATTCTCTGAATTATCAATACACACTCCCTGCTTTGGGACAAAGACAACAAGGGGGCCTGGGGCAAAGGCAACCTATTTGTTTTTCCAGAAATTTAATGAATTATTTAAGTAATAATTACCCCCCCCCCTCCCCTACCATAAACCCCATTGAAACTATTAAGCTCCAACAACTAGTAATAATTAATTTCGCTGAGCATTTGTAAGCAGTTTATTCATTTTGTTTATTTCAATATAAACTCTCCGATTTGTGGCGAAACCCTTTAAGGGAAGCAGGGGAGGATTGCTGAGGATTTGTAAACAGTTTATTCGTTTTGTGTGACTTTTCAATACACACTCTCCACTTTGGTGCGAAACCCCTTAAGGGGGCCTGGGGGCGGAGCCCCCAGCGAGCCGAAGGCGAGTCTATATTATATACGACCGCATGTGTAACTCACTCACTCACTCACTCACTCACTCACTCACGTATACAAATTCAAACCATACTTCCCGATGAGCTAGAAACATGAAATTTGGCACAAATATTACTTTGGTGGCCAAGCCACAGGAAAAATTTTCAAAACAAAACATTTCCACCCCCAACCCCTAAAAGGGGGGAAGACTTGAATTTAAAAAAACGTACTTTTCGTTTTCGGACTCTAGCGGCTAAACTAGAGGTACTATCGAAAAACGGACTGCACCACGTGCCACGGATTTTTCATGATCTACAACTTTGGTCCTATGACTTTTTGCCCTATCTCGTCTCCTTCACCCTTAGGTAGCTCTAGAACTTTTAATTTTCAAAGATTTCTCCGGGTTTTTAACTCCCAGTAGATTTAATATTATACGTAGAGGGCTGAAATTTGGCATAAATCATCTCTACATCATATATGTTAAAAATCGTTAGTAATATAACTAGTTTCTGACATTAAAATGCATATAAAGTTAAAAAAACCTTCAAAATTCGCCAAATATCAGCGATTTTCTAGAGGTATTTCATTCCAGTTCAAACCATACTTCCCGATGAGCTAGAAACTTGAATTTTAGCACGAATATTTCTTGGAGGGTCAGCATCTAGGGAAAATTATTAAAACTCATAATTTTTTTATTTAAACCCCCCAAAAAAATTACAAAAATCGCTAACAAAAGCTATTTTTAAAGCAGAGGTTTTTGAGCTCTAGTGGCCAAACGGATGGCCCTATCGAAAAACGGACTGCTGAGTGCCCCGCGGATTTTTCACGATCTACAACATTGGTCCTGTGACTTTTTGCCCTATCTCGCCTCCTTCACCCTTAGGTTGCTCTAGAACTTTCAATTTTCTAAGATTACCCCGACGTTTTTCAGCTCCAGGAGATTTATTATTATACATAGAGGGCTGGAATTTTGTTCAAATCATCTCTACAGCATAAATGTTACAAACCGCAAATAATATAGCTTTTATTGGTATTGAAATGCATATAAACTTAAAAAAATCTTCGGAATTCGCCAAATTCCAGCAATTTTCTCGAGGTAATGTATTTCGTATAACCCTGATACACTACCTAGACTCCTGATAATTTGCAATCAGTATGTATATGACTCGATTTTGTGCCCTGTCTTGTGTCTTTCGCCCTCAGATAGCTCTAAACCCTTTCAACCCCGAAACTGACCAATAAACGTAACAAATTAAGCATTTTTCATATGTTTGGCAATATTATTTTTAAATAAATAATTTGGCTTACGCCTTGAGCCCACCAACCCTCTCTTCTTTCAAATAATCGTCCCCTAAAGCCATAAAACCCCTACCACCAATATCTCTTGACCCCTTGAACAAACCCAAAATACCTTGTGCTGAGAATTTGTAAACAATTAAATTAATTTTCACCTGTATTTTTTAAGAAATAAGTTTACCTCAACCCGAGACCCTCCTACCCTTTCCCAACAAAAAAGCCCAAACCCCTCCATCATAAATCCCTCCACTAAATACTCCCCTCTCCCCCACCAACTGCCCCCCCAAACGATAAATGTTGCTAGGATTTGTAAAGGCTTAATTCATATTGTGACTTTTCATTACACAAATTACAACTCCTTTCACTACAACTCCTTCATTTTTTCCTAACCTTCATGTCTTACCAACACTTGCCCCTTATAAGCCAACTAACCTCCCACATAAAACCCCCCAAAACCAAATACGTCCCAAAACCAACTACGTCCCAAAACTACTAATATCTTGTATAGAGTAGTTGTAGACTGTTTATCTAATTTTGTCTAGATTTTTATACCCAAACCCCCCCCTGAATACGACCGGAGATACCAGGTATGGTGACTTTGTACGTAAACAAATAAATTAATATTTCTATGTGACTTTACAATATTAAAATTCCTCTCCCAAGAGCTCACAGTAGGGGGCCTGGGGGCGGAGCCCCCAGCGAGCCGAAGGCGAGTCTTCATATGTATTCAGCCGGATGTGTAACTCAACCATAGATACAAATTCTAAATTTTTTCCAGATAAGCTAGACACTTGAAATTTGGCACGGATATTCCTTTGGTGGTCGTACCCCGGGAAAAATTATCAAAACGAAACATTTCTACCCCCGACCCCCCCAAAGGGGGGAAAAGGGGAAAAAATTGAAGTTCGAAAAAAGTACTTTTCGTTTTTTGGCTATAGCGGCTAAACCAGAGGTCCTATTGAAAAACGGACTGCACCACGTGTTACGGATTTTTCATGATCTAAAACTTTGGGCCTGTGACTTTTTGTCCTATCTCGTCTCCTTCACCCTTAGATTGAACTAGATTTTTCAATTTTCATAGATCTTACCTGGGTTTTCCGGCAAGAGTTGACTTGGTATACTACGTAGGCCCGTATACATTTTCGGGAATATTTATTGGGTGGTCATACTAAATATACAATCCTCAAAACAAACAATTTCAACCCCCTTCACCCCCTAAAAGGGGGTGAAATGGGGGAAAACTTGAATTTCGATAAAAGTACTGGTTGATTTTTGCCTCTGGCGGCTAATATAAAGGTTCTGTTCAAAAACAAAAGTTATTTCCTTAGTTGAAATTAAATTTACTACAATTTTGGTCATTACGTATTTTGCCTTATCTCAATACCTTTACCCCCAAAATGACCTCTAAACTTATAATTCATATACATTTTTCAGTTTATTTTGGGTTTTGATGATTTTTCAGTATATATTTTTAGCTTATAGAGCTCGAATTTCACAATGAGATAGTAAGTTTGATCCTTTAGGGTTATCAAGGGACACTCGCATAATTCACCCCGTTTCAACCCCTAAAATAGCCCTCAAAAGTGAAACTTTCGTTGAATTTTAACATTTCCTCCAGGTTTTCAGCTCCAGATGATTTAATGTTATACGTAGAGGGCTGAAATTTGGCATACATGATCTCTAAAGCAAATATGTTACAAATCAGGAATAATATAATTAGTTTGTAATATAAAATTCCATATAAAGTTAAAAAACTTCAAAATTCGTTAAATGTCAGCGATTTTCTCGAGAAATATCAAAAAACGCCATTTTTTATTTTAACGTCCTCAAAAAATACAAAAAATCGCTTACAAGCTATGTTATAAATCAACAATAATAAAACTTTTTCTTTTTAAAAATTTTTAAAATAAAGTTTGTATGTGGCTTAATTTAGTTGTTGTTTAGTCAAATAATGGCCTAAATTTCCCAATTCGTTCATTTCTATGACATCAAACATGCATGCTCATTTCTCAGTTAATGATGTGGAAAAACTGTAATATGTTGATTTTAAGTTTAATTGGATTTAATTTGTTTATTAAAATAGCACTCTTATAAATCTTACTAATTCGAAAGAGAGGAACAGGAACTACCCAACACTAGCCTGATCGGACCATCGGATGGTGGGGTTAGGTGGGGGATAGATAAACCCTTTATAAATGGGTTTTGGGATCTTTTACATAGAAAATGAAAATTATCAGATCCTGGGTTGAACCATTAGATTTAAATTGAAAAAAAAACAACAATTTTTTACTGTGAATAATTGTTCTGTCCAGTAATTTGACTCAATGTTTACCTTATGGGAAAGATATAAAATTCTATATATCGCTTATTTCTCAACAAATCTGAATAAAAATTTGTAGATATCTTTATTTAGTTGCTACCTGCTGGAATACTGAAAAAAACTTGAATTTTTACATTTCCATGTCAGCGAAAATGCATACTCATTTTTAATATTATTCTTATGGAGAAAATTGGTTTTGACATTTTACTTTTATCTTATTTATCTGTTTATAAATAGGTTTTTGTAATTTGAATTTTACATTTCCATGTCAGCGGACCTGCATACTCATTTCCCATATTATTCTTTAGGAAAAAATTGGTTTTGACATTTTACTTTAGTCTTTTTATAAATAGGTTTTTGTAAAATATCTCAGAAATTGAAACCTATCTGATTTTCCAGAAATTTAATGAATAATTTCGTAATAATTACCCTCCCCTCTACCATAAACCCCACTGAAACTATTCACCCCAGAAACTAGTAATAATTAATTTTGCTGAGCATTAGTTAACAGTTTATTACTTTTGCTACTTTTAATACAAATTCTCCGCTTTGGGGCGAAACCCTTTAAGGGGGCCTGGGGGCGGAGCCCCCAGCGAGCCGTAAGGCGAGTATTAGTATACAAACGCGTGCTCGGGCCCAACACAATAACAGCTCATGTCCCAATTGAATTTTAATCTTGGTCGGTAAGGGAAATCAAACTCAGAATGGAAATGTACTTTCAGTATTAAAAGTGAATGAATGATTTATTCAAATTTAGGCCTATGTTTGCAATAATTTTGCCAACTAAGTTTGTTTTTTAGATTGAACTAATAGCCTTAATTAATTATTCATTATTATCAATCATCAGTTCAAATCAAATGTGTAAATCGTTGAAAAATGACCAAGTTATTTTGAAACGATCTTATTATGAACGGGTAGCTTAGCACCCGAACATGGGGGGCCCGAGGCTGATCCTGGTTACAGGGCCCGCAATCGAATGTGGGGGCCATGGAGATTGAGGCGAAACTTCAATCAAATACAGTACAGTAGCTACCTACTGTATTATAGCTAAGTCGGAACCGTGAATGTTGTAATTACTGTCGAATCGGTTATTCATATCACCGAACTCTCAATCTGTGTGCTATTTAAAGTATCTCTCAAGTTTTAATATACATCGCATTAATTTTGTGATTATGATTCTAATTGCAGTATAACAATAAGTGTTGTGTTATCGTTACTACCCTTAACGGACGATAACAAAAGGTGCCCTAATAACCTCAATGCATCATGATTTATTACATGGTCTGAAGATACTCGAGTACCAGACCTGACGCTCAAGTAGCCTGATACTGATAACATAACCTTATTGTCACAACGCCTAACATAATCATTAGTCTGATGATACTCGAGTGCGAGGCCTGACTCTCAAGCAAGCCCAATAATAATAACTACTAATGGCTAATAACATATTATAGCCTTACTGTCACAACACCTGATATAGTACTTGGTCTGATGCAACGACCGCATAGTACAAGTAGATGGAGCACACGAGGCGCGACGTGAAGGCAAAAATTTGCCTCAAATACATGAAAAAAACAAACTCCGTAAAAAAACAAATATGATATCAATAAGTGTTGTGTTATCGTTACTACCCCAGGAACTAGTAAACCGGTCCGGTTTTTTGAAAGGTCTGAATCTCAGAATTACAATAGTACCAAATATAAATGGTTTACAGCAGTCTACACATGGTAAACACAAATAATCTAGAAGCTTGTCCTGACATTTTTTGAGAGAAGCTGCCAACACGGAATGCACTTGTACCATTCTTATGATGTGTAAACTGCTTCTAAAACATTTATAATTGGTACTATAGTTATTGTGAGATTCAGACCTTCAATTTGATACCACATTTGTATTTTTTTGGTCGACTATATTTTTGTAAACAGCAGTTTAGGATTGACTTTGTTTTTATGCAGGCGCTGCACGGATAAACTCTCCCACAAAAACTAAGTTATCGACGAAACTACGGAGCTATTTTTAGATACTTTTTAAAAAATTCAATTTTTTAGCAACATTTTCCGTTGTTTTTATTTTACGTGGCCAAAAAGAAAAAAGTAGCAGCCTACTACTTTTTTCATGTCAAGTTTTAAAGTTTAATAAAAAATGACTTTTTTCATTTTTTTAATAGAAAAAAAAATTATTTCTCAAATATGATTGGTTGATTGGTACTATTACCTTTAAACTAAGGGGGTTTAAAAAGGGCTCTTCACGTGCAAAATTTCAACATTGGCTCTTCAGGTGCAAAATTTCAACCTTGACCCTCAATGCTAAATGGTATCAACTGCGAGTTATTCGAAACGTGAGAACCAATAGATTACGCGTTTCTAAACGACGCTTTATGTTACTATACCTAGACAATATGGCGGCCCAGACTTCATTTGCTGTATTGCAAGTAAGATAGGCATGCTCCGTCTATTTGTACTATGTGGTCGCTGGTCTGAGATATAGTTGAGTACCAGGCCTGGCGCTCAAGCGATCCCAATACTGATAACAAAACCTTACTGTCACAACGCCTGATATAGTCTGATGATACTCGAGTACCAGGCCTGACGCTCAAGTGAACCTGATACTGATAACATGGCCTTATTGTCACAACGTCTCGAAATTTTTTACTTAGAATAGTATTAGCTATGTTCTTTTAAGCTCAAAAAATTTGGCGGTAAGGTATATTTTTTGAGGAACCTGTCGAGTAATTGATAAACCACGATAGTTTACACTTTATTCTTATTTGTATACCGCTATATTAGGGAATGTTCTGATAAGTAATTTTCTTTTTCTGTTAAGATTTACATTAGGTCAAGGTACCACGCTTGTCCCGAAGGTTAATGGATTAACTTTTCGTCCGTCAATTAATGACAAAAACAAAGTGAGTCAGGAGTCGTGACATTGCCCTGAAATAGCGACCGTCGAGTCACCAACCCAAAACGCAGCCGGGGGGCCCGAAATAGCACGGGCTTGGCCAAAGTACCTGCAGTTAGCTATGAGGTGCCGCCGTACCGACAATCGAAGGCGACCAGGTCGTATAACACATATAACTCGGCGAAGAACACGAGTTAATAGTAAAAATGATTAGATATCAAGCGTGTGAAGGGTAGGGTAGTTAATATACTTATCATTTGCCAGTGACAGGCCGTCCCTAGTAATTAAGACGATAACACCCGAAATTTTCGAAAATTTTAAAGTCTTAGGATTAATAGAACGATAGACAAATTTAAGAACAAAACGAAAATTGCGGATTGCGACTGTACTTTTTAGTTTTCGTTTGTTTTCGTGCGGGACGTACGAACGATAGAAGTGAGCTGACGAACGATAGATGTGATTTCCCTCCCTTTCCCGCTTCATAGTTACATTAATTCTACAATAGAATGAACAGGATTTTTAGGGAGGGCCCACGGGCGAAAAAATCAAGTTTGATGACGTAGACTAAAATAAAAAACGCCTCTTTAATCAAAATCAACTCGAAATAAAAACTTAGTAAGTCTTAAGCCTTAACTTTTTTTAACTCAACTTAACTTTTTTCCGCTTGACTGTGGTCTCAAAAAATGTTAATTATTATTATTAAGAAAAATTCATTTATGTTATTTGGAGGCCCATAACTCTCTATTCTAACGATCTCTGCCTCATAAGAAAGCATTTAATTCATCAAGTATTTCAAGACTAAAAATAATTATATAACTCGATTAGATCCAAGGGTATAAGAAAAACAAATATAAGATATTTGTATTTCTTAACAAATAACAATATTGATATTTCCTTGAGTCTTTTATAAATATGATATCGGAAAGTAAAGTTGAAGTAGGTAAAAGAACTGTTTTTAATAAGATAAAACCCTGGATCAGTGACTTTATTTGTATGAAAATTAAAGTTAGAAATAGAATTTTTAGAAATGTAAAAAAACATTCAAATAACGAAAAATTATTGAAGTACTATAAAAAGTTTAGAAATAAATTAAATCAAGAAATTAAAGTTTTGAAAAATGAGTATTATAAAAAGGTGTTTAATGACTGTAATGGCAATTCAAAAGCAATTTGGGGTGTTATAAATAATCTCACGGGTCAAGAATGCAGGAAGGGTAATGACAACATATTTTTGTCAATAGATGGTTATGATGTTAATGATCCGGAGATTGTATGTAACGAGTTTAATAACTACTTTCTATCTGTTGTAGATAAAATAAACATAAATACAAAGAAGCCTGACAACTTTAAGTCACTTGAAATGGCAGAAAAATTTAAGAGCGTTTTTCAGGTGAATTCTATGGTTCTCGTACCAGTGACAAAAGATGAATTAAACAAAGTGGTACTTTCTTTAAAAAATAGAACATCACCAGGTATTGATGGAATTAGTTCCTCTTTGATAAAAACAGTAATTGAAAAGATTAGTGATGTTCTACTTTATCTAATAAATTTTAGTTTGGAAAGTGGAGTTTTCCCATATTTGTATTTGTATGAAAATTAAAGTTAGAAATAGAATTTTTAGAAATGTAAAAAAACATTCAAATAACGAAAAATTATTGAAGTACTATAAAAAGTTTAGAAATAAATTAAATCAAGAAATTAAAGTTTTGAAAAATGAGTATTATAAAAAGGTGTTTAATGACTGTAATGGCAATTCAAAAGCAATTTGGGGTGTTATAAATAATCTCACGGGTCAAGAATGCAGGAAGGGTAATGACAACATATTTTTGTCAATAGATGGTTATGATGTTAATGATCCGGAGATTGTATGTAACGAGTTTAATAACTACTTTCTATCTGTTGTAGATAAAATAAACATAAATACAAAGAAGCCTGACAACTTTAAGTCACTTGAAATGGCAGAAAAATTTAAGAGCGTTTTTCAGGTGAATTCTATGGTTCTCGTACCAGTGACAAAAGATGAATTAAACAAAGTGGTACTTTCTTTAAAAAATAGAACATCACCAGGTATTGATGGAATTAGTTCCTCTTTGATAAAAACAGTAATTGAAAAGATTAGTGATGTTCTACTTTATCTAATAAATTTTAGTTTGGAAAGTGGAGTTTTCCCATCTAAATTAAAAGAAGCTGTGGTTATCCCAATTCATAAATCCAATTCAAAAAATATTTGTGGAAACTATCGTCCAATTTCGTTACTATCTTCTTTTTCAAAAATATATGAAAAAATAATGAAATACAAACTTGTCAATTTTTTGGAGAAAAATAACTTTTTTAGTAGTAAACAGTTTGGTTTCAGAGAAGGATTAAATACTGAAATAGCTTTGCAAAATTTTATGGGTTCTATATACAATAATCTGAATTCATCCTTAAAAGTAAGCGGACTTTTCCTTGACATTAAAAAAGCATTTGATACAGTCGATTTTAAAATTCTTCTTTCAAAATTATATCAAAGTGGAGTTAGAGGAGTAGTACAAAATTGGTTTGAAAGCTACTTAATCGGCAGGAAGCAATGTGTTAAAGTAAATGGCAAATTTAGTGAAATGGGAGAAATTTTTAATGGCGTTCCTCAGGGTTCTGTTTTAGGGGCAGTCCTTTTTCTTGTTTACATAAATGACCTTTGTAATGCATCTTTCCTTGGTAATCTCACTTCATTTGCTGACGACACAGCTTTGTGTTATGCTGAAACTTCATGGGAACAAGTAAAAATGGCAATGAATATTGATTTAATGTCTCTTAAATGGTGGTTCACTCAAAATCACATGGTCTTAAGTACAGAAAAAACCAAGTACGTTAACTTTTCATTAAAAAAATCTTTTAACAACAATGAACCAGCTGTTTATAAATGTATTAAATGCCTCTGCCAACAAACTAGATGCGGGGAGTTTTGTGCTGTAGTAGGAGAGGCTGTTGAAATTAAATATCTTGGACTGATTTTAGATAGTGAATTAAACTGGAAAACACACATTTTTGGTCTCAAGAAAAAGCTAAATAGCGTGTTAAGAATCTTTTATTTTTTAAGGGATATATGTAATGAGGACATTTTGAAAAGGCTTTATTTTTCTTTAGTTCAAAGTCGGTTGGAATACGGTTTGACTTGCTGGGGCGGAACGTACAATACAAATACAAATTCAATTTTTTTGCAACAAAAGAACTTTGTTAGATTAATACTAAAAAAAGTAAAGACTGAACCTTCAAAACCTTTGTTTTTCAATTTAAAAATTTTCCCTCTCAAGTATTTGTATGTCTACAAAGTTTTGAAATATTTTTACTGTCAAAGGGGCAGATTGGAATTTAATGAAACCTCTTACCGATCAAAATTAAGAACAGCTAAAGATTTTGTTGTACCAAAACCAGAATGCACTTTCTTTACTAAAAGTTTCGTTTTTATGGCACCAAGAATGTTCAATTTGTTACCAAATTATATAAAAAATGCTTTCAATTTAAAGATTTTTTCAAAAAAGTTGCAGAAATGGCTATTTTTACAAACAAACATCACTTTTCTTACTGATATACAGGCTTAATATTTTTTTAAATATAAATTAACTGACACAACTACATCTTTTTCTTCAGTGTACAGCAAAAATTATTCATTTATTCTTTTATTCTTGTGTCTATTTTTTCCAAAGAGCAGGAATAGGAATTATTATTTATTTATTTTAATTTTAGTTATCGTCTAAGAGCTGTTTTAGTTTTAAATTAATTCATGTAAAATGGAGCCTCCAATCAGGCTAGGCCTTGGAGGTCCTAAATTTTCCCAAAATAATAATTAATTTTTGTTTTTATTTGATTATGTTTCAAGGTATGCTAGCCCTTTGTTATTTAATAAATATAGATATTTTATTTTTATTTTTAATGTTGAAGTTTCTTATCAAGAATGTTTTTTTAGTTTGAATTAATGTTAAATGTTGTAAATAATTGTAAATATAGTGTATAAGAAGGTCATGCCTTGGCAAATCAATTTTTTTTTCTTTATTTCCTAAGCATATATTATGTAAAACATGGATTTGTAAAAGTGGGAAAATAAACTTCTTATTCTTATTCTTATTCTTATTCTTATATTGTTGTAAATTTGAAACTCCCATAAGAAATACATGGGGAGGATTTTTTCATTGGTTATATGTCGATTTATGCGGTAGATAGATGAATGCGGATGCTTGATGGCTAAACTACTGTGCAAACATTTAATTAAGACCTCAACTATGAAAAACGGTCTGGTAAAAGAGCCAAACGGACTCGGAAGATGAAAACCAAATATTTTAATTAAGATAACAACCTCCCTTTGCTCTGCGTTTTATTTTTTGAAACCCTAGAAACTTTTTTTCATGTGTAGTTAACATTTTTTCAAGTCTCTACAATAACCCAATTATACTTTCTTCTTCCTTTCTAGTATCCATGACCACTACTAAACAATAAAATTGATTTGACGAAGGGTATTTACAATAATTATGGGGAGTTCGGCAAACAAACTCTGCACATACCTAAAAGTAATCTGACCTTTTTTTATTCTTCGAACAAAACCGCAGGAAATTAGAATTCTGTCTTCGACTTTTATAAGGCAAGGAAGTTCTTGAGTAAGTTTTAATGCCTGACCCAGTTGATCAGACGAGCAACGATTGAACTTAGCAGGTTTCCCGAAGACCCACATGCCTTTCGAATTCAACAGCCACTCTCTCGCTGCACAACGGGGCAACCCAAAGTCAAAACCTTAAACCAATCATAAATTCCATTGGATGGTTAGTTGTTGTTAATCTCAATTATTAGTTTTATTTTTTAAACTCCTATAGAAGGGTAAAATTCAAATGGATTTATAATCCAATGATTCGTTATCAATGGATGTATATATAAACAAACTCTGAAGGTAAAAACGTCTACGACCACCAAGTTAGGTATGAAAGTGTTTGTAAATCATGTCAATGGAAGTTTCACAACATAACCTGACAATGTCTCGATATTGATAGGTATGTTAAGAGTCTTTGCTGTGAATAATTAATTGTTTCATTAATGTCCCTTGAAGCTTATTCCTTTAAATAAATACAACCCATCTCACAATAAGTAACCAAAACCTCACAAAAATTTAACAAAATTTAAGATCAACCCTTTACACCCATAAGCCCTCTTACCGTGTAAATACTTAGTACGGAAGTCCTAGATAGAATGATATAACGGTCTTAGACTTACAGTATTTATTGTTAAAAATTAATTGAAGGCACACTCTTTGGCTCACTTTGGACACTGATCCTGCCGATCGACCGATGATTTTGCAAAATAACCGAATGTTAATTTGACTGAGATTACAAAGTACATCAACAAAAGATAAACCTAAATACTAAATGTCTAACGGGAATCTCGGGGTGAGCATGTCATATTTATACTTTTATCCTTTTTTATATTCATGCTTTTATTGTATATTTTTCAGAAGATATACAATAAAAGCTTTTAAGCAAAACTGTATACACCCCTAAAATTTTGGCACGCCGAGGACCGAACCCGCTACCCCCTGACCGTAATATAACAAGAGCTGGCCTGTAAACTAGAGTTTAGCCTCGCTTCGTGTTTTTAGAATATTGTACAGCTTTTGAGATGAGGGAATAGGGAAGTTATGAGATGGTGAGCCTTGCACCTGTTGTAAGAGAGAACATTTCCAAGCATATTCCCCAAGCTTGAGATCTACAAGATGGCTCACCCTCCGATCCGTCTGCCAGCCAGGCAAGGACGGCTACACCGCGACTGAGCCAGGAATGTATTACTAATGACAGGGTCGAAAATGAATTACAGGGCCCGAGTGGTCCAGGTAAGTAGACCCGTGGTGCGACAGCAACCTATGGAAGTCCAAAGCTTGTTCCTAACCTAATCTAACCTAACCTAATTATTTGAAAGTTTATCAGAAACTCAAAAAACTAATTACTTTTACTGCACTAAGGTGCGTTTTACGTTTCTCATCGGCTAGTACGCTAAGTCGATTTCTTACAATGATCAGGCTATATTTAGATATACTTTTACAATTTGAAAACAGTTTCATAGCTCATATTTTATAATTAGTTATATATTATGTATTGTATTGTTGTGTAAATAAAGATTTTAACTCCTTGATGTAGTATTTGTATTTACAGCAATAAATAAATGGGGGCAATAAATATAAGTATTGATAAATACTTATATTTATAAATAATAAATACAGCAGCAAATAATAAATAAATTTACAGCAATAAATATAAGTATTGATTCTGACTTATAATTTCATGCTCTCCTTTTCCAAGTAACGTAACATATTAAAAATGCGATGATTTTGATTTAAAACTGAATTGTATTTTAAACTATGAGTACTCGATGATTTGGAAAAGTAATAGCCCTGCTGTTGGGACGCGGTCGGCAGCGCGGCGCGTGCCGGCTGGCTCAGTCCCGGCGTGTTTACGCGAGTCCCCTTATCACTCCGGCTCAGAAACGCCGCCTACCTGATCCTCGTGGCTGTGTTCCGGTGCACCGGCAAGGGCTGCCAATGAGGATTCCTTGTGCATACTGATAGGTCCGCCCTGCTACACCAAGGCAGCTTAAAAGTTTGACAGGTTTATTAAGTAAATTCACATTTATTAAGTCCATCATCCATAATGGGCATGTTAGGATGATCCTAAACTCAGCCAGTACTTAATTCCCAAGGGATTCTCTACTACTCTGCACTTGTTAGTATTTTCGAAAACCTGTCTGGATTCCGAATTACTTAGATAGACTTAATTTAATTTGATTAACTTACAAAAAAAATTCGACCTTGCAGATGGCAAGAATTTAATGAACTTGACTGTGAACGTCTCACAAAAAAATTGAAGTTGCAAAATCAGCTGCTGCCAGTTTTTAGAATGTCGGATATCATAGCTTCTTCTTAGCAATGTTAGCTTCTAATACGATTAAAAATCGTATTGGACTAAAATATAAAATAAGGATTTAAGACGAGATTCCAAAAGGAATTGGACAATGTATTTCCAGCGCTACAGTATCGCGAAGCGGGAGTTTGCCATCGATGGAGTTTACTTGGTTTTAATTGAGTCGGTTTCGTGACGCCTAATACACGACTGACTGCTGCTTAGTAACTTTATTCGTTACCAACGGCGGGGGATGGCCGCGACCGGGGTAAAATCAATTCATGGTTTGCATTGTCGGACTAATTTAGTTGTAACAGTTGCACGAATGCTGGACTAAATAATGTTTGACTGGGATAGATTCTGGTTTATTTCTGGAAGTGAAAGTGTGTAATGATATTTATATTTTTAAATGTTAAGATATGGCGAGATATCGTCAAGATATAGTGTTACAGAAAATATTTTGCTAGAAAATAAGAGTAGTTGTAATTTCTCTCTAAATTTTATAATTTATATCATTTTCAAACTTCCTCCTAACTCCAAAGAGTTCCTCTGAAAGTGGGAATGTCATGAAAACATAGGTTCATGTTGCTCATTTTTTTACTTAGAGGAGTATAAAAAACCGTAACCTGTTTCAAAAATATCTAGAGACCATGATTTGAAATTTGGCACATAATAAGTCGTAATTGAAAGAAAACTCACTTATTCACTGTTTTAAAGTGGGTTGGGATTAGTTTACACTTCGGATTAAACGTCTTATTATTGACCAGAATCTTATATTTTTCAGGTGTAATATCTGATGATGCAATTATGATATTGAAAAATGTAGAATTTCAAGCCAACAATTATGATCCCATAGATCGCACGCCTTTTATAACAGAAAAAAATTCAAATAGCAATCCAGTAAACTGTATAGCACATTAGTTTATGTTCATTTGGAAAATCTCACAATTTTCTTATTCGACTAAGCGAATTCCAACTATTCGAGTTAAAATTGCCTATTGAAATCTAAGAATGCAATGTAATATCGTATTTCAGAGCATCGAGTAAATGAAAATTAAATATATATCAAGTTTTTATTTAATTTTGATATATTAAATAAAAATATAAATATATCAGATTTATATACAAATATAGATATAAATACAAATATATACCGCCAGAGCGGGCGGAAGGCTCTGGGTATATTTAGACTGAAATAACAATGCCAATTATGTCTACAATCAAATTTATTAAGAAGTCAATAGGTTTCTTTAATATATCGGTAAAGTATTTGGATCCGTTTCTTTTGAGAAAAGAATACAACTCTCGTTGAATATTGTAATTGAATAAACATCCTACTTATAGGACCGGCAGATTTAGCTGGGCGGCGCGGCGCCGGCGGCGGTGGAGGGCTCGAGGGAGAGTCGACGAAGAGGTGCTGACGATGCAACGAATGGCCCACAACCCCGGGGCGATCGAGCCCGATCCTCGGATGAAATATTTAATCCGAGGCCCGATCACACGAACGGAAAGAGTGAGCCAGGAGGGAAACTCATGCAGCATCCACGCCTTTTCAAAATAAATCTATACTTATTTAATACGCTTGGGATTTTTTGTGATCATTACTCCTCCTAAGTTAATAACTCTCCCCGTATGTTCTTATTCAGCCAAATCCGCCTTAAGGTGCCTAATATAGGCGTATTGCATAGTTCCATCAATATTCAATGTCCTATTAAAATTCAAACAAATTATTTAAATAATAATTATTAATTCCAGAGTAGGAAATAAGATTAGAGTCGGTTTTTGTTTGTAGGTACATGAAGTACATTTCCTGCGTAAGTCTAATTTAAAAATGGATTTTATAAACACTGAGACCACTGTTCAAAGTATAGTTATACACTGGTCCCAAATCTTTATCGGCTCAGATTATTAAAAACTTCATTGCATCTCCACTTGTATGCTTAAATGTAAATAAATAATCATACGTAAAACTAGTGTCTATAAATGTTTCTAATAAATTTAATAAAACAAAACCAAGCGGTTAATTAGTCCACTAAAAACAAAAATATTGCATTGCTGTGCAAAAGCACCATGTTATGTTATATCATTTTCTGCATAAGTCGATTATCCACGAGTCTAGTGCCTACCGTAGGTTAAAAATCCTTTTTTAGAAGGGTTAAAAATTATTTTTGGGAAAACTGTAAATTATTTTTAGCCTGATGTACATTTAATTAACTCTAAACCATGAGTAGCATGAAATGACCGGTTACAACCTAGCAGCCTCCTTGTGAGGTGCAGTGAGGTGAAATTTTAAATTTCATTTTATAATAAATTTTACTTTTGAAATTTAACCTCACTGCACCTCACAAGAAGGCTGCTAGGTTTTAGCCGGCCATTTCCTACTACTATTGGGTGTTTTAGTTTAAATTAAATTTAGTCGGTAAAATAATAGATGGTGGTCAAAACGTCGGGTAGTGGTTATTTTTGGATTTGTTAATGTTGAGCTGATAACATCAAATCCAAGTTTTCGACCTCGCGCTTCCCGGATTGCCACAGGGCGCGCCACTTGCTACTAATTCCAACACATAAATTTATATTATATATTTAAAAAAACTATGCATCCTACATCAATTTTTCAGGTCACAAATTTAAAGAAAACTAAGTTCCCTACAATTTGACTGCATTTGCAGCTCTGTAGTTTTGATGGATCTGGAGGCATGGCCCTTCAAAGATAAAATAAACTTCCATTTTATTAACATGTGTTAATGTCATTTTATCAATAACTTGTTTCCATATTAATATATTTTTTAATGTCAATTTTTAGCATGGGACGTTACGGGCGGCCTGGGCCAGATCTGCGGCTGCGGCGCTGAAAAGTACAATATAGAGTAATGGTATCAAAATGAGGGGTGTGCAAGTGCAAGGGATCTTGCTTTTCTTGCTTTTTTAGAGTGGTTACTGCCTCCGGTTACCCTGCATGATCGAATTAGGTCAGTTTTTTACACAGTTAACCTAATCCTTACCCACCACCATAAAAGTTTTAGTTATTGCTGGTAATAAATGTATATAACTGAATTCCTTTCTAGAGTTCGAGATTTTTCTTAATAATTTTTCAATGTTTCGTGCCATGTTTTAAACCTATGAAAATATGTTTTATTTGTTTTCAATGAGCATACAAGGGCAAGTGTAGCTGGGTGTGTATCTCATCAATCTGGGTGTGTTGATATTTAATCAAATACTGAGTTAGATCAGGCCAAGGAGGAACACTATATTTAAAACTTCGTCACTTCGATTTAAACCACAGATTTCTCTGCAACTCAGGAACATTCCTAACACTATATTTAAAACTTCGTCACTTCGATTTAAACCACAGATTTCTCTGCAACTCAGGAACATTCCTACGTTAAATATAACTAAAAATATTGTGAAGCATTTAACTGATAGTTATTATTTTTAACATGATGATTATATATCCAAGAATTTTACACTTTACTCTCCCAAATACTCGACTTGGAAAAACCTCGAAAATCGCGAGTGTTTTTTTAACTCGACTTCAGAAATCACTACTCGCACAACTCAAATCAAAATGAAAATGAACCATTGAATTTAAATGAACGAATGAACGAATGAATGGATGACTTATTGATGATTAAGGGACTATTGGAAAAATGTGTAATTCGTTCTCCGCAAAAATTCTTCGCAAACTGTAAGGTAATAGATATAAACAATTTCAAAATACCTCTTGGGAAATTAAACGTAAAGTAAACTACTTCTTTTACAATTTTGTGTGAAATATTTTGAAATTCCATACATTTATTTAAATAAATTATACTGTTTTTGGTACACCGGATTTTTATTTTAGTAGCCTTCGACATTGATTTTCGATACTTTTACGACAAATTTATTGAACATATTGGTCCTAGGTTTGACGAGGACTATAAAACAAATTACATAAAGCAATGCCGCAGGCAAACATTATATGAGAAAATTACTTCTCCCTAACTAAAATAGAGGGGTAGGGTGGCGAGCTGACACCGGTGTAATGTTGGAATGAAAAGTGCCGAGAATCTCAAGTTTGTAGTAAGTATTACAATGTTTGTATAGCAATGTCGAACATGCATGCTTTATAATATGCTTGAAGCAAATGATTTATTCGTTGCATTGCAATTTATGCGTAAAATGTGCCGCTTGATTTATAGTGCTGCAAACAACTTTATGATTTTATTACGGTATTTGAACCACCTAAGGTAAGAAATCAACTCGAATCTTAAAACTGTACAGAGCGAGTTGTTGTTTGGGTTGGTTATATGGCATCACTGCATACCAAGCATGATAAGAATGTTAGCAAAGGTAGTGCCATCGTCTTATCATTGTTTTTCCTAATAAAAGGAGATCTACATAGCCTTCTGGGACTAGCGCATGTATGCTAAAAGTTGCAGATTTTGACTGTGCATTTGGGAGGAATAAAAAACAAAAAGAGTTCAGTAAAATACCCCCGTTGCAGCAGATCTACATACTCAGCGAATTTCAAATACAAAACAACATATTTCAATCCAACACAGCGAAATTTGACATGTTTATGTAAGCTCCATAAGAATAACATGGGGAATGAGTATGCAGGTTTGCTGCTATGGGTATATTAAAACTGGAAGGTTTTAATTCAATATTTAGTAGATCTGAACTAGAAGAAACCATTTACTAAGTCATATCAAGATATGTTGAGAAATAAGCGAGATATAGAATTTTACTTATTTCCCATAACCAAGGTTAACATTGTGACAACGTACTGTGTTTACCACTTTCAATATCTCAGTAACCAATGGACATAGAGCAGTGATTCAAAATAGTAAATTGTTTGTTTTTTGAGCTGAATTCAATGGTGCTAACAAATACCCCCGTTGCAGCAGACCTGCATACACAGCGAATTTCAAATGCAAAAGAGCATATTTCAATCCAACATAGCGAGTTTGACATGTTTTTGTAAGCTCCATAAGAATAACATGGGGAATGAGTATGTAGGTTTGCTGCAACAGGTATATAAAACAGATCTATTGTAATTTAGTCTAAAATACCCGTAGGCCTAATTTCAATTTTCGTGGCAACAAACCTGCATACTCATTCCCCATGTTATCCTTATGGGAATTAAAAAAAAATCTGTATCTACCTTATTTCTCAATATAGGCCTATCTTGATAAAACTTCGTATCAACAAGTAACTTCGAAACTTCGTAACTTAGTAACTTCGTTCTTCTAGTTAAGATCTACTAAATATTGAATTCAAACCACCCAGATTTAACATACCTGTTGCAGTCAACTTTTACATAATCATTCCCCATGTTATTCTTATGGAGATTACAAAAACATGTCATACCTCACTATTTTGGATGGAAATTAATTTTTTGCATTTAAAATTCGCTGGGTATGCAGGTCTGATCCAACGGGGGTATTTCTTATATCAATAGAAATATATTTAAGAAGCACAATAAAACGAAAAAGACTAAGTAGCCTCTCTACTCTCAATTGAAAATGACAGAGCTCAAAAAAATATTTTTGATAAGTTGTCGATGACTGCCAGAAGACACAGAGAAGAAAACAGGTGTTTCTGTAATTAAATTAATTAATATTTTGGTAATTTTGTGATGTAAATGGAAACAATAAAGAGTCTGTAAAAATAATGAATGGTTTCACTGCATTTGACTACCAATTAACTCCCTACACTATTAAGTTTTATTGATTATTCGAAAACTAGGTTTATTATTTTTAAAAACTAAGTAATTATGGCCTGTAAAAATTGTAAAGAAAATTATAATATACTTTTGATTTCACGTACGCACGGCTATACTTGAGTAAGATATGGGGGGCCACCAGCCAGTCTTACCCTCGGGCCCTCGGCCCCCAAAGTTGTTACGGCCCTGCAACAGATTGCTTTCTTTCCCGGGATCAACGAGACTTTCAGTCAAAATTCAGTCCGGAATGATTGCACTTAGATGTTGATTTGTTTGGACGGTATAATTGTATCTGCTGTTAAAAAATAGCCCCAAACTGAAGAGTGGACACTACTAGTAGGCAATAAAGATTTTGTAGCCAGTGGCTGTATTAAATCCCCTCTAAACACAAACCGGCTTGTATAAAAAAGGGCATTAAAGAAGAATAAAGAGAAACTAGAGGCTTGAAGGGGCTAATAGCCCCTGAGCATAATCCTTCTTTACTATAGTACAAAATACCTTCTCAGAAAATAGGCTTTTGGATCCACAAAATTTTGATTATATCTAGCATTTATTGGTTTTAAGTAAACAAAGCAGACCTTTTTAAATCCCAATGGTTTTTAAATGACAGGTACTTTACGTTATTTTTTATTTATGCAATTTCAGTATTTTCCCCGAGTGCCTGGGATGGAAACCTTCAATTTCAGCCCCCTCCCATCATCCTGCGACCTTCCAAACGCCCACTATTTTGGCACAAAAATTTCCCTTACGTAATTATATATATATATATATATATATATATATATATATATATATATATATATAGAGAGAGAGAGAGAGAGAGAGAGAGAGAGAGAGAGAGAGAGAGAGAGAGAGAGAGAGAGAGAGATCATTTGGTATTAAATCTGCATCGTTAGAAGATAAACTAAACAAACGTACTTAACTTTTATAATTTTAAATTATAAAAAAAATCAAACCCTTAATTGTTATAAAATCAGATATCTTAAATTTAAAATTAGTTTGTTATAGTACATTGAACGTGCATAGTTATCTGCATTTTTAAAAAATCTCACATGTCAACATCTACCATATGGCTTTGAATCAAGCATTAGCACCACATGTTTAATGTAAACAAAGCAGACGTTTTTCAATCCCAATGCATTTTAAATGGAAGATATTTTTCGTTATTTCTCATATTCTGGTAGATTTGGACATAATCTGATATTTTTCCCGACCCCCTGGGACCAAGACCTTTTATTTGAGCCCTCTCCCATCATCCTGCGAGCTGTCAAACTCTCACAATTTTGATTGAAAAAAATCGCTTACAGAATTAATAATATAGATTAGGTCCGCTCTAGACAGCCACAAGATTTAGATAAAGTATACTGCATGATATAAGTATAGCCATTTATTTACTTTATTTTCTTAATGGTTTGTAAGAATATATTTACGAGGGAAAAAGAAGGGAGACGGGCAGTTTGCGTTTTTGGTACGAGACAAACGCTTTCCTTACAATTAATTCCGTTCCACTAGGATGAAAAGTCAAAATTTTTATTTTGTATCCAAATACATTACACTGATAATTATTGCCGAAAATTGTTTGAATATTGTGATCAAGTTTTATAGAAACGAAAAAGCTAGCCAATACAATTTATGGATCAAATTTTGACGAAACAAAATCAAGCACCGTTATTACACATTTATATATTTTCACGCGCTAAACTCCTAAAAACAAACGTTTCAAATTTAATTTCATTTACATAAAAATCCCAATATTTTATGTAATCTAAAATATTCCACCGCTCGTCGTAAAATGATTCAATGTTTATATAATGATGTCATCGAGTAAACATCCAGCAGAGTAAACAAAAATTAAAACGATTTCCACATATCAAGCAAATATATTATATTTCTCATTCATCCAGACCTGTATGGTTCGAAGGACTGGGTTTCTCCGATGGCTTTTGGGTATCCATGCTGACACACTCTCAAATTACAACACACGATACCTCCCGTCCCGAAAAAAGCAACTGATAAAACTGAGCAAACTTGAAAACACAGCAGTCCAGGCGAGGTAGTGGCGGGATCGGCGCGGCTTGTTTCCGAGTGATCGAAGTGCCGTGGCGGGGCGCGGCCGGCGACGGTACTACCATACTGCTTTATCGACTTTGGTGCTTTCGGCAATGACAAAAGAGCCCATTCGAGGAGAAGGAGCACGTTATTGACACGTTTCTCGGTTTCTCCCTGCTTCTCCTGTTTGGTTTAAAGAGCCCAAGATATGTGAATCGCCTGAATCTAATTTTGGGAACAGAAACGTGTTGCTGTATTTTTTACCATTCGATTAGTATATTTTGAAGGTTTTTTCGCCCTCACTACTTATGTAAAGGCCTGTACTATTACAACAAATCAATTGATGATTGGTGATTTTTTTGGGACCTTCGGGGTATACTGGTGTAATTTTATTTTTAGTAGGGAAATTTTGACTTCCTTGTCTGAATAACACATAAATGAATTAATGTCGTTTATCTTGTGATCAAAGTGGTGTACTTCCCCTCTGAACTGATGACAGTGAATGCGCTGTGAAACTGTTGTACAACATCTACATAGCTAATTAAAAACATTTTTTAATCCCGTCGCGTTGTGTGGTTTTCTTCTTTTGTGAAATGATCATTCCTCTTATTTTTTCGACTACGAACGATAAGGGTACGTACAAACGCCAACATACATATTCTAATATTAAGAATATGGAAATAAGAATAAATGGACATTGTGTATACTAGGATAATATATATGTTTATATAGGTTTTTAATGTACGTTTTAAAGAGGATGTCAAATATTTAGTCACACCATTAGTAAATATAGTAAAATATAAGAGATAATGTAAACTTTTTAATTTTGTTCAAACAAGACGATTTAAATTTAAAACATATTTACAACAATCAATGTGGGTAAACAAATTAGAGATGTATGTCACCAGTTTTGGGATCAATCAAAATATGCTTTTTTGTCGTAGATGAGAATAAGAGAGAAACATTATTGGAGGTACTGGTTTATGTTTGATAAATTTTATAATGCGATTTAACTGCTACTCACGTTTTTAAAATAATTAAAAGGATGGAAGAAACCACGAAAAGTTTCAAGAAATACCATGCAAATTTAAATGCAGAGTAAAGACATTGTTGCACATCTTCAGTAACATTTATTCTGCTTAAATAATATTTTTAATCTTTTTATATCAGTATTAGTAATATGGTTAAATTATTTTTTCTGAGCCCTTGCAATGTGGAGAAAGGGGACCTTGGCTTCCCTAGTGCTATTTTAACGCTTCAAAGTTAAGAAAATCAGAGAGTCCTGTGAGGAATAAATACAGGACTTGTTAAGCCCTGATCGAAGAATCAGAACCTGATAATGTTTACGATCTTCCAGAAGAAGTAGTAGACAACATAGCTTCTGGTCCAAGTCATGGTGGAATTCCACCATGGCCCAAGTAAAGTAAAAAACAAATGTACCAGAAGGTAAAAAATAAAAAAGTAAGCAGGCAGCTATTATGATATATTTTGTTCAGATTAATTGAAATAAATTGTTATTTGGGGATAAAAGTAAACAGAGAAAAATAAATTGTTGAAATTACCCAAACATTTTTTTAATTAAACAATGTAATTGGTTGCTATATGGACAACCAATTATATTGTTTGATTTAACCTTTATAAATTGTTAAAAATTATTGGTTTTTGCTAATATTAATATTGGTTGAAATCACAATTAAAATTGCAACTTTAAACAACTTTAACATTGGTAATTTCAAATAATCGGACCCCTGTATTGTTTGAAATTACCAATTTAATTACCAATGGCAATAGTAAAAAAATTATTAATATCAAACTATAACACATGTTTCCAACAACCATGTGGAATTGTTAATCATGTAAAAAACGTCTTCAGCACCGGGGCTCGAAGCCGGGTCGTCTAAAGGCCGTCTCAACATAAGTTGAGGCAGGCTACCTGACCGAGGGGTTGACCAGGACAACGCAACGGCCGGGCTGGCCCGGCGAGTAAATCCCATTGTCCCGGGCGGCCCGGCCATTGTTCTGGTCAGGTAGCCTGCCTCAACTTACGTTGAGACGGCCTTTAGTTGAGAGCCAGTTCATTTACCGTCTGAGCTATCCGATCTGGACTGCGTGGTGTTTAAAGCCATTATTGGCCCTAACCTTGATTAAATATTATACAATCTATATTATTAAAAGAATAATTTGTTAATTAAATTATTTTTATGTAAGAAAAATAAATTTCCGATATTATAAATACAGTGCTTGTTTTGGTTGTTATAAACAGTTACAACACATTGTTAAAAATTAATACTTTTATTGTTTAAAACTACCTTTACTATGATATCAATTGTTTGAAACAACTATTTCATATTAATATTAAATTTAATTATTAATTACTTAAAACTAATATTTGAAAAATTGTAATTTTAACCAATTTGATTTAACTAGAATAAAGTGTAAAATCAAACAACACAAAAAAATATTGGTTAAAGTAACGATTTAATTGTTTGGTACAAACAATAAAACATTTAACTAGACATGATTGGTTATTTCAAACAATACATTTTTCTCTGTGTAATATTAACTTTATTTTGTATCATGTAACATGACATAGGCCTATTGCCTTTAAAATTTTGCGTTTCTTTATTACTCCCGTCCATTTAAGCAACGTTCAACAAAAAATCAAACAAGTGTCACAAATTCAATGGTAGATTCATATATTCAGCTTTAAATTTCTAACAAAAATATATGTGAAACATAGCCATTAATGCAAGAAGTAACAAAAAAATTAGAGATAGAAACTTGCAAAACTTCGGTCAGTGATTTCCTACTTGTTTTAATATTTAAAATCAAAAAATTTATAACTCGGGTTTTGTTTGAAATCTTGGATATTTTTTCACCACTTTGTTTGGTTTTTAAGGTATATGAAGGATATACTAATAACTCTATTTTGAACAAAACGGAAGTTAAGGCCCTTTTCCCTTGACGAGTCATACTCGTATATAGTCAATTTTATCACCTGTAACCTCCCTTAGTCCCTCACCAGACACAATCTTGGTGAACAGATGTTTAATTACATTTATCTACGACCATTGCAATAAGCACCAATTATGGTATTACAATAAACATTATAATGATATACATTAAACACCAAAAACCAAGCAGTACTCTAATGACGACTTTAGAGTACTGGAGTCACTTTAGAATACTGGTTCTAGACCAATGAGAGCTCAGCATTTGACGGAAGTAGTGTCATAATAACAATTACGCAATTCGCACATCAGTTTATTGTTGCATTACGATTCATGTTTGAGTTTACTTATCCCATCAGCTGATTGTTCCACAACGATTCATGGTTCAGTCTGCTTATTTGCCTAACCTCAAATTTTAGTTGACCTATTCCATCATTAGTAAAAGTCATGAGTTTTGTTTAACTTCGGGGGAAATTTTGTCGTATATTGTTGGTCGTAGATAAAATAGTGTATGCAACGATTGTATTATGCCTTTAAGCCACTCGTGAGATATTTAGGACACTCGCTTCGCTCGTGTTCTAACTTACATCTCACTCGTGGCTTAAAGGGATTCATTATACAATCGTTGCATAAACTACTATTATATATTTATGTTATTTATTGTTCGATATCGCTGCATCGAGCTTCTAACCTTTTAAGTGACTATTCGTCAGGGCTGCGACAAGGGCCATGCGGAACATGCGGCCGCATGGGGCGCCAACAGGGAGAGGGCGCCGCCGCGCCGAAGCCCGCGTGGTGTTGAGTCCCGACGCCCGAGTAACCTTTTAAAATGGTTCAAAGTGCTTAATAGTATTTGCTTAAGTGACCATAAAAGGTATAAATTTACCTGAGTCTGCCGAAGTGATCCTAAGGATTCCTAAAAGGATAACGCGTTTCGAGGATCAGTAGGTCCTCATCTTCAGATCGTAGTACAAGAACAGTTCACTCGCGAAAGGTCGTCAAATCGATTAAAAATATTAAAACACAGAGAATTTTACTTTTACACATAAAAACTGTAGGCCTACACATTTAACAAAAAGAACTAGCCGCGTGTGCACACTTGTTCGGGTGACGGTCATGACTGCGTAGCGGAGGTTTTGACCGTCCTCCCGAACAAGTGACCGTCCTCCCGGTTTTGACCGTCCTCCCGGTTTTTGAAAACCTCCGCTACGCAGTCATGACCGTCACCCGAACAAGTGTGCACACGCGGCTAGTTCTTTTTGTTAAATGTGTAGGCCTACAGTTTTTATGTGTAAAAGTAAAATTCTCTGTGTTTTAATATTTTTAATCGATTTGACGACCTTTCGCGAGTGAACTGTTCTTGTACTACGATCTGAAGATGAGGACCTACTGATCCTCGAAACGCGTTATCCTTTTAGGAATCCTTAGGATCACTTCGGCAGACTCAGGTAAATTTATACCTTTTATGGTCAATTGAGTGATTCGGAGACAAGAGAACAAAATATGAAGTTTGCTTAAGTGCTTAAAGTATTTTGGTGACTTTTATCGGCGCCCGGGGAGCATTTTACAATTTTGTTTATCGAGTGATACATAAGCTTTGGAAGCGTTTGCCGGCGCCCAAACCCCTTTTAAAATTGGTCATCGTGCTAAATATTCGTCTTCGTGGCGAATTCCGGCGCCTTTTTATGGAGCCTTTTCAGACTGTTAATTACAGAGCTAATTTTTTTTTGGTGGCGTTTGGCCGACGTCCAAGGAACCTTTTAAAATTCCTCAACTTGCCAAAATTTAACTCAGGTGGCACTTGTAGAGGAAATTCGGAAGGATCATGTAAACGTTATGAGTTAGAGCAGAGACTAGAGACAGAAACACACACGACTTGCAGATCAACATTAAGTAACATGAGGCAATAGTAGGCCTAGGCTAAAAATACATTCATTCAAACCATTACTTCGTGAAAGTGCAATTTAGCACCAAAACCTGGTTGTAGTTTTCACTAAACAAACCTTGGAACTGGTGATGAAAAAGCTAGGTACCGGTAACTGGAAATCCATTTGCATTAGTCATACCATAGAGAAGAATCAAACAGAGGTCGCTTTTAAATGGGTCTTCTGTTGCGCCCAAGTATTAGTTATACAATTAAATCCAGTTACAGTCACAGTTAATTCACCCATGAAAAAATTATTTCAGATCTGATCAAAAATATATATCTGAACCTGATCAAACCTGATCAGATCTGTATGAATTATGGGACATTTGACCATCAAATCTGATCAGGGACCTCAAATTTGATCAGTTTTGAAGATCTTGATCAGGCCTGATCAAATCTCCTGAACATATATGAAGATCGAATTCAGACCTGATCAGGCTTTTTGAACAAGATTGATCAAATCTGGTCCAATCTGATCCAACTGGATCAAAACTGATTACTTCTGATGAGGCCTGATCGAAAAGCTTTTCATGGGGGAAGTTAATATAGTTACTAGCTACATCCAGTTTCTAGCTACAGGTAAGTTAAATTAGGAGAGGGCAGCGACAGTGCTGGATGCTCTTTCGCGGTGTTAATGGTGAACTAAGTCCTCGACACCAGCTGGCCAGCGCTTGACATCAGCTGAGCGCAACATAAGAAGATACCTCTGTTTCATTCTTCTCTGTGGTCATACCAATTTAAGGTCAATTCTAAGTAATTGGATTTTCAATCAATTCCTTAATCGTATTGAAAATCAAAATCAACAAAAGAATTCAGGAAACTGGTTTAACAGGTTGATGGGAAACGGGGGCGTCAGGAGTAGGAGCAAGTGGAGGAGCCTGGGCGTGGGGCAGGCGTGATCACGCAGCAGTACCAGGAGTGCGGCTTGCTCTTTGCTCTGCAAGGCGGGCGTGATCACGCAGCAGTACCAGGAGTGCGGCTTGCTCTACAGGGCAGGCGTGATCACGCAGCAGTACCAGGAGTGCGGCTTGCTCTACAGGGCAGGCCTGATCACGCAAGTAGAGGGAAATGGTCAGTTTGACCCCAGCAGGGTGGCGGTGGCGGTGACGTCACAGTGACGTCAGCCCCCCCCCGACTGGACCACCTACGAAGCCTTACCCAACTTAACCTAACCAAACCTTTTTTTACTAATTAGAACACTTTTTAAATGAGTTTACGTAATTAGATGATAGGATATGCAAATTAGATAAGAGATTAATTGATAAGATATGTAAATGAGCTTACGTAATACGGACGCTCGCTCGCGGACGCTCCGCCAGACCACCCACGAAGGGTCATTGACCCCCCTCCCGTGGGAGATAAGGTGATTGACAGGTCCATTAGCGGACCGTTAGGGAAAGTAGACTCGGCACCGAACTAGCGGGTAGAGGATATGTTTGGTCGAGGATACGACTGTTTGGTCACGTAGACACTTTCACCGACTGGCGGGTGAAAGTTTCACTATCCTCGTACTGGCGGGTCGAGGCTATAGCTGGAAGTCTAGAAACTTTTGGTGAACGGCTCTTTGGTCACGTACGCACTCTCCAACCGTTGGCGAGTCTTTGTTTGAACCCTCAGTTTAGTGTTGGAGTTTGTAGTGCGCAGTCGCTTCCAGTAGTCACGCGTTCGCGAGTGCTATTGTGAATTTGTATTTTGTGCTACAGTGCTTGCTGTTTGGATACTAACTACGTAAGTTATTGAAACACATTATATTTTGATATTAAGAATAAATTGTTTATTAGATTTTTACATTTTAACTTAGTGTTGTGTGACATGGAGTCATCATTTCAAATTTTTCAAAAATGACTAAAATTGGTTTATTTTATTTTTATTTTTATTAGTAAAACTAGTAAGACTTAGAGTTAAAATGACTTAGGTTTTGGCTGAGGACTTAAACATATAAATTAAAAAAGAAACAAGTCAAAAGGGGAAAAAATGATTTCAATTGGTTGATAAAAGGAATGAGTAATTGTGTACCTAGAAAGAATCATCGTAGTGCTAATAGTATGAGGTAAACTTAACATTTCAATGTTACACAACACTATGATGTCACACTAGGACCATCCATGAAGGGTCATTGACCCCCCCCAAACTTTCCTAATTTCAAGAATTTGTTCCAAATTTTACTGATAGTTTTGATCCGCATGATAACTTTATGTTAAAGTTTGTATAACCCGGCTGACATTTTACCGGGGGGCGGCTAGGCACTGCATAGATTGGATATGTTTTTGTCTAAATTGTAGTTAAACAACTACTACTACTATGCCGTGTTGGGCTCAGGTCAGATCTCGGATTATACAAGCTTGTGTGCATGGTAGAAATTTATAAATAGGCTAAGGTTTATGTCAGGACGCTCAGTCTACATCGAAACATAGTAGCGGGCGTCACGTTGCTTAAGTTTCTACGTACAGCGAGGCTTGTTTTGTGATTTCAGGATGGAGTTCCGTTGCGACACCTGCGGCAAGACGTATGAGCGGAGAGACGACCTGCAGCGTCATCAGGCCAGCCACAACGCTCCGAAACTCGGTTGCACTCTGTGTGGCTACTCTACTCACCGGAGGGACCTGATGAACAAACACAAGTCGTCCGCGGCGCATCTTTGACGAGCGGGATCGCAGCCGCCTCCGCCTACACCTCATCTCGCCTGCGGAGTGTGTAGCATTACGTTCACCCTCCAGAAGAACCTGGACCAGCATATGCGGGAGCAGCACGACCCGGACGTTGAGCGGGAGCATCGTTGCCCGATGTGCAACCGTCAGTTCACCCGCCGCGCCAACCTGGTCGTGCACCAGGAGTTCAACTGCCCCGCGAAGAGGGAAGCAGTGTGGGGCCCGACAGCGCCTCGCAGACCTTCCCGGCCAGGGGCGAAACGACCGCTCCCGCAGCAGCTGCCGTCACAGGAGGAGGAAGCACAGCCGGGACCGAGCAGCGACCCACAGCCTCGTGAGATGGACGTCGACGGCGACGAGGGCCCGACCTTTGTGCTTGTGGAGGTCGGGTTCCAAAATAGGCTCCAGATATTCCGCTTGCGGGAGCCTATGCCGGCGCTAGTGACAATCCCCGAGGTATTGAGAGACTTGTCGGACCGGCTTGTAGAATTGTTAAGGAACGCTATCGAGGAACACCCGAACATTAAAGTGAACTTATTCCTCGAGTGCGAATTCGCGGATGTGACCGGTGATAAAACGTGTTTGCGGGCGTTCAAGACGAAAAACGCTCCTCTCGATAGCACGACGGACTTGGGAAAATTCGTCGAACTTTCGTTTGAAAAGCTCGTGCATGAGAAGGAGCAGTGCGAGATGGTCGGCTCCGGTTGGACTTACCTGCGTGTTAAAGACTTGGAAGTTCGCATCAACAGGTACAGTCCGTTGGTTGGTGGGTAGCATATCTTACTACCCAAATCGCTCGCGGGTACGCGATGTGTAATCAATGTAAATAATACGGACAATAGATGTTTTGCTTATTCAATGTTATTGAAATTTTTTGTGTCGCACCCCGAGCGGCTGGAGTTTTATCCTGACGCCTTGTTCGCCCGCCACAAATGACTTTTTTTCCTTAAAAACAATGATAGTGTGCGAGTGGGCAACCTCAAAACTTTGTCTGTGCGTCACTACACCGTGGAGACAGTGCGCGGACTTATACTGCACGCGAGTGTTTGTGCGCGAGTGGAGGTTGCCCACAAAACAGTGCGCGAGTGGGTGGATCGGAGCGGGTGTAGGGGTGTGTGGGAGCCCGCTCGTGGGGTTTACCCCCCCCCCCCCCCAAAAAATGTATTGTCAAATGTACGGATTAATAAACAAAGATTTGTTACTACACTTGTGTGATTTTTTCTTACCACCTTACAACTACTACTAATCTATGAGGTATAGGGTAGAAGCCAAAATACATTGGTTGAGTACATAGTTTGTTTATTTTTGAAAAAACCTTAAAACTAACAATATTGGTTAGACGTATAATTTAGCAAAGAGCTTCTGGACCAGCATGTCGTTCTCAGCAGTCGAGTCACCGAAGAGTTTGACGAAATCATTCATCTTCACATCATAGTTGGTACGGTAGTACAGGTAAGTCAGGCAGTAGTGGCCGCAGACCGAAGTATCCAATCCTTGTAGACGGTACTTGTTGTAGGTGTAACGCAGCATTTGTCCATTGATGTTACGTCTGAGAAACTGTTGAAAATCTCCATGGTACGGAGGTCGACCAAAACTGTCAAAATATTCGACAACACAACTGTTGTTGCTGTTATCTTGTTCTCCAGGTCTGTAAAACACTACCCAATGTTCACCGCTCTGTGTATGCGGTTGTGTATTGGCTATTAATGCAGAAGACGGAGTGATATATCTCGGTAGACGATCCGATGCAAACACTCCGACATGTTGCACGTGTTTCAATTGACGTAGATATTTGCTAATGGTTGTGGTGTTCATATTTATAAAGTTGAACACAGTTCCAGACTGGAAAACAGTGCTTCTGTTGCTTTTTTCGGGTTTTCGTTGTGACGAGGACAGCAACAATAACAGGACCCACAGTGCGGTTCTTTAGCTGTCAGTAGTAACCAGCCACGTAACAGTGTACAATTGACCAGTGCACACCGATGTTGCACACTTTTATGTTGTCCGCAACGTAACGTGTTGGCGGACAGAAGGTTGCTAATGGTGATCAAAGATCCGCAACCGATATCTGCCATGTCCACTACTAGTACTTTACCGCTGTTAATGATGAGATGTTTCATGGCATATTTTTTCTTTTCCCATCCTTTCACGTACACGACAGATTGACTATTGAGACATGTACGCAGTTTATCCAGTAATACGTGGTACGGAATATCACCGTGATTCCAGTCGATTCCGTGACAGTGTTTGGTTAGCCAGTAGCTTTCTCGAAGTTTCTCTTCGGACAAAAAGTCACGATCGAATGGCGGGCGTGCGATGTGGTGCAACAGTAGTGTGCCGGTACACACGTCGATGACACTTGCTTCTTTAACAATAAAATCGCTGCTGTTGTCTTTGAAACACTGTAAATCCAATACCACAGACGATCGGCTCAGTTGATGTTGTTGCTGCTGTTGTGAACTATCCATGTTTACTGGGACGCTGTCACCGTTATACTGAGCTGTAACGCGCTAGTTGACCGTGCTTTATAGATTTTAACTGCTAAAGTCCACTGACACGTTGCGATTTCGGTCGATTTCAATTACATTGTCCAGTTCTGCATAGACGATGACGTTGACGGATTCGGTCAGAGCTTGACTGAACCCGATCTCAATGCGTAGATTGCCGTTACGAACCAGGTTCCAATGTGAAGTATCGCCAGCACTCAAGTCAGGTGTTAAATCGAATGCCATCAGAAAATGACCGAACGGGTATTCGTCTCTGTCGATACCGTTGCCCGCATTGTCAAAGTGCATACCAGTGCCCGTGAATAAGGTATGATAGCTCATTATATACATCATATTGTTGAGCGTGAATTGCGGTTGTAACGCTTTCATCGGCACTTGTTCACCGTCCACATACAATGCGAAGTAATTGGTGTCATAATTGTAAAAACTGAACGGGTTCTTCTTGTAGTCACCGTTGAACGCATTGTTGGGGACCATCCCGACGATAACACGTTTCGGTAACTGACCCAAGTACACACTGTCCAGCGTTTTGCTCTGTATACCACTGGGTAATGTGAAGGATTTCACTTCGACACGTGTGATCGGGTACTTGGCGATGCCGCTCTCCAGCGTCCTACTGTGAGCCAACAGTACGCTCGGATTGATCTTACACCGTCGTACAAACAGATTCGCTTCGTCGATGCGAACCTTATAGTCGGTAATGGTTTTCGACATTATGGCAAAGGAGTTTCTCGAACGGATCATGCGTAAACGTATCTCGATACCGTTCAATATGTATTTATTCTGGTTACAAAGATCGATATGCAGATGGCCCATCATGTCCACCACTCGACTTTGCTTCGTAAATTGTCGACGTATTTTAAAACCAGCATTGGTTTCATCGTTGATATCGTCGAATTTGCCGGTGGTGTCTTCGTAGAACAGTGCACTCGTAAGATGCGAACCTTTAGCATCGTCACCGTAAGTCAAAAGATTTTCCAAATACGCTCGATACGCGTACGTGTTGTTTTGTGGTGATACGAGTTTTTGATTCAAGTACAAATCCACTTGACTGAATATCGAGTGCAACCAATTGTTCACTGGTCCGACTTCTTTTTCTGGATCACCAGCGTCGATCTTGTCACCGTTTGCCTTCACTATTGTTGCCTTGATGTGAATAAGCGTATGTGCCAAGTCCGTATATTCATCACCATGACAGGGTATAACGAATTCGATGGGTGAATCGTCTGTCAACGATGTGATCGGTTTATACTGTACCCATTTACCACTGTCGATACTGGTCTGAGTCGGTGGTAACGAGAATAAATCCAATTCCGTCTTTGTACATTCGCACGATTTCTGGTGAATAAACGACATGTTGCTTATGAGAAAATATCTATCTGTTTACTTCTTCGCTTGTTCGCAGTAGTCAACGTCTTGACTTTGCGTGTTGAGGTTTTACGTTTCTTCGCCGCCGCCGCCGCTGCTGTCGATGTCTTACGCTTCCTCGGAGACGATCGCACTCTAAGGAGTTTCGTCAGAGACTGTGGTGTTACACGTGTGATGCGTATCTTCTTATAGCTGCTGCCGCCGCCGCTGCCGTCGCCATGAAGCACGCGTTCGAGTTTTTCGTCGGATCGACGTTTGATCCCGCCGGTAAAGTCCTTGAGACGTTGACTAGCTGCATTTCTCGGGTTCATAGTTCCATCGGCTATATCACCGAGAAACCCAACACCCGAACGTAACGCTTCTTTGCCCACTGCCGAGCACCGGACTTGATTAGCGGCATCACCGTGCGTACGAGTGCACCGAGAAAACTGCTAACACCATGACCACGCTGATACGGAGCTCCCCTAAACACTGATGTAATACCACCACCACTACCGCCGAATTGTTGTTGATTGCGGTAGTACTTGAGATAGGGATAGTTCATATTCATTATGCTGGCGTAGGTACTCTACGGAGATGAAGTTTCATGTACGTAGTACCGAACTCGAATGGCAAGCGATGACCTTTGTCGTCCCTTAAATCGATTTCCACACTCTCGAACGAGCTTTTTATAACAGACACGTAGTGCGGTGAAGTGTAGTGCACGACCTTATGCGAGCCATATTTATAGTCGGTCGTGTCGATGTTGACAATTTTCAACAACGGTGCCACCGTGTCACCCACCAACTGCGGTTCGACCAAGTCGCAGTACACGTAAATGTCGGCCGGAATACCGGCTAACAGGTTTGGCGGTCTCGTAGCTTTCTTGCATTTTTTTCACATCAACATTATTGACATCGCATCCCATAACTAACGCCAACATGGGACTCAGTTCTAGTTGTGTCAGTTTATCAGTCATCGAAACCAATTCGACTTTCTTTGTGTCTTTGTCGTATTCAAACTGGATACTGTTAAGTTTTATCTTCGTGTTATTGTTGATTGTGTCCAACAGTTCATTGATAGTTTTGTAATTGCCGGGCTCCACTTTGGCTACAGTCAAAGTTGTTTTGGTAACATCGCTATCTTCTATTTCAGCCGATGGTTTTGTGTAAATATATATGTTTGCATGGTGACCGATTGTTAGAAAGGAGCATGGATAGTGCGCTTCCACTAACGCAATTTCCCACTCAGCTCCGTCCGCACCACCACCAGTTAAATTTATCGCCGACGGAAAATGTGTTATATAATTAGACACTGTGTTGTTCGGATAGTAGTCCATCGAACTGTTGCTCGGCAGTGTCAGATAAAACTGATTATGTCTACCTATAGACATGATTTTGTTGTTGTTAGTTTATTCGTTTCACTTCTGATGCAGGTATCCACGAATTGAACTCGTCTCCGTAACCTACCCACTTGACAAGGTAACGCTTACTGCGACCTCTGCCCTTGATGTCGAGTATTTTATCGATTTGGTACAAGCGATCCGGGGCTATCGTGACCTTTTGTAGCTCGTGCTCGTAAAAACGTCCGACTATCGTACCGTTCAAGTCCTTCAATAAAGAACGGTAGCGGTTGCGAACCGTATTCTCGATCGATTATAAACAGCTCTTTACTCCAATTGGTCTCGTAACCTTTGGCGAATGTACCTTTTTCCTTGGCGATACGTACCGTATCACCCGGTTTGTATTTTCGTTTAACACGTTTCAGTATTGTTCCACGTCTGTACATGTAACGCCACTCTCGATACACTAGACTTTTGTCTCCTTTCACCACATCCATAGGTCGTAATCCGTGTCCCAAACTACTGTGTGGGCTGTTATTGTAAGCATCGACCAATTGATCCAACACATCGATATATCGATATGTGTTTTTATGCGTTAAATATCGCCACATACGTGTTTTCAGCGTTCGATTCACACGTTCGACAACCGCCGCTTTAACATCGGGGTTCTGTGTAGTGACATATTTCACATTGTAATCTTTAAACACACGTTTAACTTGTGCACCTACGAACTCTGTACCTACCTTTGTCAGTTTGTAAACAGCGTGGCGGTACGGTGTGCGGACTGTTGAATATTCGTTCGAATGCGGCTGCCACTTCTTCGCCGCTCTTGCGTCTCAACGGTTCGACAAATAACCGCTTGCTAAACACATCAATCACTGTTAACAGATAATTGTAACCATCATTGTGTGTACTGAGTCCACGCATATCATTCAAGTCGGCTTGCCATAGCTCGTTCGGTCCGTACACGACGTATCTGTTACGTGGAAATCGTTTACGTACAGGTTAGTGTAACGTATACGTGTCTTGTGTGCGTAGCCATTCGACAACTTGACGTTTTGACTTTGCCTTTTTCTTGCTGTCATATAGACGTAACGCTCTAACAAGTGGACTTACACCACCGAACGAGCCTGGGTTAGCGGGATCGTAATAAACCTCCTCTTCCATCACGTCTATGGTTTAAACTTTTCCCACTTCAAGAGAGAGTCCTGACTAATATACCGTCCTCTCGTCGGCGTACTAGGCGATCTTATTTGAGGTAATGCCGCCTCCTCCGTTGCTGCCGCCGCCGCTGCGGTTTTCGATCTTACTCGACTCGCTATCGGTGACGGAGAAGGTGTTGGATACATTAAAGCCGCTCTCGGACTGAGTGTCGACTGCTGCCTGTAATCGTTTTTATTTCCATCGAGAAACTGTAACGCTTGTTTGTTGCCGATCATCTGTCTGGGAACATTGATTTCTTTTAGTACACGCATTACTTCTTCCCAACCCGCCGGCATGATGTCCATTTTCCGTACTCTCACTATACTATGCAACACGTCTTCGATATTGGAATTAGGTATTTCCTCATTATTGATGTAAATAGTACCGTCACTGCTCCGCTTTACCTGTTTTCTACTACGAGCTGACACATTTAATAAATTACGAGCGTCGTTTTTGTAAATCTTCGGAAACGATGCTACTAAATCTTCCTCCGATACAGCAGTTCTCCTACGCATAGGTTCATCATCATCTGTCGCTTGCTTCGTATCCACTATGGGGATGATGATCGGCCGTCTGTTGGTTTCGGAAAAATATAAAAACCTCTGCAATACTTGTTGGTACTGTTTCCACTTTTCGTTGTCATCCAACGTTTTGTCTTGTAATATACGATGCATTTCAGCATCTAAGCTATTACTACTGCTAGATGCTCGTGCCTGATTTGTTTGAGTCGGTTCGTTACGTAGTCGCTCAATCAGTTCTTGTGGTACAACGACCATTTTCTTCGAATGTTGCAAATTTGTACTATCCATTTTTTTTCTATTTGGTAATGTTATGCAGAACCGCTTGCAATGCAGTACTTAACAACAGTGGTAATAGGAATCCACCGCCTTTCTGCACAAGATATTTACGTTTCTTGTTCCAATTCTCCCCTCGTTTCACTAGCCGTCTGAGTGCTTTTTTATGTTTACTCAACTGACGTTTTTGTTTGTCTGTCAACCGGATGTTTCCGCGTAACAGGTTGTATGCACACTCACACACTGCTCTGATACGACTGACGTCACAAGCCTTCAACAACGCTTTACGTTCTTTCGGTGTAGCGTGTACCAATGCCGTCAGTAGAGCGGCGTCTTTTTGACACACTGTGACATATCGACTGATTGACTTGACTGTCGTGTACACCTTTTATTTATACTTTTTTTGGTTGATAGACGTACTGTTGCTTTTCATCGGGCAGCACACACGTACGTACTCGCAATTCGTCCGGTGTGGACTGTTTTAAATCCAACAGCAAATAACCGTGTGGTGTACGTGTAGCATCAGCGTACGCTTCTTCAATAAACCTAGAATTTTCCGGATACACTTGACGGGCTAGGTGTTTTATCTGAGCCCGATCCCTAGGATTTAAAAAAATCACTATATAATGTGCATTTAGAGAAAGAAATGTCTCTTTGTCCCCGTCCTTGATGGAATATGTTTTGAGTTATGAAAAACACACTTAAATTTCTATGATGTGACCCTTTTGTAAATAAGTCCACTATACTGTTGGACCCAGCAGTGGCTGATGATTTACGCATCATATCGTCCACTATGACCAAAGTGGGTGTACCATCAAAGTCCTCCATGTTCGGTAAACCTTGTCTATATTGAATATTACCACTATCACTTATACCGGGATTCAAACCCGGAGAATGATGCCAGTAAATATTATTAAACTTGGTGTCACACACCAAATCCAAGTGCTTGATAAATCTGGCAACAAAATATGATTTACCCGAACCCGAAGGTCCGGCCACTATGGCTGAAAATGGATGTTGCCACCTCAAGTCCATGGTTTCGACTGAGCACAACTTAACATTTACCATCACTCTTATAAACTTAAAAAGGAAAAAAAACATAAATTCACTTAAACTAACAGGGAATGAGGGTTGATAAATAAAAAGACGGATTGTTCAGCAAAGGGGGCTATACGTATTTGCTTATGGAAAACTATCAAAATGTATAATGTTTTAAGTATTTTTTCTTCTTGCTCTTGCTTTACAATGAAAACATAAATTCTTCTTTTTACATAAACTCCAACGGAGTGTATCTGCTGCCAGGAGCAGCCGCTCGTCTCACCATGTGAAGTCGGTCCCCGTAGCCGGCGTTGAACTGCTCGATCATGGCGTCTGTGATGGAGTCGTTGAAGCGACGTGGTAGGTACACCCGAAGATAGTGCTCCTCACCGAGTTGTCCTTCCAGCGTAGCCATGACGGTCTCTCCATACGGTGTGTTGACGCGATCCAGTTGAGCAATACGATAGCCGCACTCTTCACGGAGGAACGTAATTTTAGTATACGGGGCACTCGGTTTAACCGCGTTCAAACACGACTTCAAGTCCATCTTGTCAGGTGCACAGTGTTTCACATTCACGGGAAATGAAGACATCTTGAGTCGACAAACACTCGCGGTAATGAGTCAGAGAGAGCAATACGTTCGCACGGTGCTGTGACTAGCCAGCGAATGATGCGGTCGCTGCGGTGGTGACGCCGTGTGCAGAGGTGAGGAGTGAAAGCGGTTGTTTGTTGACCGCATTCCTTCACGTAGGCGCGCGGCCAATTCCCGGAACTGAACACCTGCGTTCTATTTTCGAATTCTTTTATTTTTGGGCTGTGTGTTGCTACATGTCACCGCTGTCGTCAACCGTTTTCGTTTCATCACCACTGGTTTGTCTTTGCGTGTTGTGCAATCTTGTTATGTAGGTCTACGCCATGCTGCTAAAGGCATCATAGTTTGTACCAATCCACGTAGTTTTGGCGTTCCGGTCTTTGCATCCACCCATTCATTTTTTAGTTGATTCAGTAACGGGTTTAACGTATCGAACAGTTCGTCGTTGTCATTTAAATATATTCCACAATTGTGAGTTGGAACTCCTCTGTCGTATAAATGTAACTTGAGCAATGTCTTTCCACTATTGGCCGGATTCTGTACGGTGTATTGAAACTCATTTTCTGTCCACATTATTGCCGGTGAATCATTCGTCGGTCTTACATTCCATCCGCCTTCAACGTTGTTACATTCCTCCTCCCCACCGCCGTCGCTGCTGGGGTGGTAGTCTGTACACTTGCGTCTGTTGTTGTTTTCTTCTTTCTCACGCAGCAGTACCAGGAGTGTGGCTTGCTCTACAGGGCAGGCGTGATCACGCAGAAGTACCAGAAGAGCGGCTTGCTCTGCAAGGCAGGCGTGATCACGCAGCAGTACCAGCAGTGCGGCTTGCTCTACAGGGCAGGCGTGATCACGCAGCATAGTACCTGGCAGTACCAAGAGTGCGGCTTGCTCTACAGGGCAGGTGAAGTGTAGGGTGAGATGGAGATGCATCATTAGGCCTTCCGCAATAAACTGCCCATGCTCAAACACACGGTAGGTAGTGCATGTCTATTGCTAGGAATTGTTTGTCATTCATGACTTGCTATTAATCAAACTCCGACATGCGCATCCACAGCCTGAATAAATGTCAAGTATGTTATGTTTTTATCATATTTTTGTAGGTAATTTTGCTTTAAATTACCAAAGAAAAGTGTTGAACACCATTACACCCTCAGAGGGTATCAGATGAAGAAATGGTAAAGGTATAAAGTTAAATAAGGTAAGTTTATGTAAATAAATGTTGCGCACAGTATTTTTCTTGTCTAGGCTTACATAGTATTATTGAAGAATACTACGTTTAATATCAAATTAGGATGATTTACACTCCAGTTTAAAAGCCTCTGCACTCTATTTATTATTATTTTGCACAAAGACCAAATAATATATTTCTCAAATTACGTCTCGTAGTGTAATTTAATGAGTGATTTATGTTAAGTTAAAAAAATACTTTCGATACTAAGTATAATAACAAAAATTGATAGGAGTAATGAGAGAAAGCAGAGATATTATGAATATTCAAGTATTGTTTAATGGTGAACCATAGAAAACAACAAACTAAACTAATCTAAATTCATTAAATTAGACTTAGGGGACAGTTGGACAACTACTTCGACCGGGGGGTCATAAAAATGCCATGAAATAAGCCAAGACGTTGCCATTTTTATTTTTATGTGTATTCAAATATTTCATAGATTCGTTCTGTGAAAAAATAAATTTATTGTATTTTACATTTTCTAAACTTACACATTTTAGATACTTAGTTGGATACTTATTTACTAGTCCAGTCAATCTGGGGTTTTTAGGGGAAAAAATTAGGAAAAGGCTGAATTTTTTCCCATCGACTACTACCATATAGACAAGCTTCTAGCCAAAAGTCCCCACCCCTACCCCCCTTGTTTCCCCCCCTACAGCCCCAGCCACCCCCATATTCCCCCCCCCATATTTTCCACGTATATTGATTGCAGTGTTTTGCTTAACTGCTTATATCTTAGAAACCGTTTAAGATATCTTTTATATTTTGTTATTTTCGGATTTCTCATAAAATAATCTAAAAACAATGTCTTGTAGTGTTTTGCGATTAAGTTACTCCTTCTCCGTCTATTTACCTGTTTAATTTGGAAAAAAGCATTTTCCTTCACTGTGAACCAAATATATTTATATTTCGCCTAATAAAAAGGCTCAAATCACTTCCGTTATGCACTGAATATTTTCTCCTGTGTATAAGCTTTAAAATGATATCATACGTGGCTTGCTTTTTCTCCCATAATGCCCTGCTAATACAAGTAAAATATGTTTTACAGCACCTGCCGCGGCCGCGCGCCTCGCCATCTAAGTTCATTCAATCTGGGGTTTTAAGGGGAGGGAACATAGGAAAAAGCTGAATTTTTCACCATCGACTACCACCATACAGACAAGCTTCTAGCCAAAAGTCCCCTACCTTACACTCCTCTTGCTTCCTCCCCTACAGCTCCCCCGTATTTTCCAAGAATAATAAATGCAATATTTTGCTAAACTGCTTATAGCCCAGAAACCCTTCGAGATATCTCTTATAATTTGTAGTTTTCAGATTTATAATAAAATAATAAAAAAATTCATATAGTGTTTTACGATTAATTTACTCCTTCTACGTCTATTTTCTGGATTAAATTGGAAAAAAGCATTTTCCTTCATTGTGAACCAATATATTTATATTTTGCCTAAAAAAGGCTCAAATCACTTCCGTTATGAAACTGTTTTGCACTAAATATTTCCCCCTGTTTATAAGCTTTGAAATGATATCATACTTGGCTTGCTTTTCTCACATATTGCCTTGCTATTAACTATTACCAGTAAAACATGTTTTACAGCGCCTGCCACAGCCGCGCACTACGCCACCGAAGTTTATTAAACCTGGGGCTTTAAGGGAGAGGAAAATAGGAAAAAGCTGAATCTTCACCATCGACTACTACTATATAGACAAGCTTCTAGCCAAAAGTCCCCACCCCTACCCCCTTGCTTCCCCCCACCACAGCCCCCCCCCATATTTTCCAAGTCTGATAAATGCAGTATTTTGCTAAACTGTCCAGGCAACGAAAAGGTATAGAGGAAATTTTTTGGAACATTATTTTTGACTTTGCAGCTTTGTTTGGACCAGTTAGGAGGTTAGCATATCAAAAGTCCCCGCCCGTAGCCCTTGAGCGGGGAGAGAGAAGGGGTCTGAAGTTACCATTTTTTGGGGTTTCCTAAATGTCTTGAAAACGATCAACTTTTAGTATTTCCTGTTAAATTTTAAAATTAAAGAAAATTAAATCTCCTGTAAGATAAGTATATAATATTTCTATTTTGGTCCAACCATTTACAAGGTAAGCATTAATTTTATTAATATTTAAACAAATATCCCTTCCATAAGAAATACATGTAAATTTCTGGGTAACATACATGCCCAATGGGACGTCGCTTTTTCACCTAAAGGAAAATGAGCAACATTCAGGAAATATTGACAAAATTTCCAGTAATTAGACACCTCAATCTTAAAATTGGTCGAAGATAAAGGTGTTGGCGAGCTCACAAAAAAACGCTATTTTTCAAGGAATTGTTATATGTTTGTAATAATTACTTGAAAAATAACGGTTTTTGTGAGCTCGCCAACACCTTTATTTTAGACCAATTTTTATGATTGAGGTGTCAAATCACTGGATATTTTGTCAATTTCCTGAACGCTGTTCATTTTCCTTTAGGTGAAAAAGCGTTGTCCCATTAGGCATGTACGTTACCCACAAATTTACATATATATTTCTTATGAAAGGGATATTTGTTTAAATATTAATAAAATTAGTGCTTACCTTGTAAATTGTTGGACCAAAGTAGACATATTATATATTTATCTTACAGGAGATTTAATTTTCTATAATTTAAAAATTTAATAGGAAATACTAAAAGTTGATCGTTTTCAAGATATTTATAGGAAAAACAAAAAAGTGGTACCTTCAGACCCCCTCCCTCCCCCACTCAAGGGCTATGGGCGGGGACTTTTGATATGTTCACCTCCTAACTGGTCCAAACGAAGCTGCAAAGTCAAAAATCATGTTCCAAAAAATTCCCTCTATAACTTTTCGTTGCCTGGACTATTTAGCAAAATACTGCATTTATTATACTTGGAAAATATGGGGGGCTGTGGGGGGGAAGCAAGGGGGTAGGGGTGGGGACTTTTGGCTAGAAGCTTGTCTATATGGTAGTAGACGATGGTGAAAAATTCAGTTTTTTCCCTATTTTCCTCTTCCCTTAAAACCCCAGGTTTAATAAACTTCGGTGGCGTAGCGCGCGGCCATGGCAGGCGCTGTAAAACGTGTTTTACTTGTACTAGCAAGGCAATAGGTGAGAAAAGCAAGCCAAGTATGATATCATTTCAAAGCTTATAAACAGGAGAAAATATTTAGTGCAAAACAGTTTCATAACTTAAGTGATTTGAGCCTTATTTTCAGGCAAAATATAAGTATATTGGTTCAAAATGAAGGAAAATGCTTTTTTACAATTTAATCAAGAAAATAGACGTAGAAGGAGTAAATTAATCGTAAAACACTATATGACATTATTTTTATAATATTTTATGAGAAATCCGGATATAACAAAATATAAGAGATATCTCAAAGGGTTTCTGGGCTATAAGCAGTTTAGCAAAATACTGCATTTATTATACTTGGAAAATATGAGGGGGGCTGTAGGGGGGGAGTAAGGGGGGAGGGGTGGGGACTTTTGATTAGAAGCTTGTCTATACGGTAGTAGTCGATGGTGAAAAATTCAGCTTTTTCCTATTTTCCCCTCCCCTTGAAACCCCAGGTTGAATAAACTTCGATGGCGCGGCACGCCGGCCGCGGCAGGCGCTGTAAAACATGTTTTACTTGTAAGCAGGGCATTATGTGAGAAAAGTAAGTCAAGAATGTTATCATTTTAGAGCTTATAAACAGAAGAAAATATTTAGTTTCAAACAGCTTTCTAATGGAGGTGATTTGAACATTATTATTAAGCGATATATAAATAGTTTAGGTTAAAAATTAAGGAAAATGCTTTTTTTCCAAATTAAACAGGAAAATAAACGTAGAAGGAGTAAACTAATCGTAAAACACTATATTACATTATTTTTAGAGATTTTTATGAGGAATCCGAAAACAACAAAATGTAAGGGATATTTCAAATAATTTCCGAGATACAGTCATTTTTACAAAATACCGCATTTTTTAAACTTAAAGAACAACAAAGGGATGTAGGGGGGAAAGCAAGAGGGGTAGGGATGGGGACCTTTGGCTAGAAGCTTGTCTATACGGTAGTATTCGATGGTGAAAAATTCAGCTTTTTCCTCATTTTTTCCCCTATCGCCTCTTTTTAGGAACAGATTGACTGGACTATACTTGGATATTTTTAAAATTCATGAGAGCGAAGGATTTGTAATTATTATTTAATTTGTTGGACTTTTCCTATCGCTTCTAGTGTTTAAACTACACTACGTTTCGAGAGGTATTGAAACTCCTCTCGTTTTCAAGTGACCCTACTTAAAGTTACATTAACCTACTTATTTTTATTCAACCTATTTTTTTGGGGTTTTTTTGACATACAACTTACATTCATTCAACATTCAACAGAAATCTCAATCACGCAAAAAATCATACAAAACACATTAAACATACTTAATACAGAAATAAAATTAAAACTAAAACATATGGAACATGATACATAACACAGATAGAAAAGTAAAACAAAAACATATACCTTACTGCCGGCAATGCCTCCAATCTGGCAGCGGCGCGACACGCACACACGTTTACCCGCACTCACACACGCAACTCGAATGATATAGTAAGTAGGTTAATGTAACTTTAAGTAGGGTCACTTGAAAACGAGAGGAGTTTCAATACCTCTCGAAACGTAGTGTAGTTTAAACACTAGAAGCGATAGGAAAAGTCCAACAAATTAAATAACAATTATACTTGAATACTTGGAGTATTCATCCCACTAGAATCGCCTCAGCGACGTGGTCGTCCATTTCCCACAGGGAAAATTAGGCCTTATCAAAAAGTTCTTCTATGTTGTAGAGGGCCCGCCGCGCCGCTTCGCATGGATATTCTTTTAATTTTGTCTTGAATTTAGCCACATTATGTTCTTCGGTAATGTTATTTGGTAGATTATTGTAGATTTTGACACTGGAGTAAAAATAGGGCTTTTACTGGCCAGAGTAGAGCTAATTTTGTGGAACATGTAGGCGATTCGCACTTCTGGTGTTGTACCGGTGAACTTGATTGTTGGTGACAAAAATATCCGGGGTTTTCCTGGCAAGCAAGGCTGACTCCAAGATGAAAAGAGAAGGGGGTGTTAAAATGCTGAGCTCCCTGAACAAGGGCCTGCAGTGCGCAAGGCGATGGACTCCGTACATCCTCCTTAAGACTCTTTTTTGGAGAAGAAACGCCCTTCTAGCTTCCGTGCCTCCACCCCAAAATACGATTCCGTAGATGCCTCTAAAGTAACCATTTGGCTAGAGATACAACATTTATTGCTACAAATAATTTTGTTAATATTTTCAAAATGAAATAATTCTGAAAAAGAATCATACCGTTCTTATTCCACAGGGATATTAGGGGTTCAACGACCTTCTAAAAACTCAAAAATCAGTCAGCATCTTGCTGCGAAGTTGCTCGTGTCATTTGCCCATGATCGGTGATTTGGCATTTAGTGCGTTGGTTTTTTTTACCGATTCCCACGTCTTTTATGAAATTATTCAGTTCACCAGAGATCGTAAAAACAATCACATTTTGATTTTTTTTGTAAGGACAAATCATGCTCAACGGACAGAACTTTGTCCAATCTCTGGAATATTTCCCAAAACTTCCCAAAAACAATTAGAATTCTAGTTTATTTCGGATTAATATTTTTTGTTTTGAGTATCTTTAAAACAACTACACATAAACTAAAACACATAAAACTATGTAAACCTTATCAGTAGTGGGCACTTGGGGCTGCTGGGTCAATCAAACTTTTTGACAACTACTTCCGGTCACGTGACCGGAAGTGACGTCACAGGCTGTGACGTAGCTGTGACGTGATGGGTTGGTATTTAAAGTTTAAATGCCCAGCTGTGCTGGTATTTAAATTTTAAATGTCCGGAAATGGGTCAAGGTCGGTTGGGGATGTTTTTAAAAAAGATTTTGCATTTTCGGAAAATCCGAAATTTCAAGATATTTTTTTTTTTTACAAACTGTTTTTTAATTGTTGGTTTGTTGATTTTTATTTCTGTTAAAATACCACTTAAAAAATGGAATCGACAAGTTAACAAGAAAATATCCTGCTACAAAGTATCCAAATAAAGATGCAATTACATAAACATAAACTTTAAAATATAGCAAATGTTCATCCTCTTTATCTGTTAGCATTTCCTGAACAAGGTAACCAAAATTGTAACCACATAAAAATGAAAGTAGGAAAATAACAAATTTCGACGGGTTCACCAAGTTGTAAAGTTGTGAATTTCTTTCTTCCTCCATTGTTGACCTTTTAGTCGAAACCAAGTAATGATAACATTATTGCTTGCGCATCAGAACTAACAGTTGATGAAATTTCATTTACTTGTACACTTGTAGTAGTTTCATTTGTAGTAGGTGATTGTTCGGAAGTTTGTGTAGATGTAGAAGAAACAGTATTATCTTGAAGCTTAGAGTCCATGTGTACTCGGGTGAAGAGCTGAAGCTTTAATGACGTGTGGTAGCCGCTGTCCTACTCCGTGTCAGCAGTTGTTGGTGGTGGGGGGTCGTTAGGTTCATGCACCGAAATGTAGATGGAATCATAAGTTTCTGGTGGATGTACTAAAATTTGTTGTACAGGATCTGCATCAATAGTGAAACTTTGTGTTTCAATGCAAAGTCCATCTTTAATAAAAGAAACATATAAAACAGAACTCGTGTTTATTTAGATGTTTACTCTAAGAGTCCTACCAGCAAACTGATGTGTTGGTGGTGGCTGAGCGACCTCCCTTGAAATGGCATGTGCAGGACGGAACATCTGCCGCGCACCTGCCTTCCCCCACCACCATGAGAGACTCCTCGCAATATTTGGATATGTAGAGTTAGTCGTACTGTTGCTCTTGTCGAGTGAACATGTCAGTATTAAACAATCATTCTTAATGTTTGGTTTTAAAATATTTGCAATAACATATCGTTTTTAACACTTATTTAACTTTGTACAAGTTATAATATTTTAAAGATGCTACTTTATTATATCACCTTGATACTTCTAAAAATATTTAATTGTAGAAATGCAAAATAAACTACAGTTGCGATTAAATATTAACTTGGTTAAAGATTTAAAATTGGTTTCTGTGTTATAACTTTTACATTGTTGGTTAAATAACAAGTGTTACCGAAGTGTTTTGTTTGTATCATTATTCTGCGTTATTGAAGTACCACATGATAAGGTTTGTAAACATATAAAGTAAAGTATTAGATGTAGAAAAATATTTTGTTATCTTTTTGCGTTATAACTTTTATATTGTTAATTTGATAAAACATTTTACTGAACCTTTTTCGTTTGTATTTTAATTCTACGTATTTTGAGTACCTATATGATAGGGTTTGAAAAGATATAAAGTAAAATATAATGTAAAGAAAGATAATTTTTAGTTTTTGCGTTATAACTTCTATACCGTTGGTTTTATCAAAGAATGTTACTGGACCTTGTTTGTTTGTCTTTTAACTCTGCGTATTTTGGGTACCGACATGATAGGGTTTGGAAATATATAAAATGAAATATGATGTAAAGAAAGATAATTTTTAGTTTTTGCGTGTTAACTTCTATACCGTTGGTTTTATAAAAAAAGTTACTGGACCTTTTTTGTTTGTCTTTTAATTCCGCGTCGACATGATAGGGTTTGGAAACATATAAAATGAAATATGATGTAAAGAAAGATAATTTTTGGTTTTTGCGTTATAACTTCTATACTGTTGGTTTTATCAAAAAACGTTACTGGACCTTTTTTGTTTGTCTTTCAATTTCGCGTAATTTGAGTACCCACATGATAGGGTTCTAAACAATTTTCCAACCCCCCCCCCCCCGACCAACAAAATGTAGAACCCCCCCCCTTCCCCCTGACCAACAAAACGGAGAACCCCCCTCCAACCCCAACCCCAACCCCTTTTGGGACTTAGAGGTACGTGGACCCCTTCTTAGTCCAAGGGTTGAGGCTTTAGCGAAAGCCCAAATCTGAAATTTTTATGTTGGCCCTTATAAGGGCCGTTTTTGCCACCAGGGGTGGACTTTGAAGGAGGGGAAGGAGAATAGGGTTTTAACCTGAAAGTTTTAGTTTTAGTTTGCCATTTTCTTTTACTATTTGTAGGTGTCGAGGGTTAAGGGGATTAGACAGTATTTTAGGAAGGTTGATAATATAGATCTTGGTTTTTTCCAAATTGAAAATGTAAAAGGAAGAAGAATCGTGTTTGAGGATTTGGTATTTTTGGTTATGTTTGAGTTTTTTTAGATGTATTTTTTGCTGGGGTACGTGTAAAGGCGAAAGAGGTCTTTTAATAGTAGAAGGTTTAGAAGTTATTTTAATGCCGGTAAGAATGTTTTTTCGAACTTGATGAAAAGGATTTTGAGCGATGGTAGATGTTACATCATACCAATCTTGATTGTTGTTGGATTGAAAAATTCGTAACCCCAGCAGTTGTAAGTAGGTGAAATAATTGTTCCAAATGGTAAAGTACTCGGGGCGGTTCATATTGAAGTAGGTGTTGTTAGGATGGTGGCAAGGCGGAGAATGAGTTGTTGAGTGTAGAGTGTAGACTGTGTGAAGCAATCAAGGACTTGGCCACCTGGTGTGTCAGCTGACGCAATAAGGTCGACGACTTGTATTGCCAACTGTTTCCAAGCGTGCGAGGTCACAAGAAGTAGAAAGATGGCTCAGTAATGATGTAAAATAAAGTTGTCGGTTTTTGCGTAATAACATGTGTACCGTTGGTTCTATTGAAAATGTTATTGGACTTTTTTGTTCGTCTTTTTATTCCCTGTATTTCGAGTACTCACATGACAGGGTTTAGAAACATATAAAGTAAAATATGATGTAATAAAAGATAATTTTTTAATTTTTTTGTTATAACTCCTATACCAATGGTTTTATTGAAAAATGTTACTGGACCTTTTTTGTTTGTCTTTCAATTTCACGTAATTTAAGTACCCACACGATAGGGTTTTAAGCAATTTTCCAACCCCCCCCCCGACCCCCCCCCCCACTTGACGGGACAAAACGGAGAACCCCCCCTTCAACCCCTTCAACCCCTTTGGGACTTAGACTCTTGTTAGTCACCAAGGGTTGAGGCTTTAACAAAGACCTAAATATTAATAACCAACGCGAAAACTAAACTCACACTTTGGGACTTAGAGGTACGTGGACCTCTTGTTAGTCAGCAGGGATTAAAACATTTACAAAAAACCCGAATGTTAAAAAAAATAATTCAATACAGGATACAACGCAAAAATTAAAATTTTAGGTTATTTTAAAACTTTTACAAAATATCTAAGTCTAAAAAGTAGGTCTTTTCAAATAATTCTAAGTCCGAAAGTAGGACAACCAAAAGTAGAAAATAATTATAAGTCTTATAGGCAGCTGACCGACCCACCCAAAGTAGGTCAGACCTGGTTGTGAAAGCGGAGGCTGCCGGCCCGGGCAAAGTAGGGCAGACGAGGTTGTGAAAGCGGAGAATACTGACCCGGCCAAAGTAGGCCAGACGAGGTTGCCGCCCGAAGGCTAGCGGCCCCTTGGCGGGGCAGACACGTTGACCTACTAGACAAGGCTACCGCCTTGAGCTCGCTGATATAAGCAAGCGCGCAACGTTTCTCTTCGGCATTACGGTGAAGGTGTAACTCATGCTCTTACGAGTAGGGTTATGCTGTAACGTAATGTTCGCCATGGTGTGTGGGATGGCCTATGTCTAGCACACACCGCGTTCAATTATTATGGAAGAGGCGCCCTTCTATAATAGGTGACCGCAATGGCAATCCAACTTCCTTTCCATTTCCTGCGTGGTTTAATTGTCAGGGGTAATATTATGGTGAGATGTGTGGGATGGCCTATGTCTAGCACACATCGTAACTGTAATATTACATAGTATAAGATAGGAGTAATATTATGGCGAGGTGTGTGGGATGGCCTATGTCTAGCACACACCGTAACCGTAATATTACATAGTATACGATAGATTTGGGAGAATGTTAGGTAGGGGTTAAGATATGATAGGGCGGTGAGGTGTGTGGGATGGCCTATGTCTAGCACGCACAGTAACCGCAGCATGGTAGCATTTAAGGGGTAGCATAAGTTATAATAAGTTATAATAAAGTAGTATAGATTAAGGTAGGGACCCCACGCTTCCCCACCCCTTTTTTATAATTTTTAAATGACCTTGACCTACTTTTGGTTGTCCTATTTTTGGACTTAGAATTATTTTCTACTTTTGGTTGTCCTACTTTCAGACTTAGAATTATTTGAAAAGACCTACTTTTTAGTCTTAGATATTTTGTAAAAGTTTTAAATAACCTAAAATTTTAATTTTTGCGTTGTATCTTGTATTAAATTTTTTTTAACATTCGGGTTTTTGTAAATGTTTTAATCCCTGCTGACTAACAAGAGGTCCACGTACCTCTAAGTCCCAAAGTGTGAGTTTAGTTTTCGCGTTGGTTATTAATATTTGGGTCTTTGTTAAAGCCTCAACCCTTGGTGACTAACAAGAGTCTAAGTCCCAAAGGGGTTGAAGGGGTTGAAGGGGTTGGGGGGGTTCACCGTTTTGTCCCGGGGGGGTACTCCGTTTTGTCCCGGGGGGGGTTTGAAAATTGCTTATAACCCTATCGTGCGGGTACTCAAATTACGCGAAATTGAAAGACAAACAAAAAAGGTCCAGTAACTTTTTTTTCATAAAACCAACGGTATAGAAGTTATAACGCGAAAACTAAAAATTATCTTTCTTTACATCATATTTCATTTTATATGTTTCCAAACCCTATCATGTAGGTACTCAAAATACGCGGAATTAAAAGACGAACAAAAAAGGTCCAGTAACACTTTTTTATAAAACCAACGGTATAAAAGTTATAACGCGAAAACTAAAAATTATCTTTTTTTACATTATATTTTACTTTAAATCGAACAATTCGAACAGAAATTTGTACAAAAAATAGAAGAATATCTTTTAACTTCGCAAAATTTAAACCAAGACATTTATGAAATTATGTATCACCCTTTTGAAACTGTTTCCTTGCCAGTGTTAGAAAACTTGGATGAGTATTTTTTTGTAATTCTAAAAGAATTATTCAGCGGTCTATTCCTTCGCTCATAGGGTATTTTTGAATGACCTTGACCTACTTTCAAAATATACAGTGGAGGGGTAATATCTTATAAAGCGGGGTAACAGAATAACTGTTTACTTTTTAGAATCCAGCAACATGACAGGTTCTTCTTCATCATCCAGTTTTAGAAAATAACAATGTTTATATATTTTTAAAAAAGGTAAAAGATGTGTAAGGATGTGTTGTGTGTAAATCAAACATTATGCAGTGTGCACAACAAATATCTCCATTTGTTAAAATGTGAGGTTAATGTAAAAAATGAAATAAAAAATGGAAGCGGGGGAATAGACCACTTTGTAGTTCCAAAAGAATTACTTAGCGGTCTATTCCCCCGATCATAAGGTATTTTTTGGTGACCTTGACCTACTTTCAGACTTAGAACTTTTTGCTAACTCTTTTGTTGACCTTGAAAATAAGTAGGTCAAGGTCATTTAATAATTAAAAAGAAAATGGGGGTGTACGGTTTTACAGAACCGTACACCCCCGGAAACCTAACAGAAGAAAAGCTAATTTACAATACAATTTGCCTAGAGTTTAACAATTAATAAAAAATAAAAAATAAAATTAAGTTAAAAATAAATAGCTAAACAGCCCAGCGCTGCACATCATGATTAGGGTGTAAGCTAGACATAGGCGATCCCTTACACTTCACCATAAGCGCACAACGCTGAGCTAAAAGAAAAAAATGTTATTTTGAAATAGCAAGTTGTTTAATTAAATTTAGAAAAGTGTTATACAAATATGTTTTTATTTCCTAACACTAAAGGAGCCAGCGACTCGCCATAAGACGCAGTACAACTGAGGTCTAGCGAAACTCCGGAGGTAGGCGAACTACCCATCCAGCACGTATAGAGGTTGTAAGTGACCCGGTCTGGTGGCCGTAATCACCACAAAAGCGGGAGTTGGTTTACCATAAATTAATTGGTTTACCATACTCCAAAAGAAGGAAGAAAAAAAGGAAAGGAAATTGGAATTGAAAGGTGTCCCTAACTAAAAAGGAGTACAAGACAAGAGAGGGAATGCCCTCAACAAGCTTGTTGGAAAAAGGAAATTGGAATAGAAAGGTATTAAAAACATATCATATAACATTCTTAAAAACAAAAATATTACTTTAAACTTAAACACTCCACTACTTTAAACTTAAACACTCCAGACAAAAATATATTGTAAGTAAAAGAAAGATTTTAAGTTAATACTAACTACCAAACCAGCAAACTAAAAACAAACTACAAACCCTAGGGTATTTACAAGCACAAACAACTACCATGCCTTAAATTTAATCAGTCCTACGTCAAGATGTTATTGTACAAATAACACCAAGATATTTTCACCAAACAGCAAAAATGATAAAATGTTCAGGGCGCTTTCTGAACATGTTACCACCTCACTGTCTAGCGAGCAACTGATGCCGAAGCACAAGCGCAGACCCCGGACCCCAACTCGGCTCGAGGTCACGGCAGCTGGCAGCCGGGCCGGGCTGGTGTGGCAGCTGGTTGACCACCTGGCCTCAAGCGCAAACCCCGGACCCCAACTCGGCTCGAGGTCATCCCCCCTCCCAAACCACAGGAGCCTTGCTGCGGGTTTGGTTTCCATCATTCTTTTGCCACTGTTCCAACAGGCAACAACACTTCTTTCTTTACTTTACATAGGACTTGTACAAATTTTAAGTGTTAAAACTTTTCAATAATTAATATTTTACGACTTAGAAAATTTTTCAAACCTATCATTCTTCTTGCCACTGTTCCAACAGGCAACAACATTTCTTTCTTTATTTTACTTTACATTGGACTTGTAAAAATTTTAAGTGTTGAAACCTCCCAATAATTAATACTTTCGGACTTAGAAAAATTTTCAAACATTTGCTTCAACATTTATTTTACAATATCAAGTTTCTTTTTTGCTGCGAGTTTGGTTTTCATCATTCTTTCGCCACTGTTCCAACAGGCAACAACACTTCTTTCTTTATTTTACTTTACATTGAACTTGTAAAAATTTTAAGTGTTAAAACTTCCTAATAATTCATGTTTTAGGACTTAGAACTTTTTTTAAATCCATCATTCTTTTGATACTGTTCCAACAGGCAACAACACTTCTTTTTATTTTACTTTACATTGAACTTGTAAAAGTTTTAAGTGTTAAAACTTCCCAATAATTAATACTTTAGGACTTAGAAAATTTTTCAAACATTTGCTTCAACATTTATTTTACAATATCAAGTTTCTTTTTTCTGCGAGTTTGGATTCCATTATTCTTTCTCCACTGTTCCAACAGGCAACAACACTTCTTTCTTTATTTTACCTTACATTGGACTTGTAAAAATGTTAAGTGTTAAAACTTCCCAATAATTAATATTTTAGGACTTATAAAATTTTTCAAACCCATCATTCTTTTGTTACTGTTCCAACAAGCAACAACATTTCTTTATTTTACTTTACATTGGACTTGTAAAAATGTTAAGTGTTAAAACTTCCCCCTTAATTAATATTTTAGGACTTAGAAAGTTTTTCAAACATTTGCTTCAAAATTTACTTTACAACGAGATTTTTTTTAACTTGCATTATTTGACGTTGACACTTATTTTTATTTTCAAGCTTACATTGGATGATCTTAATACTTAGGTGTTTTGAAATATAAAAAATTTAGCAGTTATTTACACTTTTTGTGTTTAATACAGAAAAAGATTTTTTTTAAACTTGCATTATTTGACCTTGACACTTGGATTTCTTTTTAACTTACATCGGATAATCTTAATGCTTAGGGGTTTTGAAATATAAGAAATGTAACTGTTATTTACACTTTTTGTGTTTAATACAGAAAAAAGTGGTGGGGGTAATGCTATAAATAGGGGTAGTTTTAGAGTGGTTTTCATTATTACGGCAACTTTTGTGGAGAGCACACCTACGTCATGTATTACTGCATTAGTTGCGAAGAATCTTTTGAAGATGAAATTTTACTAAAAATACACAAAGAAGTTTACCATAACAACGAAACAAACCAAGAAACAAATAACAATGCAGAAGAAGAAGAATATTTGGAAGATTTAGATCAAATACTTGCTACCGTACAACAACAACTAAATTCAAGACCAAGTGTTATTCAATACGCACCCGGACCATCTTTGGATGTGGAATTATACGCCCGAGCTTTACCATGTAGTGTAGTAACTCATTTTAAGATTGACAATGCTCAATTGCAACTTGCACAGTTTATTTCAAAAGCAAAAACATTAGTAACAGAAACATTGAACAATGAACTAAGAAGATTAAATTTTATAAAGTTTGGAATATTATTAGATACTGTATTTACAAATATTCAGAATGAAACATCACCAAGAGGATTTTTAACTAAAAACAAAACCATCATGTTTGCATCAGATATAAGCTCAATTGTGGATGATTGTTTTGAAGAACCTTTATCAAAATTACAAGAACATGAAGGAAGAGGTTCTGGACGGAGTTTGTTAAGTATAACAAGCTTAGATGTAAGAGTTCATAAACATGGATATGGAATGAGAGGTAGTAGTTATATTGTTTTGCCAAAGAAGATTAGAGTAACCAAATCTTGTGTTAACGTACAAAATGAAGATGCTGAATGTTTCAAGTATGCAATGCTTGCAAACTTTGTAACAGATAATGTGAAACGACCGAGTAGAGCATACGATGAGGTTTGCTATAACTATAACTTTCAAGGCATGACTTGTCCTGTTGCAATTCAAGACATATCAAAATTTGAAAAGAAAAATCCTTTTGCATCTGTAAACATCTTTGGCTTAGATTCATCCAACAATGTCTACCCCTTACGTATAACACCCACCGAACGCAGAGATCATACTGATTAATTATTAATAATAAAAGGTGATATTTCACATTATGTATATATTAAAGATTTTGAAGCTCTAGATTGCAAACAGTTATCAAAACATAAAGAAGAAAAAACCACTTGTAAAAGATGTTTTTGTTTTGTAAACAAACCTTTAAGAAGAGGTGGTTCAGAATGGTTGATGGAACATCAAAAATTATGCAGTGGAAACTATGAAGTAAGAATTAAATTACCACACCCTAGCAGATCGCAAGTAAAATTTGAAAAAGTAATCCAACAATACAGAATTCCAGTTGTAGTGTATGCGGATTTTGAATCTTCATTGCTTCCACTTGAACAAGAAGAAGGAGAGCAAATTACAAGCAGAACAAAGTATCAACTTCACAAACCAAACAGCTACTGTTTAATAGTAAAATCCACTCTGTCTGAAGAACATCTTCAAGGATATGGATTGACATCTACACCAAAGATCTATCGTGGAGAAGAAGCAGCTCGATACTTTGTTGATGATTTATACGACATCGCTGGGAAAGTGGAAGCAATGTATAGCAATGTGGTTCCTATGTCACCTATGACACCGGAAAAACTTTATCTTTATGATTCGGCAACAACATGCTATTTGTGTAACAATCAATTTACAGAAACTAAAGTTAAAGTTCGCGACCATGACCATCTGACAGGAGCCTACAGAGGTGCAGCTTGCAACGGATGTAACATCAACTACAAACTACCATCTTTTATTCCTGTGGGTTTTCACAATCTTAGCGGATACGATGGACATTTTATCATTCCCGAATTAGCAAGAGACAACGGTAAAATAAATGTTTTGGCACAAACTATGGAAAACTTTATAAGCTTTTCAAAAAAGGTGGGCAAAATTAAACTTAGATTTGTAGATTCTTTTAGATTTATGCCTTCCAGTCTTATGAAACTTTCTGAAGATTTAAGAAGACAAAATTTAATAGAAACAAGCAAAATTGTACCTGCAGAAAAAATGGATTTGGTTCTTCGGAAAGGAGTTTTCCCGTATGATTACATCAATGGACTACATAAATTTCAAGAAACATCACTTCCTCCACCAGAAGCATTCAAAAGTAAACTTACCGATTCGGACATTTCACCTGAAGACTATCAACACGCATGCAGAGTTTGGAACGAATTGGAAATAAACACTCTGGGAGATTATTCTGACTTTTATGTAAAACTTGATGTGACCCTTCTTTGCGATGTGATGGAAGAATTTAGAAACACTTGTTTTGAAGCCTACGGATTAGACCCTCTTCATTCTTATACTTCTCCAGGACTAGCTTGGCAAGCTATGCTAAAAGAAACAAAGTGCAACCTTCAATTATTAACAGATATTGACATGGTGTTGATGATCGAATCGGGCGTTAGAGGTGGATTGACCCAAAGTGTTACTAGACATGTTAAAGCTAACAACAAATATCTTCCAAACTACGATAAAGAAAAACCATCAGTGTTCTTAGGATATTTCGATGCCAACAATTTATACGGATGGGCCATGTCTAATCCACTTCCTTTTGGAAACTTTGAATGGGTTAATCCAGACTCTATTGGTGATATTTCGCAAATTTCAAAAAACGGAGACATCGGATATATATTGGACTGTGACTTTGAATATCCTGAACACTTGCATGATCTTCATTACGATCTTCCGCTCCTTGCAAAAACAGAAGTTTCACCAATTGGCAAACATCCAAAATTAATGATGACTCTTGAAAATAAACAAAGATACGTAGCTCACTTTTGGATTGTTCAACAAGCTCTCCAATTGGGTTTATGTATAACCAAAATTCATAGAGTTTTAAAATTTTCCCAATCGTGCTGGTTAAAACCATACATTGATTCAAACACCAGAAGAAGAGCAGCTGCAACATCAACATTTCAAAAGGACTTTTTTAAATTAATGAATAATGCGATATTTGGAAAAACATTGGAAAACAAAAGAAAACACAAAAATGTTAAATTATTTACAGATCCTATAAAACTAGAAAAACGTGTACAAAAACCAAACTTTGGAACATCCGTTATCATCAATGAAAACCTTGTGGCAGTATCTATGAAGAAGACAAGCGTGAAAATGGATCGTCCGTTGTACGTTGGAATGTCAATCTTGGATATTTCCAAAACCCACATGTATGATTTCCACTACAACAAAATGGTCGCCTTCTACGGTAGAGTTAACATCGGAATCGCCTACATGGACACGGACGCTTTCATCTACTGGATTCTTACTGAAGATATGTATTTGGATCTTCGAAAATTTGTTCACAAAAATGAATTTGATTTTAGTGACTATCCAAAAGATCATTTAAATTATGACAATGATCGGAACAAAAAGAAACTTTGAAAATTTAAAGATGAAGCAAATGGAATTTCACTGGAAGAACTTATTGCACTAATGTCAAAATTGTATTCACTACAATTGCATAAAGAAGAAAACAATGTTATTAAAAAATCTAAGGGTGTAAAAAGTTTGTATCTTAAGAAGAATGTAAATTTCGAACACTACAGGCAATGCTTATTTGAAGAAACGACTATAACTGCAAAGTTTAACACCATCAGAAGTTTCAACAATCAACTGTACAGCGTAACAGAAGTGAAAAAAGCACTCTGCTCCAATGATGACAAACGACATATTCTTCCAGACAAAATTCACACTCTACCATTCGGCCACTATTCTCTCAATCCTATTGATGAATAAAAAGAAAAAGAAAAAAAGAGAAAAAGAAAAAGAAAAAAAGAAAAAAAGGGGAAATCACAGCATACTCGCTGTGATTTCCCCTTTTTTTAATATGTTGAAATGACCTTGAACTATAAAAGCGGAAGCAGAAAAAGAAACACTCAATACTTACTTGACTTTGTTAGTAAAAACATCATGGCAGAGTTAAAGGAAAAGATTGTTAATGAACTTCATAAACCTGCAAGAATAAAGTTTCCACGAAGAAATACTGCTGTAAAAGGAATAAATGATTTATATCAAGCAGATTTAATTGAAATGCAATCGCATAGTAAAATAAATAAAGGATTTAAATACATACTTACGATTATTAATTGTTTTACTAAAGTTGCAGATGCTTTGCCATTAAAAGACAAAACCGGTAACAGCATAACAAAAGCTATGGAAGTAGCTATAAAAAGAGATAAAAATAAAATTAAACATTTACAAACTGATGATGGGAAAGAATTTTTTAATAAACCTTTTGCCTTGTTAATGAAAAAAATATAAGATAAATCATTATTCCACAAATTCTGAGAAAAAGGCAGCAATAATTGAAAGATTTAATAGAACCTTAAAAGGTGCAATGTATAAAATGTTTTCGAAAAGAGGTTCTTACGTATGGGTTGATATTTTACCAAAATTAATAAGCGATTACAACAACAAGTTTCATAGAACTATCGGTATGGCACCTAACAAAGTGAATAATAAAAACGCTAAACTAGTTTTACAACGAATTAAAAAGAATACACAGCCAAAAGCGGAACAAAGAAAACCAAGAAAATTTAATGTAAATGATAAAGTTCGAATTAGTAAATACAAAGGAGTGTTTACTAAAAATTACCTGCCCAATTGGACAAACGAAGTTTTTACAGTGTATAAAGTACAACCTACTGTGCCGGAAACTTATATTTTAAAAGATAACAAAGGAAATTTGTTACAAGGCGGTTTTTACGGACATGAATTGTTGAAGTCAACAGTAGGCGATGTCTATCTTGTTGAAAAGGTGTTGCAAAGGAAAAAAGACCAAGTTAAAGTACGTTGGTTGGGGTTTGACAAAACTGAAGATTCGTGGATACCTATAAAAGATTTGATTTAGTTTTAAATCAACTTATTTACTCTTCTACCTTTGAATAAGATGGAGATTGTTCACCATAAAGATAAATTTAATATTAATAACATTGATGACTTAACTGTAGATAACGTTAAAATCAACAATGGTAAACACGGCAGTTTATTTCCAAACACTGTACGATGTATAGTAAGCGGTCCTTCAAACTGTGGCAAAACTAACTTTGTGTTTAACTTAATTACAAACACAAAAGGATTGCGATTTAATAACCTATATATTTTTTCAAAGTCCTTACATCAACCAAAGTATCAATTGTTGGAAAAGATCCTGACTGATGTGCCTGATGTTAATTATTACAAATTTTACGCTAGTGACAGTGTTATGCAACCAGACCAGGCTAAGCCGTATTCTGTATTTGTATTTGATGCTGTATCTAGTGAAAATCATGATACTATTAGAAACTATTTTGCCATGGGAAGACATAATAATATTGATAGCATATATATCGGACAAACATAGCAAAATTCCAAAACAACTAATTAGAGACAATGCAAATATTTTAGTTTTATTCAAACAAGACGATACAGACCTAAAACACATATACTACGATCATGTGAATGCCGATATGACATTTGAAAAATTCAAAAAGCTTTGTGGAAAAGCTTGGGCGGAAAAATAAGGATTTTTGGTAATTATGAAAGATAAAGCTATAACAGATGGTCGTTACCGCATAGGTTTTGATAAATTTGTTTTAATACACTAATTGACAAAATTATTGTACATGTCTTCATGGTGTTAACATGGTTAATCAGGAAAAGCTATTAAAAGAAATAAAATCACTTAGTGATTCTATTAGACATAAAAAAAGAGCGTTAAGATTAGGAATAAGTGAAAGAGAGAAATTTCTGGAATCAACATTTAAACCTATTACTGAGCCATGAAAACAATTGGCGCAAAATGTTAAAACTTCAATATTTAATTTTTCCGGAGATGCTATTTTACCCATTTCAAAATTTGAACAAAAAGAAGAATATGAAGGTGATACAAGTTTTACGCAACAAGGAGAAACAACTGAAGAAGAAAGCGAACAAGGTGGAGAAACGGATGTTTTAACAGAAAAAGGTCTTTCTACATGCGAAGAACAACAAGAAGAAGAAGAGTCTATTAATCCATCCAACTTGAGCAAATTGGGCTCGGATATTGCGTATAAAGGGCCGCTTGCAAGACAATTTGTATTAAAAATGTTACATTTTGCACAGCCAACACGAAAATATCATACTTTTGGTGCTAGAATAGAAGAAAATGGGCTAATGATTGGAGATAGCAAACTTGATGTAGACGAACATGACAATATTATTATAAATAATACAAGGGTACAAAAGGATTGTTTGAACTTATTTTTAAACCGAAACCTAATAAATATACTAAAAAGGATTTAAACATTTTTAAACAAATATTGGAGGATACAAATGCGCATAAGAAAAATTATTCTAAAAATTTCAATGTTCATAGAAATGCATCAGAAAAATATAAAACTATTATTGCTGAACTTTTCCCACCAAAAAGAAGGGAACCCATAAAAAGAAAATCATTATCTTCTGCTGAAATAAATATTTTACATAAAAGGAGAAAAACAAATCAATCAAGTTTATCAGGAAAAGGATTATTGAAAAACTTGTATGATACTAATATAATATACTACAACGATATAAACAAAATGGTTGATAGAATGAAGTTGATATATGAAGCTAAACAAGCCGGACATAGCGGTTTAGAAAACGAATGGGTAGCTTTGGTCGGCGAATTGCGAAATCGAGGAGTAATTGCATAAAAATATGAGTATATAGAATACAAGTATAACCGATTAAACATTCAGTATAACCATGAGTGTGGATAAGTTTGGACGGTATTCCGAAACTGGAAGCAAATCAGGATCTTATGGAAAAAGAGGTGGTTTACCACTAACATCCGATGGAGATTATGATATAAGTAACAAACGTTTAAAGTTTGTAAATGATCCAAAAGATGATAATGATGCAGTAAATTTCAAAACTTTAAAAAGTGAAACATTACCTAGCTTAAAGCTTCAAAATGAAGTGTATAACGCTAATTTTTACAGAATTGTAAATCTTCCAAGACCAATAGATAAAAATGATTCGGTAAATAAAGAATATTTAATGTGGTACATAAACCAAACCTTACGATATGATCCTAAAAGTAATAATAAAGTATATGATGCAAAAGATCTTAGAATAGCCAATATAGCAGATCCTGTTAATGATCAAGATTCAGTTACAAAGAAGTATTTACATTCAGTCATCGCTGAAAAAACAGATAAATTTTCCTTTTACAACTTTGTAATACATGATATTGGAGACCCTAAAGATATGAAAGATGCTGTAAACCTTCAATATATTACAGATCATTGTATTACGCATGATATTAATACAATTGATTGCAAAAATAAAGTGTTAACTAACGTTAAGGAAGGAACTGCAAAACCAGATGCAGCTACAATAAGTCTAATAATAAAATTAAAAAATAACAAATGGAATGCGGATGCAAAAATAATTACTAATGTTAAAAAAGGATCGGATGAAACTGATGTAGCAACAATTGGACAAGTTCCTGTATTACAAGAAGGCGGCCGACAAGCCTTTGATTGTAAAGGGAGACCACTAACCAATGTTGGAACAGGAATAGGAGAGAGTGATGCAGTTACAGTAGAAGAATGGCGTAAAAGAAGCCTAAGAAAAGATAGGCATAAGGAACATTTTAATTGTGAATACTTGCGATTAAGCGCCTTAGATGATCCTCACAACTTTAATGATGCTGTTAATGTAAATTACATTGTAAGACTCTTAAGTGTAGTATTATATGATGTGTATAACACAATAAACCCTATAAAATCTTATCAAAAACTACATTGGGTAAAACAAAATGTTATGGAAAAATATTTTTTAAATAAGGAAACTAATAGTTTAAGATCTTCTAAAAATAATGATGAAGAAGATACAATCCTACCGCAAGGCTGGAGAACACTTTATTACCCATAAACATACTTATAAATAAACAATGTCAATGGATAAGTGCATCATTCATTATAAAGCATTTATAAAATAAACAAGTATTGGCATTTCCTTTCACTATAAAAGACCATGTTGAAAGTTCAACGCATCAGTCATAATCGACACGTTATAAAGAGAGGAAGAGGAATAGCATCAACAGCACTTTCTCTTATTACTAAGCCGGTTGGAGCTATAGTTAATAAAGCTATCGATTTATTACCTGTAGAACTACATTTACCAGGAGGTTATCAATATTGTGGTCCTGGAACAAAATTGAAAAAAAGACTTGCTAGAGGAGATCTTGGAATAAATAAACTTGATCAAGCCTGCAAACAAAACGATATAGCATATTCAAAGATTGCGGATACCAAAAATAGATCAATAGCGGATAGAGCACTTGCTGAAAAAGCTTGGCCAAGAGTAACATCCAGTGACGCTAGTATCGGTGAAAAAGCAGCAGCTTTAGCGGTATCAGCAGCAATGAAGGGTAAAACGATGTTTGGAGGTGGAAAGAAGAAAGGAGGTGGAAAAAGGAGGAGAAAACCTGCAAAGAAACGTGGAGGAAATATAAGAAGAAAACGACGATCCACCACAGGTAAAAATAAAAAGAAACAAACAATATGGTCAATGATAAAAAAAGGAGGAGGATTATACCTAAGACCGTATCGTGTGTATTAAACAGAAAAAAAACAATTACTAATTCCAAATAAAGAATCAACAGATAAAGAATTAATAACTTATGTTTCTTGTTTAAAAATTCCATTTTTTAGAGGAGTGTTTATGAAAGATGCATTACCTGTTAAAATTTGGAAAAATTAAATTGGAATAGTAAATTTAGATAATAATAAAGGATCAGGCACTCATTGGGTATGTTATAAGAAACTTGGATCAACTATTTACTACTTTGATAGTTTTGGTAATCTCCCACCACCAAAAGAACTACAATATTACTTTAAAACAGCTAAAAATGTACTATACAATTATAAAAGAGAGCAACCTGATGATACGGTAATCTGTGGACATTTATGTTTAGATTTTTTAACAAAAAGCGTTCGTCAACTTTAAGATGTCTTCCTATACAGTATCATTAACTAGAACTTCATCTACTTTGCGAAGTGTTCTTTTCCCTGCGTTACGTTTGGAAAAAGATAAATTATGGGAAGCCGCATTATTAGATATAACAACTTATAATTCTATTCCCAACGTTACTGAAAATGTTAATGACAAAATACATTATTACAAAACAAAAGATAAAAATACAAACAAATATTCAGATATACAAGTATTTAGTTTACCCACTGGAGCATATGAAATTGATGATATAAATGAAGCGATACAAAATCATATGGGAAAAGATAATATAACAATAAAAGGAAATAACAATACTATGAAAGCTGAAATTAAATCTAATTATTATATAGATTTTAGCAAAGAACATTCAATTGGTAGTTTATTAGGATTTCCTAAAACAACAAAAATTTTAGAACCTAATATTAACCATTCAGGTGCTAGAACTGTGACAATAATGAGAGTTAACAGTATAGATGTTACATGTAATATTATACATGGTTCTTATAGAGATGGTGAAAATACTCATATATTGCACACATTCTATCCAACGGTCGCTCCGGGTTTTAAAATTGTGGAAAAGCCACAAAACTTAGTGTACCTACCGTTAAACACCAGTTTTATTTCAGACATTGTGGTGAATATACTAGATCAAGACGGAAATCATATTGATTTTAGAGACGAACCTATAACTATACGAATACATATAAAATCAACCATATAACAATGGGGTTATCATTTAAAAAGAAAGAGCTGACTGGTAAACAAGTCAGTAGCACTTCAGCTATAGAAGGATTAACAAGTGATAACATTCGTTTTCTAGAAGAAATTGGATTAAAACTTATTAATAATGGAAATATTGGATATAGCGCAGGGTCCGACATTCGACGAAACCTTATGGGAAAAGGAATATCATACGCACAACCCTTACACTTCATCAAAATTAAATAATAATGATGAAATTAGAATTCCCATACAACAACAAGATATTTATACACTTCCATGTGAAAGTTATTTGTATATCGAAGGAAGAGTAACAAAAAGAGATGGAAGCACTGCAAGTACTGTTCCATTCATAAATAACCCCATGGCATATTTGTTTGATGAAATAAGATATGCAATTTCCGGAGTTACAGTAGATTCAACAAAAAAGGTGGGAATTACAAGTACATTAAAGGGATTAGAATCTTTAACACCGAGTGAAAAATATGCTGACCGCCGCAGGATGGGTAGCACCCGATTCCAGTTCAATCACTCCAAACAGTTCAGGCAATTTTGACTTTTACATTCCTTTAAGATTACTTTTAGGCTTTGCCGAAGATTACCGAAAAATAATAATAAATGTAAAACAAGAATTAGTTTTGTTAAGATCATCAAACGACAAAGATATTATTATGGCGCCTAATGGAACAACGGAAGCTACTTTAGAATGGAAAATGAAATTAGACAAGATTGTTTGGAGAGTACCGCATGTACGGTTAAACGATCAAAATAGAATTTCATTATTAAGAATTTTGAAATCAGATCGTGATATCGTAATACCATTTAGAAGTTGGGAGTTTCATGAATATCCGGTTTTACCGGAAACACAACGTCATACATGGACTGTAAAAACTTCTACTCATTTGGAAAAGGCAAGGTATGTTATATTTGGATTACAAACAAAAAGAAGAAATGAAATAACTAAACATGCTGGTGAATTTGATCATTGCAAACTTACAAATTTTAAGGTGTTTCTAAACTCGCAATTCTTTCCATACGACAACTTCAACATAAACTTTACAAAAGAGAGGTTTAGCGTTTTGTACGATATGTACGCAAGATTCCAAAATTCATATTATGGAAAAACAAACACACCTTTATTAACGCCAAACCAATTTAAATCTACCTATCCGATTGTTGTAGTTGATTGTTCTAAACAAAATGAATCTGTAAAATCTTCTAGTGTAGGTATAAAAATAGAAATGGAATTCGAACAAAATGTACCCAAAGATACATCTGCTTATTGTTTAATTTTACATGATAAAATTGTTACATATACACCTTTAACCGGTATTGTAAAAGCAGTGTTGTAAAATGAAAAGAAAAAAAATACCCCCCACCACTCGGCTATAAAAGCAGGAGCGGTAACGCAAATTGTTTAGTTGACTGTCTGCAGTTGTATGGGTAACATCGTCTACAGCATTATAAACAAAATGAGTTCTTTATCAGTTGTACAAGGCGTTTCCGAAACAACACCTTTATTGGAAAATGATGATGATGATAAACATTTTGAAGAAAATGTTGTAAAGGAAATTGATGACTTTTTAAAGTTTGGAAAACAAAATAAAAAGTTGGAAAATAATATAACAAACGTACGAAAGAAAAGAAAACTTGAAGAAAATATTCCACCAAACATTTAAACTGAAGTTTTCCTTCGCATCTTTTATCCTATTCCATCTTGCATGAGTAAAAGTGTGTCAATAGGATTGGTAAAATCATTAGACTACTCTCCCGCAGTAATACTAAGCCATGGTACAAAGATGGTTATATTTTCAGAAAATGCTTGGGATTCCTTTTTAAAACATCTACATCTTATTGAATGTTACTTAGCCAACAGTTTCTTTGGAAGAAAAACTAACATTCGACTTTTGGATCGTGACAATGAAATTGACATTATTAAACATCGTGGTCAACAACAAGTAAGAATTAGAGACTCGACACAATTTGAAAATAAAATTCTACTAACACGTGAAGAATTTTACATTTTAAACTATGCAACATCACCTATTACAAGGTATATGAAACAATTAGTATTTTCAAGCTCTGTTATTAAGGAATATCTGGTAGATGCATGCGAAAAACAACCTGACAGCACTTTACAATACGGACCAATAGATACATCCATCTTTAATAGAATACCTCACGAAGTGGAAATGTGGAGGCAGTTAAGAAACTTTAAACCTTTTACTGAAATTGCAACGGAAGCTACAGAAGAAGAAACCAACAACAACAATACAGAAGAAGAAACCAACAACAACAACAATACAGAAGAAGAAACTTTGCTAGTTTAAAAAACTACAATGTAATTTAACAAAAGAATAAACCGTGGGGTAGGCCTACTGGGGACGGTGCCCACGTTAAACATACACCAACGCACCTACAACTGTACGGCCTGGTTTATAAATATCTAACCTACCGTGGTGTGGAAAACAGTTGATCAGCAGACACCGTGATGAGCGACAGGATAAAGAAATGGCAGCAAAACCTTGTGTAATTGAATTTCAAGCATTTCGCGGAAACAATGATAGATTTATCATAAAAGAATTGGTAATTTTAGATTTGCTCACACAAGTGGTGTACCCATTCTTATTTGAAGCACCGTGTTCTATCCATGCACTAAAGTCAAAAGCTAAAATAACAAACAGATGGTTATCAAATAATTGTCATCATATCTATTGGTTTGAAGGTTTTCTACCGTACAACAATGTACACAAAATTATGTTTCATTTTTGCAAACAATTTACGCACATATACACCAGAGGATTGGAAAAAAAGGATTGGATACGACAGTACACGAACAAAGAAGTTTTAAATATATAAGTGGACAAAAACTTTCACTTTGATGTTAGAAATATTTGCGTTTCTACAATAGATCTGAAACACAACCAATCTCAATGCGCATTACAAAACGCATCACTTGGATGCTTACTTAGAAGAAAAAGAAGAATGTGGTGGGGGTTACGAAGGTTATAAATACGAGGAAGCAACACACCCCGAGTATCACTATAACTCCATACTCCGAACAGACAACATTTCCAGTGAAGAAGATGACATCACAACAGTTTCTCCAATGTTTAGTTGAACAATTCAACTTACATTCAAAATCAAATACTCTAATTATCAAGAAATCTTCAGAATTAAATGAACAGAAACATTATATTGTTCATGAAATTAAGAAAGTTGATACAACGCATGGAGACGCAGTCGTCGCATCTTTATCCGATGCACCATTTACACCAGGTGATGAACCAAAGTTTCAAGTATATCTTCCAAAACGATTCGTCCAGTTGCTGCAAAATGAAGATCTGCGGGAAATTCAGCCAGGATCATTATATTTGTTGTCACACGGAATGAGCGGTAACAACTCTACGGAACTTACTCTGCACATCGCACAAAAATAACTTCGTAAATATTGTATTGTAAATAATAAAAAGATAAAAAACAACATATCAGTATATGTTATTTATATACTGATATGTTGTATTTTTTTTTAACTCAAACGGATGACCTTGAACTTTTAATCGATAGTATTATTCGATTATTTTAATCGAAAGTTTTATTCGATAGTTTTATTCGAATACTTTATATAAATACGAAACCTTAACGTTGAGAGGCTCAGTTCTGTTTAAGACAAGCTACAACCAACATGTCATCCAAAAGAAATAATCTACCACTTTCATCTTATTGTTGCAAAGAAAAATGTTTTAAAATACCTGAAGATCAAGTTGACGGAAAAGCTTGTACAAAATGTAATTCTTTCTGCTACTGTAAATGTGGTTGCAAAACATATCAAAAGAACCGGTTGGATAAACTAGAAGAATTGCAACATCGACTCGGTCTATTGTGGCAACGATTAAATGCAAAGTGATTAAACAAGTGTCTACAATTTTTATCCCCACCACTACCCCCACTACCGACAGAGGTACCCGCACCACCGGCTTTGCAATAACCATTCCTGCTACACCTCTAGTCGAGTAAACAACTCTAGTCATGTCTCTCAACATTCGCGGGATCCACTACAACACTATCAATCTTACAACTTACAAGGATTTGGAAATTTTTAGTGAAGAACTGAAACAACTTATAGCCACTGGGTTCGGCTTATCTTTGGAACTTTATGCAACAAACAATTAAAACGAAAAAAAATTGTTTTTGCCAACTTACAACAACAAGAAAAATGAAAATAAGCAAGAAATTTCAGCACCGACAACAACCTACTTTTCAAATTTGGGAGCAAACTTTTCAAACTAAATGTAAAATAATACCTTTGTAAAAAAAATATAAATAAATAAAAAAGAAAATATCTTGCATTTTCGGATTTTCCGAAAATGCAAAATCTTTTTTAAAAACATCCCCAACCGACCTTGACCCATTTCCGGACATTTAAAATTTAAATACCAGCACAGCTGGGCATTTAAGCTTTAAATACCAACCCATACACGTCACAGCTACGTCACAGCCTGTGACGTCACTTCCGGTCACGTGACCGGAAGTAGCTGTCAAAAAGTTTGATTGACCCAGCAGCCCCAAGTGCCCACTACTCTTATCTTGTACTTTGTGTGACCCTCAAAGATACAATGGAGATGGATTGTAACTAGTAATTAGTGATTAGTAGCTAGTAATTGTGATTGTGAAACGCGTTCAGAAACAGCCCCATGGTTTATGGTTTAATTCTTCAAACGTGTTCAAACCAATTAGAATAATTGATTGTACAACACAAGTTTATAAAACAAATTGTATAGTGTAAACGCGGCTGAAGACAATGCCTTCTTTCCGACTGTCCTTCCTACTACTGGTCTTCGTGTAAAGGGGCCTTTAAAATTTTTTTATTTCCATTTTAAAACGGGCTCCTGACTTAGAGGTTGAGGTTAGAGACTCATTCTAGTCCAACTTCTAGTCCGAACTCTGTATTATCGACAACGTTCTTTGTGTCGCAAGTTTCAGTCAGTGTTTCCACTTCAGGGATTTTTATCCCATTTATGGGATGTTTAGACTACTCGAGGGATAAAATGGAATGGTGGGATAAAATGGGATTTTTCCTAATGTGACTGGATAAAAGAAATTCTTATTTGTGCTTTGTGCGTTTGGATATTTTGTTCTTGTGCATATGTAATAAAACCATTCTTACTAAAATTTTCAGGTTAACATTTAACATTACCTAAGGTAAAATTTGAAGAAAGGTGATATTTTGAAGGCTAGGTTAGGTTATAGACAGCACTCTCAAAGTGAAAAGATAACAACCTGCCCCCTACCCTTACTGTTTTCTAATCAATTTTTTAACTGATGGTTAAAATAAATGTTCAAGTTTATTTTTTCAACAAGGCATTTTGATTTTACATAAAAAATAACTTTGTTTTATGATTTTTTACTAGCTAATGGGGATGATGGGGTCCCGTTTCGCCGGGAAAAAGTTACTTATAAATATAAACAAAAGCATCAGCTTTTCAGCCCTGTTCTTTAAATTTGTGCCATTAGAGAAAATTTTATCAAAAAACTATTATTTTTCCTGGGATTTTCTCACGAAACCTTTCATTGGGCGCGTTCAGCCGCAATCACCGGTGGGTAATTTACCAACCTGTAATAAGTGAACGGTAGTGGTGGATGTACCACCTACCGATCATTGTTGTGCATCCACCGATGTTGTGTTTACAGTGGATTCGGTAAGTAACCGGACATTGTTGATTTTCAAGATGCGGTGGATTTGCCTTTAGGGATTATGGTAACCAGGCTAGTCCACCGGTGATTGCAGCTGAACGCGCCCAATCAGGTATAGTGGGTGTCGTCAGACTGAGGCCTGGTTTGCACGACGCCCAGTACAGTGGACAGTAACACCTTAAAACAAAAGAATTTTTTCTACTGTCCTACTGTCTGGTCGTCGTGCAAACCAGGGCTTACGATTTAGGCTTTTATGTTATTAACGGGAAAGTGAGGGATATTTTGTGGGATAAATAATGTGGAAATATATGAACTCCACAAAAACATGCATTTAGAGCTAATTTTGTGGAACATGTAGGCGATTCGCACTTCTGGTGTTGTATCGGTGAACTTGCCGGTGAAGCTTTTCCGTGTTCTCTCCTTTGGTTTGTGTAAGGTTCAACATGTGGATTTTTATTCGTACATGATTTTATGTACAATAAAATGGGATATTTCTTGTCTTTGTGTGGGATCTTATTTTCCGCCAAGTGGAAACAACTTGGCTGATGTTAGCTTACAAATTGAATCTGGCTGGCTCACACATGGGAGGTCATAAAACCGTCAGCGGACACAATGGGTACAAACATGTTAAAAACGAAATAGAGCCCTTTCAAATGTAATGTTGTGATGGGTGTTTAGCCTATTGGGTGCCGTGGTGAACGCTACATGAGTCTGGCGGAGCGCCTCAAAACCGTGTCAAGGCGGACAAGGCGTGTCAGACATTCCCCGCGCCCCTGCCGGTGGGTAATTTGGCGTATCTTTGGAACAATGAACGTCCCCTTTATACCCCGGACACATTGACATGGCCGGCGCGGTGGAACCATCTTCACGCAATAACTTTTCCATTATTTCATGATGATTATAAAATCAGATTAATTTGTTAATTAGTTTATAATTTACAAAGTTAAACTGTTCATAAACCGAACGTTCAATCCGGAAATATGTTTACCGACATTCAAAAATATGATTTATGAAAAGAGAATAACACATCTTTTTTAACTATATACAATGTATTTTTAAGTTTAAGGTTTTTTAAATAAATTATTTGTTAGTTTATTGTTTACAGTTTCGATTATAGTTTATTTGTGAGATTTATGAGCATATTAATATTTATAATACATTGAGAATATATCCATACAACTTTCATGATTATGAGGTAGGGTAGACCGGGGCACATTTACGCATGGGGCACGTTTACGCCGTGACATTATTTCAAAACCGGTTATAGCGAGCGCGCCACCAGTCATATCAGGTCGATGCTGCTACCTAACGGGCGCTTCCACAACAATTTGAGCGTCAGTGGAGCTGTGGTGTTGCAGATGGTGGATGAAATCTGTTTTCTTACAAGGCGAGTAAATCTTGCTACATATCTTTTGATGCTTATTGTTAGCAAAGAGTGCAGAATTTATCATAAACAATTGTACAGTAATAAACAGCAGTTTCTTCTTAATTAAGTGATGTATTTGCAAGCAAAGAAAAGTTAACGGATTACGTTGCACATTTAATACAAAATCAAACATGGCGCAGGGACACGTTTACGTAGTTGAATCGGGGCACGTTTGCGCATACTTTGACTGCCTAAACATGCCCCTAAAAATAATTTTAATTTTCATCTTCCCTTTTGTATGCTGTTTAATCATGCGTGTCATCATTTAAGCCTAATATACTTGTATTTGGCCAACTAGAACTAATTTATACTTTAAATAGTAAAGTTAAATATTTCTTTTTTTAAATTATCTTCTGATTTTCTAAAGATGGTGATTTACGTTCCGAAAACCAGAAAAAGAAGAAAAATAAGATAAAAGCTAAAAGACCAATAAATCAATTATAGATTATTACCTAACTGTATGTTATTTTCCATTTTTAACATTTTGTAGTATACGAAAATGTGCCCCGCTTGATGCGTAAACCTGCCCCGAACCCAGGGTAGGTTTACGCACCCGACATCAACATGAATAATAATTTGTTGTGCTGTAATAAAAATAAAAAAGTTAACATTCTATATATAAAATTAAACCTTATTAACCACTGTATAAAACTGTCATGTTTAAAACTTCAAAATAACGACGACGAATTGAAAAAAAAGTTTGAAAAAATCCGCGTAAATGTGCCCCGGTCTACCCTATAGTTCATGTTGTGGTGGTTTATTTATAGTCTATCGTTGCATAACAATTATATAAAAGCCTATCTACAAAAAGAAAAAGAAGAAACCTCAAACATATAGTCAAGAAGAATTTTTTTATGAAAGAAAATAATATGAATATTTATAAAAATGGGATGTTTATTGTAAATAGCAATAAAGTAATTTCTTTTTTCTCTCAAAATAGTTTTTAGCTAGTAACAAAAGAGACATTGGGCGAAACTTTAGAATCCACCGTTTAAATCTCCACCGTTTAAATCGAAGTTAAAAATCGATATTTTTCGATATTTACAATCAGGGCCGCCAAGAGGGGGGGGGGCAAAGGGGGCAGATTGCCCCGAGCCACAAAAGGAAGGGGGCCACATTTTGAGCTGAGAATATTTTTGAGGATTATTAAATATTAGAGGTTTTTAAATAAGGAGACCAAAATGAAATGAATTAGAAGATACATATGTAAACTAAAACTACCCAACTATTCATTTATCTTATTTTGATACAGTTTCATTTGGTTTTCTTACGTCTCGTCTGGGCCCCCCCCGAGGTTAAGCCGTGTTTACACTATAGTGAACAACTTGTTTTATTAAGTTGTGTTGTTCAACCAATTATACTAATTGGTTTGAACATGTTTAAGAAAGCAATGTAAATTATTAAACAAGTTGTACTATAAGCGTGTTTTAAAACAATAAAATTGTGTTCTACAACAGGTTGCAGGTTTTCCAAGCCAGGTCGAAAAGATCAATAGAAACTTTTGTTTTATAAACTTTTGTTGAACAAAATATTTTAAAACACAAGATCAAGTTTTAAAAACAAGAGTTTATAAAACAAGTTGTATAGTGTAAACGTGGCTTTAAGCTTACACCAGACCTCACATTAACAAAATTCGTACCAAGCTCAGCAATCGTACAATATCAATCGTCTGCCCCCAAAAATTCATCACAAAACTTTTATTGTACACGCCTACGATGGACCAAGGAAAAGGATTCCTACCTCTAACCAACTGTTATACCAATTTTGTTATATTTACAAAATGATAACAGTAATAACATTTTACGGCTCAAGACGTGACATGAATTTTTTTTCTGGTGATTAAAAACTTTACCTTCGTTTTCCCCTGAGTTTGAGTTTAGCTATGTATGAACCAAGGTCCAAATAAATACAAGGTTTCCTCGTACAAAAATTTAAGCAGATCGTGATGCCATTAGCAGACCGAAAAAATGCGCTCGTCTGTAGCCTCAAGCTGGCACAATAAAGCATCTTAGCCAATCAGAGAGTAGTTATTACTATACAGGCTATACTTTTACCCAGTAGTAGTAAAGAAAAAACCCGGCCCGGTAGTAGGCCATGGTGTAAAGAAAAAAAGGTGTGTGTACAGTCAGCTGGTTTGACGCAGTTGGGCTCATGAAACTAGCGGACCTTGCGGTATGAAAGCTGAACTAAGACCGTACACAGAAATATTTTTTCACCGCACTACCACGAAATCACCTGTTTTACGAACGTCAAACGCGGACCGAAACACACTGTTTGCCGCCACAAATATTGTTGTCAATAGTTATAGTTTAAACCTTAGCCTCTATAGTAACATTGTAATTTTTGCTGAACGGTTAATAAAATTATAAAAAAGGACCGAAAACGTTTGGGGCCCTAGGATCGAAAGTCAGCTGATCGTTTATTTGCTTGAAACTACGTCAGAACATCATATAATTATACGGCATTCAAGACAGGATAGTTGCGATCATATGATTTTCATTGCTGTGTTTTGTTTTCAAGTGAATCAAATAATAATCAGTTTTATTTTATTATTTAGGGTATATTTCATTGAGTAGTGTGGTGAAAAATAGCGTTCGCACCTCGGCCGAAAGGGTTTTGCAGCTCTCGATCATGTCAAATTCTCGACTTCGTCTCGAATTTGAAAAACGTTCTCGAGCCTGCAAAACCTCATTTTCGGGCCTTGTTGCGAAATATACTATTATTGAGTTGTATCAACTGGTTTCCTTTGTAGTCGTCGTAAGCGCTAGTTGCGTGAGCCCAACTACAATCCACCAGCTGACTGTACACACACTTTTCTTTTTCCTTACACCATGATGGCTAGGGCTAGGATACAACCTGAAAAATGGTGTCCTGGTGAAGTCACACGCTCAACAGGCATTATGGGAGTTGGACAACAGAAGGAAAACGAAGTGGTTTATAGTAGTTAGGTAGTCCGTGAATAATTTGTAAAATAACTTAAAACTGTTTCTTAAATCCTTTTTACCCCCACGTACAGACTTATTTGGAACATACATTTTTTAGTGAATGCTTTTAATTCAAAGTTGTGCTATTCAGTAGTCGTATTAAAACGGATTGTAACTACTTTTACTATTTGTAATGTTCTGAATTTGTAAAATTCATAAATGAAAAGTTTAGTACAGACCTGTAATGTAGTTGTTTTGTATTGAACAAATTAAGATATTCAACATTTTTAGATCAAACATTTTGTAATCAGCATATTCTACAAATTTGACTAACATTTTTTATTTACGATTTTTCGTGCTGAGGGGCCTCACTCCCAAACTTTGCCCCGGGCCTCAAAATGTATGTCGGCGGCCCTGTTTACAATCGCGATTAAGTTAACCAAAACAACATTTCAAAATTATCATCGAAACGATAGTTTAAAGCGTATAAGTTTATATGCATGATAGTTTAATAAATATACAGTAATTCTAACAGGTTTAATCGAAATAAAACATTAAAGATCACATCATGGTTACAATTAATTAAGTACTGTGTAAGAGCATAAAATTTAGCTGCTCCTTCTAAACATTGAGAAAATATACTTTGCACGACACTTCGGTACTACCGACGCATAAAGTTGCCTAGGTACGAGTCGAACACGTCCTTCCGTCTATTATATCGTAGAAAAAATTAAAAACGGAACTGTTGAACAAGGTAACGCTTCATATTGTTGATGAAATGCATAAGGTTCGTGATTTACCTGCAATTACTTGAGTAAACTTATGGATGTTACTCGACCATTTAATGGAATTTTCGTACGATTCACCTATTTACCTATATCCACTATGGTTACACTGCCAAAAATATCCATCACTTCTATCACGTTTCATTCCTTGAATTATCGTACCGGTAATACCACAGGTCACAGGAAACTGAATTAGTTAACAAAGCTTAATTTTTTCTCTAAGAATCGTTGAAAAAATAATTTAAATACTGCTTGGCGATTATTTAGTTAAGATATTTTAATGTTATATGAATAAGAAGATTATGTTGAACATTTTCAACAATTTTTATTCGATTCTACCGACGGGATTAAGTTTTTCTAAAGGAAAAAGGCAGAGCCTATTCTTTTGCCCTATGCTTATCATGGGGCGACCTAAAACCTTAGGTCAGCTTTTAAATTTTTCTTTACATATTATGAATTGTATAATACGTAGATTTTTGCATTAACGTAGATCTACGTAGATTTACATTTTCGTAGCAGCAAATCTGCATACTATTCCCAAATGTTATCCTTATGGGAAATAAACAAATTCTATATCTTCCTTATTTCTTGTAAAATCTTGATGAAACTTGGCATATCGCTTTTTCTATAGTTCAGATCTACTAAATATTGAATTAAAACCACCCAATTTTAACATACCTGTTGCAACAACCCTGCATACTCATTCCCCATGTTACTGTATTCTTGTGGAGCTTACAAAAACATGTCAAATCTCGCCATGTTGGATTGAAATATGTTCTTTTGAATTTGAAATTCGCTGAATATGCAGGTCTGCTGCAACGGGGTTTTTTTATCTTGAGCCATTCGTAAAAGAAGGCAATATTCGGTTAAAACCCGACATAGTATTACTGCAATATGAATCATGTAATTTTTTATGCGAAATGTAAGCCTTAAAATGTAAAATTTATAGAGATTTTGTTATGCCTTATACTTGATTTAGTTTGCCTTTGGGCGGTTGATAGTTTGTGACATAAAAGCAATGTTTTTTTCACAAATATGCGAATAAAAATCAATGTTTAACGAACATTATATTTCAAAGCTCGCTTTTACAATTTGTTTTTAAAGGAAAATTACCAAAAGGCTAAAAAAGAAACATTAGATGAGTGGAGGCTTAAGAAAAGTTTGAGGTGCTTAAATTTAAAATTAATTATGAACATCAAAATATTTCTAACAGTATTGCGAAATTAGCATTAAATTCAATAATTAATAGATTTTGTACGTTTCAAAATAATTTGAGGAATCATGTTGGACTGTCAAGTAGTCGAGAGAATGCGGCCAAAGACAACAGTTTGTTTATCACTAAGGGTCGTTGAGGGGTTTGAATGAAGATTTATTGCCTTCTTCTTGAGTGTTCCCAAAGGGCAGTAAAAACCTCGCGCCTCCACTATCCATGCACAATCGCCAGGCACTTGTTCGAAACGTTCTGAGCCACCTCGTGAGATATTGAAAGCTGGGCTCCCTACCTACGCCAAAACATGCCTAAAACTCGCTCCACGCGGTGTCATTTAGCGCCTACAGTTTTACAAATAAAATTTAATTAAACATAGCATTTCAAAGAAAAAAGTTGTAGAATGTTAATTGCAAATCCAAAATCGTTTATGTTAACATATTCTGAAGATATACATTCCGTTGAAGTTGACCAACTTTAACGCCATATCTTCTTAATGAGTGAGCATAAACGATTTTGGAGAAGCAATAAACACTCATCTGCAACTCGTTACCTTTACAATGCTATATCCGAATAAATTTTAATTTGAGAATTGGAGACGCTAAATGACACCGCGTTTACTTCTGCGCCGCGCCGGCTTGCGCAGCGAAAAGTGTACAAATTTAACATGGGCTCTTATGGAGCCGCAGTTCCAAAAGTCGCCGCTAGTGTCGCAGAAAAACGAAAAGTGCCGTTGTTAGGGAACCCTCTTAACAGAGTATGTTGTCCCTATGTTATATCCTTATGGGAAACAAGTAAAATTCTATATATGGCGGTATTCTCCACGGCCCCCCTCCCCGGTGCGGTGGTTTGCGGCCAGCGACAGGCTTATAAGGGTTAAAAATGGACCTCCAATAAAAGTATTGGGACCAGCAGCAATATAACTAAATCTGCCTGTTTTGTAGCATTTCAAATAAATAAATAAATAAAAATTTGGAGGAGAGGCGATAACAAAAAGAGAGTTCCAAACCTATGCAAAATATGCCTAAAACTTGCTCCACGCGGTGTCATTAATTAGCGCCTCCAGTTTTCAACATATATTTTAATTCAATATACCATTGTAAAGATAGAGGTGCTATTGCGATTGACATGTATATAGTAATGAGTAAACATAAAGCTATTTTGAAATCACAATATGCACTCTACAACTCTTCGTAATGAAAAATCAAAATAGATTTTATTTTGACAATCAGAGACGCTAATGGCTCCGTGGCACGCCCATAAATGTCACCGCGTTTATCATTGCGCACCGAAAAGTGCACAAATTTAATCTCATGGAGCAACTGCAATGGTTTAGTGTTGCAGAAAAATGAAAACTGCCATAGGTGCGGATCCCTCTTAGAATGTAGAATATAACAATAACAAAAGGTTTAAGTAAAAGGGTAATAGTTGAAAAGAAATAAAAAAAGGTTATTTGTAATTATAATCAAGTTTATAACAAAAAGCAGGAAATTGTTTATAGAGCAATATAATAACAATAACTGAACCCTGCTGACGTACTGCGTTTACCGAAAAACGAAAATATCAATTAATTATCCTCTCAACCAGTGGACGAAGATGAATAATTTAAGATACTGGATTGTTTATTTTTTCAAGCAAGTTTTAATGGTTGCAAGTATATTTTGATTAACTAGTAAACTTTCAAGTATATTTAAATATTTTTTTATGTCACAACTTAAATTTAAATAACTTCGAAACATTTGTACAAATATGCAGTTGGTGTTATTTTATTTGTAACTAGCTGATAACCCTGGCTTCGCCCGAGTGATCATTTTCTTGTTGTTGCTTCTTAGTGCTGCATTCTGTTAGTAACCATAGTAGCTATTTCAAATGTTAACCATAGTAACTATTAAAAGCACTTCCAAAATCCTTAACATGGATTCTTTTCGGATGATCCTGTGCTAAGTCCTCGAAGGTATCAAAATCAAACCACCATAGTGCACATCATGAGATTTCTAGCTTTAATTTGACACCAAGATCAAGTGTCCTACGACTTGTAGTTTTAGCTTTAGCCCGAAATATATCAACACACAACTCTTTTTATACACGGTGTTTTTTTTTCAACGCAACCCATTTTAAGATTGAATAATGCACATATAAGTATGAAAATAAGTAATTTTTTGTTAATCTTTACATTTTATACAGCCTATTATCTAGGTTTGATCACGTTTAGTTTACATTATGTGATCAAACAATCCGCCATTGGCTTTTGTATTAAGTTTTGCTCTTTCCATCAAATTCACGAACATGTGTTGCAAGGTACCTCTTTGAATTTCGTGCATTAAATTTGTTATGTTTGTTTTGAGGTTCTGAATTTGTGAATTGTTTTCGTAGGCCTTACTTTTACTTTTTATGTATATTGAAAAAATTTATATAGCTGCGTCAAATCCGGGGATCTTGGGGGGTAATAATCCTTCCCTGATAAAATAAAGTTTTGGGTTGCGTTTAAAAAAAAACACCCTGTATATACCGGGTGAATCTTCTAAGCCGTCCACAACAGATGGTAGACGAACGGCTTGACATACAAAGACGAAACAAAACCTTTCCTCACTAATTCATAACCAAGGATCATCGTAAAAGTATTGTTAACCCTTTTATAATACAGGGCATTCCAAAAGCCAAAGGTTCGAATCTTAGAATTTTCAAACGTAAACATGTCGTATCATGAATCGTTTTAAAGCTCTAAACAAGACGAACAATTTGAAAACGGAATTCACTTATCTTGATTCTCTTCAAAATTGTGGCTATTTTTTGTGAAAAATATTGGTATCTACGAAATGCCCTGAACCTCAAGAATCATAGAATATATTTTTCTTCTGTTTAAAAATTGTTAATCCTCTTAAACCCAGCTTTGATTTGATATACGACAGGCCAACATTTAGAAGATAAAAGTTTTTGACAATACATTTTATGTATTTTGTTTCAATGTTGGTAGCCCTGAAAATCAAAAATTTTAAATATGTAGCAGTATATGATAGCCCATCATTTTAAAGGTCTTGTAAAGACTAACAACTTTTCAATTTATACCTATCTCCTATCCCTGGTGGTTTTGTAGTTAAAAGCAAAAAACTCTATTTTACAATATTGTTACGGAACAACAGGAAGCCTGCAGCCCCGTCCGTTCTGGAAGCTCCCAGAGGTGCGAGAATGCGGGGTGGAGGGGCCGCGGCACGTGCCGTCGGCGGCCCCTTTGACCTGCCGACAAAGGGGCTTCCCGAATCTTCCAGTACTCGAACCAGCCTAGCCTCTTCGTCGCGGGGCCATATAAAAGGAAGCCGCGCTGCCAAGTCAGTCAGTTTTGGGTCCGATGATACTGCGTGCGAGTGACCAGTGACCAGTGACAGTGACAGTGACAGAGCTCAGTGACAGTGACAGTGCATAGTGACAGTGTTTAGTGACAGTATCGAATAAGATAGTTAGAATAACTAAAGGGCGTCTCAACATAAGTTGAGGCAGGCTACCTGACCGAGGGGTTGACCAGGACAATGGCCGGGCCGCCCGGGACAAGGGGATTTACTCGCCGGGCCGGCCTGGCTGTTGTTCTGGTCAACCCCTCGGTCAGGTAGCCTGCCTCAACTTAAGTTGAGACGCCCTTTAGCTGTAAGTAGCAATTTAAGTTTATTGTATTCGAGATAGGTTAGATAGGCTTAGCTAGGTTTAGTTAGGAAATGAATTCCTTGTAACTGCAAGATTAGTTAATAAATAGTAGTTAATCTATGAAATCGCCAGCTTTATTATTTTAGAACCCGTAGGCCCGTAACAATTGGTGTCAGAAGTGTAGATATTTGGCGATTTCATTGAAAATAATTGTAGAGATAGATTTTAAATTAATTTTTGCTGCACTAGTTAATTTACTATATTGTGTTGTAGTGTTATTGAAGCAATTTTGTATTTTATTAATTTTTTACGAGAGATTAATAAATAAAGGTAGACTTAGTACATTTTAAATCAATTATATTAGGTTCTGAGATTATTTTGTTAATTGTTTATATTGTATTGAATAATATGGCTTGTAGAAAACTAAAATTTTGTGAGTTAAAAGTAGCTGATCTAAAAAAAGAATTGGAAGAACGGGATCTTGATATTTCCGGAACAAAAACTATACTTCAGCAACGTCTTAGACAGGCTTTGTTAGATGCATGCGAAGATCCCGACAATTTTTTGTTTGAAACTACCGATTTAAATAAGATGATGTTAACATTGGAAAATAAGATCGATGATTCAAACAAAACTCTAGACACTAAAATGTTAACATTGGAAAATAAGATCGATGATTCAAATAAAACTCTAGATACTAAAATGTTAACATTGGAAAATAAGATCGATGATTCAAATAAAACTCTAGACACTAAAATGTTAACATTGGAAACTAAGATCGATGAGTCAAATAAAACTCTAGAAACTAATTTAAAGGTTGAAATTAAAAGCATTGAAAACAGACTAGAAGATTATTCTAATAAAGTCACTAGTTTGGAAAATGATCTATCAGTGCTACAAGAGAAAATGAGCGAATAGCTATCGATGTAGCCGGACCATTTCCTGTCTCAGATGCAGGAAACTAGGGATGTGTCGGTACCACTTTTTTCAAAGTCGGTACCGGTACCGGTTCTTGACAAGATCGGTTATCGGTTCTCGGTACCGGTACCATCGGTACCTACCAAGTGTTTGTCAAAACGTGTTAATGTAATGTACCCTCAAACCTACAGCAGACAATCTGTTGTATGTTACTGTTTCAAAATTGTTTTAATTTTCAAGTGTAAGTTTCACCAAGACATAAAATACTATCTCACTTATTAATTTAATTGTTTATCCTTCTGTTAATGGATAATAAAAAAAATATATACTATGTGAACAAAAGAACAAATTCCAAGGTGAAAAATAACAGTTTACAAATTTGTTTCCATTCATAATTTTACAATTCCCATATAAAATAACCCCATTCTAATTAATTTTAAAAATCAGAGTAAAAAGTCAATCAAGAACAAATTCCAAAGTGAAAAATAACAGTTTCCAAATTAGTTTCCATTGATAATCTCACAATTCCCAAAGAAAATAACCCCATTCCCATTAATTTTAAGTAATAGAGTAAAAAACCAATCAAGAGTACAAAAATTTAAGATAAATTCTAAAGCAAAAGTAATTTTAGAAACATTATCGACCTTCAATAGTAGTACGCGGTGGCATTTGCCATCGACGCAACGCCCGCGGTAATGCGCGGTGCAATCGATCGTCTTTCGTGACCGGTAGTTACTCCCGCCGATTACCACGGGTACCGAAGTACCGGTACCGACATTTTGACGTCGGTTCTCGGTACCGACTTAAGGTACCGACACATCCCTACAGGAAACAAATTTATCTTGGTTGCGATGGACTATTTCAGCAAATGGGTAGAAGCCTATGCACTTCCCAACCAAGAAGCCACCACAGTAGCGGACGTATTGGTTAAGGAGCTAATCTGCAGATGTGGCGTTCCTTTGGAGTTTCACTCTGACCAAGGCAGGAATTTTGAGTCAGCTGTGTTTTCCAGGATGTGTGAAGTACTAGGGAAGACCAGAACGACGCCACTTCATCCGTAGTCCGATGGCATGGTGGAGCGCATGAATAGAACGATAGGAAGGTACCTGTCGAAATTTGTCTCAGAACATCAAAGAGACTGGGATCAGTACCTGCATTTGTTCCTGCTTGCGTATCGAAGCTCCTTAAATGAGACCACCGGACAGACACCCGCCAATGTGATATTTGGCCATGAACTTCGTTTGCCATGTGATCTACAGTTTGGGAACCAACACCCCACCTGAACAACACCTGATGAACAAGTGGTAGGTGAAGACTACATATCGAGCTTAAGAAAGCGCATGGATGAAATACATGAGAAGGTCCGCATCAACATCCTTGGCGCAAGTGACAGAATGAAGGAAAGGTATAACATTAAGGCTGAAAAAGGTGGATTCAAACCAGGAGATCTAATCTGGCTGCATAATCCTCTAAGGCGTCGCGGATACTCACCAAAGCTCCAGAGTTCTTGGGAGGGACCGTATGAGATTCTAAGTCGAATAAACGATGTGGTCTACCGGATTAAAAAGCTCCCAAGAGGTAAACCTAAAATAGTCCATTTCAACCGCCTAACACCTTACAAAGGAGACCACGGAAAGCAAGAAGAGCAACGAGTTAGGAACCTCTCTACGGAACCGACGGGATTTGAGGATGGAATGTCTGGAGATGGGAAGGAGGAATGCTATGGAGCGATAAGAATGGCTTATAAGTACATCTTCTCGTTGCCAACGAAGTATGCCCTTGCTCACTGTTTGGCCAAAGATTTGAGAATGTCCCGAGGTATAGCTACTGTTTTCAGGAAAAAGTTTGGAAGGATCGAGGAGCTCGAGCGTCAAAGACCCATCATTGGCAAGGCACTCCATCTTGAGAATAATGGCCAACACCTATTCTATCTTGTGACTAAGTATACCTCCAACACAAAACCCTCTTACAACTCGTTGAGAAACAGTCTTGTAGACTTGCAGGACAAGCTTGTTCATTTCGGAGTTGACAAACTGGCTATCCCCAAGATAGGATGCGGCTACGATGGCTTGGACTGGAGAATAGTTAGACGTATGGTGGAAGAAATTTTCACTGGGACCGGCATCCTCGTAGTGGTCTGCGTGTTTAACCCTTGGAGAGCCAGTAACATCATCTTCGGAGACTCCAGGCAACAGGAAGGATCTGTTCTGGGGCAGGGAGGGCGTGGTGTTATGGAACAACAGGAAGCCTGCAGTCCCGTCCGTTCTGGAAGCTCCCAGAGGTGCGAGAATGCGGGGTGGAGGGGCCGCGGCACGTGCCGTCGGCGGCCCCTTTGACCTGCCGACAAAGGGGCTTCCCGAATCTTCCAGTACTCGAACCAGCCTAGCCTCTTCGTCGCGGGACCATATAAAAGGAAGTCGCGCAGCCGAGTCAGTCAGTTTTGGGTCCGATGATACTGCGTGCGAGTGACCAGTGACCAGTGACAGTGACAGTGGCAGTGCTCAGTGACAGTGACAGTGCATAGTGACAGTGTTTAGTGACAGTATCGAATAAGATAATTAGAATAACTAGCTGTAAGTAGCAATTTAGGTTTATTGTATTCGAGATAGGTTAGATAGGCTTAGCTAGGTTTAGTTAGGAAATAAACTCCTTGTAACTGCAAGATTAGTTAATAAATAGTAGTTAGATTATGAAATCACCAGCGTTGTTATTTTAGAACCCGTAGGCCCGTAACAATATAAAGCCCATGTTAAATGTGCAGTCTTCAAGGCATTTAAATTAGCAACCATTAAACTTAAGTACTGCACATTTGACAAGTTGCAAGTTGGGCAAGTGGGAAGTTGGGGTTGACTGTAAGTTTGCAAGTTGGGCTTTATAGGGGTAAAATGCAATTTTTTGCTTATAACTAGAAAGCTAACTTGGAATCATAGTTTTTTCCAGCATTAAATAACTCAAGAAAATTACAACCCGTAGTGATGGAACTACTCCAAGATAAACGCACTTCACTAATTAATTTGTTTGTAGTTGGCTGTAAAAATCACTGTCTTTTCCGATCACAGGCCTGGGGTTAACGAGAAGATTAACGAGAAGATACGCCGAAGCGTATCAAACTACGCGAACGGCCGGAGAAAACAGTCGTGCGTGTTTTCCGATCGCAGAAAATTTACGCAAATACTGCAACTCATATTTACCAAAATCGGGTAAACGACAGGAGTAAAGCCAAAAAAAGAATAACGGACGGAAAAAATCTTGACGGATTTCCTCCTACTTGGCTGAAGTTAGCAGACGAGTTGCTAGCTGACGACTTGAGGCTACACCACTAATGATTTACAACTTAATCCTTTACCTGGAAATGATAGGTATATGTTTTTCAAATACAAATAGACCCTCACTTTATCAAACTGATTATCGGAATTTTCAATCAAGGGCATATAAATTATGATAATTGTTACATTAAAATTTATATTTTCATATGTTGTATAAAATTATATACAATATATGTATATTTCATTAGTTTTAAAACAAATTCTTTATCGGCAAACTTATACTAAAGATAAGACATTACGGTTTATTGTTTTTAGAATTTTAGCTCACCCTTCCCTCGTTTTAGAAATTACAAATTCATTATTGACCTTGTTGGAAATACCTTCCCGCAGGTAGTGTAAAGGTCCTATTCGGAATGCTTGGAAGAATGCATAGCCTGGCACTCGCGTTGCTCTTAGGGTTCGGGTGATCGGTCTAAAATAAAGAATGGTTGAAAAATGACCTCAATTGTGACCTGCAAGGAAGTAATAGTAATCACGATATTCTTAACAACAAATATAGAATTAAATGTTAACAATTATTTTTTTCCAGGTGAATAAAGAAGTGAGACAATCACCGTCTTATGGTTACACTTTAAGCAGAGTGGTAATAGCAACGTCAGTTTTAGAATGGCAACTAATAATGTCTGAGAAAGAGTAAGTCACCGAGATTTTAATAGTTTAGCCTGATCAAATTTTGAATATGTTATGTCATGTCATTCCGGCGACGACGAGTGGGTCGTATTTACAGCACAGAGCCAAATAATAAGCGTCTTGTTCAGTCTTGTTGCACTTAACTCAGAGTGGTACAGACCATGTGATGAATATCGTTATTTAGAGGGTTTAATAAATTATTCATTGGTAAAAAGAAAATCGCCGAGAATTCAAACTTGAAGCCGTGATTAAACTTTGAAAATGTTATGTCATTTAGGTGGCAACAAGCGGATCTTATTTATAGCACAGAACCAAAAAAATAAGCGTCTTGTTGCACTTTACCCAGAGTGGTACAGACCATGTGATATATACTGTTATTTAGAGAGTTTAATAAACTATTAAAAAGAAAATCACCAAGGATTCAAAAATTAAGCTGTGATCAAACTTTGAAAGTGTTATGTTATTTAGGTGGCAACGAGTGGGTCTCATCCCATACTATAGAACAAAGATATATAATAAGCGTATTGTTGCTCTTTACCCAGAGTAGTGCAAGCCATGTGATATATACCGTTATAAGAGTATAATATGCTATTAGTTGGCGAAAAAAGAAAGTCGCCGAGAATGAATTGTGAAGGCGTGATTTAAGTTTAAATATATCATGTCATTTCGGCGACGACGACGGGTGGGTCTTATTTTTTATCACAGACCAAGATAATATATCTTATTGCAACTATACAGCTTTGAAAATGTAATGCAAGGCTGTGCAATTTCGGCAACGGGTGTGACATAATTATCACTTAAACCAAAATAATCAGGGCCCTATTGCACTTTGCCTTGCCCTTTACTTTTACGCTTAATGTGACAGTACCGTTATCTTAAGAGTATCGTCTATTATTGTTAGAATAACTATTTAAGTCTTGGTTATTTAATGTAGCTGATGTAACATACCTCAGAAAATATTAGTTTAAATTAGTCTATGTTAGTTGTAAGAAATCTTTTTTGTTTCCTTTTACCATCAGCTTAGATGGTTGTACGAAAATTGCGCCCGGTGAAAATAGCACCCTCAGAGAAATGTGTGAAAATCGCGCCCGGGCAAGAAATTGTCTAACCCTCTAGTCATACGTGAAGGTAAAAAAATACAAAAAATTGACGATGCTTTTAAGATAATTTTAAACACGCCTAAATGTCGAAAGAAAGATTACTTTTGTCATTTAGCCAGTCCAAAACCTGGATTAAGTGTATGGGAAATCAGTTTATTTGTTTAACTTCTACATAAAAAATTACAATGCTTTTAAGCTGATTTTAAACACGCCTAAATGTCGGAAGATTACTTTTGCCATTTAGCCATTTCAAATCCTAAATAAAGTGTGATGGAAATCAGTTTATTTTTTCTTCTACATAAATATCCCGTTGCAGCGAATCTGCACACTCAAAAATGTTAATGAGAAAAATCAAATCATTTACTTAGGGTTTTTATATTTTTCAAATGAGATTCAGTGGAACTTCTTGAACATTTTAAAGTAGACATATTTGTGGCTTCATGCATATTAAAATTTCATCAACGTCGAAGGAATCCGGTTAAGGTTAGCTCTCTGTTTTTGCGTTGCTGCAGGAAGAACGGAAGAGATTCGTTTGCTTGGACTGGACTCAAATTAAAGTTTTTTTTATAATAGATTTTTTTATCCTGGTCACGATTGCTGGGCATTGTGACCGGTTGTCCAAAAAATTTTATATTGGTTTTGTATTTATTTGTGGAAATAAATCATTATTCACATAATTATTTATATCGAGGATTATAATTCGGGCATATGAGGGTCATTATAATTTTTTTTTAGCATAGAGATCTATTTGACCGGTCAATGCATGTAAAATACCAGATGATAAATAAATGTAGTAAATAATAATTTATTAAAAATCAAATACAACTGAAATGTGTAAACACATTTCAAATAACCCTAGAGATATTTATAAAAATACCGTTATAATTGAACATAATGGAAAGAATAAGCAGTATAAGGTTAAAATCACGCAGAAATCTTGGACTTCAAAAGGAGAAAGGCTTTGACCCTACTCTTTATTCGTTGTCAATTTGGCATGACAAAAAATCGACGGTAAACACATGCAAATGCATTTCGGATAGTAATTGTAGTTTTGGACTTAAGAGCTGGAGCTGGATATCCTGTATTCGGTTAAGTTACTATTAAATCAGTTCATCAGTTAATTGATTGATTTCCTACGTTTATATTAAATTAAATGGCCTGACACTAGTTGTCCTGTTTTATCTAAAAGTATCTTATTTAAACTAAAAAGGCCGAATAACAAATTTTTTTTTAATACATATTTTTATTGCAGTGGTTCCCAAACAGTTTGGCTGATGAGCCATCAAAAAACCCTAAGACTTTTTGCGATCCTTTCCTTTCCGTTTTCCTGTAATGTAATGCCAATTACAATTATTATGATTGTTATAAAAATATTAATGGCTAAAAATGACTGTCTTAATGACACTATGACACTGCTAGATTCTCTACTGGATTTCCCAGTCCTCCCCAAAAAATACTTTTTGATCCTTCCACTTAAAGGATATATGCGGGAAGAATGCACATTGCACCGCAGTCCACACTCTGCTTATTCATACGGGTCAACAATCCTAAACAGGGGGCGGAAAGGGCGGTTCCTGGTCTGGCCTGGAATACCAGGCCGGGCTATTGATTGTTAAAATCAATAGCTTTGCCCTAAAAACATAATTTTGAAATAATTCATTTTAAAATAAACGTTGAACAATTAGCATCACGTCAGAATTACTAGCTTCACCCTGGTAATCACTCGGCGACGGCTAAAAACGTATGAATGTTTTCACACTAATTCAGGGTGTTTTTTTTAAACGCAACCCATTTTTAAGATTCAATAATGCACATATAAATATGAAATGAGTATAGTTTTATTGATCTTTACATTTTATACAACCTATTATTTAAGTTTAATCACATCTAGTTTACATTATGTGCTCAAACAGTCCGCCATTGGCATTTGTATAAAGTTATGCTCTCTCCATCAAATTCCCGAACACGTGTTGCAAGGTACCTCATTGAATTTCTTGCGTTAAAGTTGTTATGTTTGTTTTGAGGTGCTGAATATCCTGTGAATTGTTTTCGTAGGTCTTACTTTTTATGCATCCCCAAATAATAAAGTAATATAGTGGGGTCAAATCCGGGGATCTTGGGGGGAAATAATCCTTCACCGATAAAATCAAGTTTTGGGTTGCGTTTTTAATGTGTATGTCTTTAAGCACGATAACTCGTGTAAAAGTAGTCCGATCTGAATGAAATTTGCCACAGACATGTAAAGTAGTAATTATCCTACGAAAACAATTCACAGGATATTCAGCACCTCAAAACAAACATAACAACTTTAACGCAAGAAATTCAATGAGGTACCTTGCAATACGTGTTCGGGAATTTGATGGAGAGAGCATAACTTTATACAAATGCCAATGGCGGACTGTTTGAGCACATAATGTAAACTAAATGTTATCAAACTTAAATAATAGGTTGTATAAAATGTAAAGATCAATAAAACAATACTCATTACACATTCATATGTGCATTATTCAATCTTAAAAATGGGTTGCGTTTAAAAAAACACCCTGTATATGAATTTTTAACTTTATAAATTACGGTATCTTCTGTACCCGTTTATCGTAAGGGTTGGGGGAAGCCACAGGGCGAAGGCCGTGGTACGCCATTCTTAAACATAATGACGGCTTCAGAACGCTTTTGGCCTACTCTCCGCGGCTTTCATTTTATTAATAAAAAATACCCCCGTTGCAGCAGACCTGCATACTCAGCGAATTTCAAATGCAAAACAACATTGTATTTCAATCTAACATAGAGAGATTTGTTATGTTTTTGTAAGCTCCATAAGAATTACAAGGGGGAATGAGTATATAGGTTTGATGCTACGGGTATATTAAAACCGGGTGGTTTTAATTCAATATTTAGTAGATCTGAACTAGGAGAAGCCATTTACCAAGTTTGACCAAGATGTGTTGAAAAATAAGCGGGATATCGAATTTTACTTATTTCCCATAAGGATAACATTGGGACAACGTACTGTGTTTACCACTTTCAGTATCTCGGTGACCAATGGACATAGAGCAGTGATTCAAAATATTAAATTGTTTGTTTTTTTAGCTGAATTCAATGGTGCCAACATTTTTTTTTATTTTTCTATTTAAAATACTCAAAAAACTCATTTTTCGGGGGTTTACCCCCCTTGACCCCTGGTGGAAAGAAAAAAGAAAGGTGTGTGCACAGTCAGCTGGTATGACGTAGTTAGGCTCGAGAAACTAGCAGACCTAGCGGTTTGACTGCAGAACTAAGACCGTATTCAAAATATTTTGGTTGAGTTGTATTAAATGGTTTGTATTGTAGTCATCGTAAGCGCTAATTGCATGAGCCCAACTACGTCACATCAGCTGACCCTGCACACACCTTTCTTTTTTCCTTACATCATGCCTTTACCCCCCCTTCCGGTAGTCCTATCGGACTGGTTTACGAACTCGTCCGAATCTTTATATTGATAAAGCACGAAAGATAGTCAAAAATAGTTCAAGATTTAAAAAATAAAACCTTGGATTACTGGCGAATTAACTAGAAATATTAGGCTCAGAGACAAATTGAGTAAACAAGTAAAGAAACAACCATTTAATGACGCGTTGAGAATTTTCTATAACAATGTAAGAAACGAATTAAGTCCATCTTTAAAGTTTGCCAAACGGAATTATTATAGAAATAAAATTAACCAGGGGGGTAAAAATCCTAAATTGCTATGGGGTGTTATTACAAGTTGGCCGGCAAATCTAGCAAAAATGAACCTTTCCCCGTAAACAAATTCCTTCCCAATAGGTTATCAGATAGCAATGAAGCTCAAAAACAAGCTGCAACCAAGTTTAATGACTTCTTCGCAGAAGTAGGGCAAAATTTAGCGAATAACATTGATTCTGGAGGGGCTCCTGTTCTGAATGACACTAATTTAAAACACTTTACTCGTTTCACACTTCAAACGGTTACCGAACGCGACGTCATACGCCACGTGACTGAACTCAGGGGAGGGTCTGCCCCTGGCTATGATGATATATCTGCCAACTTTCTCAAACAGTACCTTTATATTTTTTCAACTCCTTTACTTCACTTATTTAACCTCAGTTTAACTTCAGGTATGTTCCCCAGTGTATTTAAATTAGCTAAAGTTTTTCCTCTTCACAAATCTGGTGATTTTACAGATGTTAACAACTTCCGCCCCATATCTTTGCTTAGTGTATTTTCTAAAATATTGGAGCGTATCGTTAAAGATCAATTAGTTTCATACCTTCATTTTAATAATATTTTGAGTAGTAATCAGTATGGATTCCGAAGAGACAAAAATATCTCTGACGCTTTGTATGATTTGAGTAAAGACAATTAATGAAAAACTTTCGGATAATAAGCGTTGTATGCTAATTTTTTTGGACTTGAAAAAAGCCTTCGATTCTGTAGACAGATCAAAATTACTAATCAAACTAAAAAATATAGGTATTGGCGGTCATGCATTCGCTTGGTTTCAAAGTTATTTATCGGAAAGATTGCAAAGTGTAACAATTAATGGAATTACCAGTGACGCACCACCTGTAAATTACGGGGTTATTCAGGGCAGTACATTGGGACCTGTCCTTTTTCTTATTTACATAAATAATTTAGACAAGTTGACATTGAATGGTAGACCCTTTTTATTTGCTGATGATACTGTAATTTTCGAAAGCGGCTCAAATTGGGATGAAGTTCGCTTAGCCGCAAATTCTGATTTATCGTTGCTTAAAAGGTGGTTTGACCAAAATTTTCTCTCTTTAAACACATCCAAAACTAAATTCATGCCTATTTCCTTAAGAGATGCAACTGATTTCCATTTACCAAATTTAGTTATCCATTCTTGTGACAACCCCAATAATAATGACTGTTTGTGTAATACTATTGATAAGGTAACTTTTTATAAATATCTGGGAGTTGTGTTTGACAACCGTATGAAGTGGACAAATCATATTGAATTTTTAACCTCTAAACTTAGAAAATATGTTTTCGTTTTCAGGAAATTAAGAGATATTCTTGATGATAACGAAATAAAATTAGCATACTACGCATACGTTGTTATCTTTTGGAATAATTGTATGGGGCGGGGCGTTTTCATCTGTTCTTCAACCCCTTGTTATCCTTCAAAAACTGATTATTAAAGTTGCATTTAACAAAGGCTATCACTACCCGACAGACGTACTTTTTCAAGATGTTTCCTTGCTTAGCGTAAGACAGTTGTTCATAAAAAACCTATTAACTTTTATTTATAAATATCAAGGAACTATTTTTACCAACGTTACTCATCCATATATTACCCGTTATTCACAAAATATTGGCATCTCTGCAATTCAGTTAACAAAAACTTATTCCACGACTAACTCTTCTTATATATCTTGCATTTTGTATCGTAATCTGATGTCCAATCCTCAATTGAATAATATTTTTTATTCTCCTTCAATCTTTTCATTTAAAAAGCGTGTCAATGAATGGTTATTGCAGTTAGGGATTTCTAATTCAGAACTCATTATCACAGCAGCTTACAGGCAGACCTGACCCTACTAACTCTTCCACTGCACTTCCACTGTACTTCCACTGCACTTGACTCTTGATCCCCTCCCCCCCCCCCCCACCAACTGATAGGAAATGCTTAAATCGTCCTTCTCCGCGATACAAATTTGCTATTTGTCTTCCATTCTGCGCATAACCAAACTCTCCTGCACAACCCTTTTTTCCTCCAAAAAATATATTACCAATATATATTCAATAACAGCACATAACAAAGCACACAAAAGTTAATCATAGGCTTTCTTATAGCGACTAAGCCTACGCACAGGCAATCTGCCCATGTAGCTTATTTCCATTATTTTTTGTTTTAGTTGTAAGAAAAAAGTGTATATTTTGTCATTTTATATTATATTTGTATTAACCGATGTACTTTCTGGAAATAAAAAATTTGAATTTGAAAACAAAATTTGAATTTGAATTTGAATAATAGACAAGCATTTTTCCATAAGGTTTTTGTCCTCCTTTTTTCTCAGCCCGTGGAAACGTAGCAAAAATCTAAGAACACCGATAAAATTGTATTTTTCTGTAGATGTGCACAATTCCATTAAAATTTAAAATAGTCTTTTAGATAAGCAGAAAATTTAATTCTAAATTAAAAAAAAATTAACATTGGCCTTATGAGTTGCCATAGAGGAGATAGAAAAACAAAAACAAAAGAGAACTATACATTTGTCATCTGTTGTGGCTGACCACCGTTAACACATGTTATTTTTCGTTGAGTAAAAATTATATGTAGAAACATTATGTGAGAGCGAAAACTGGGCAAAATGTACGCTGTTTTCATTAGAGATATAAAACCAAAACAATAACAGCAATAAATAAATTTAAGGAATCATTAATGACACGAGTTAATATTCGTCCAGTAAAAAATGTAGTACCAGAGTTAAGAACAAATTATTATCTTCTAACCAACCGTTTCAGGCCACAAGTTTTATTGGGGCATGGAGTAAAAATATAGTATTTGATGAAATCAGGACTAAGTATTTAGAGAAGATTGAAGATATCATATTCAAATGTGTTTCATTTGAGATGTAGGGAGAACATAAAGTTTGGTCGCTTAAATAAGATTTAGACATAAAAATTACTCTACCATCCAGTGTACTAACTGACGTGCAACTGGAATACAAATGGAAATTACATTCAAATTGTGTTTTTCATTGGAGGAGAATGGGTGAAATATGTAGTTGTAGGCCTATCCTGTTGTATTTGTTATTCAAGGTATCCTGCATGGTTCTCAAGGGAACTGAAACAGCTAATTAAAAAGAAAGAACGAATCCAAAGAAAGAGTAAAAAAATACAATTCACCACACCTTTTAAATGAATTCAAATAACTTTGAAATGCTGAAGAAATCAACCAAAGTGAAACGTGATATTCTGAAAGAGATTAAAATTACCTAAAAACACCGTTATCCATTTCTTTAAAATACTGATAACTGGCAGCCAAAACTTGGCTTCAAAGAAACTTAAAAAAACAGTTTTTACATATTTTTTATAGTAAACATGTGAGTATTTAAAGTTTTTCTCAAATCTTGAAAAAATAGAGTTTTTTTATTGTTAGCAAATCTAGAAAGAGAAAGCATCCCAAGACTTATTAATTAATAAAATTGGTCACGTAGAACTGTAGATTTTGTTGTGCAAAGTTAAAGGAAATATATCTCTATCTCAATATTTTTTCACCACTATAAATTCGGAGGTTGCTTAGCTTTTTTACAAATAAATAACTTTTAAATGGCACGGTAAACAACCAAAGTGGAAAATGATATTCTGAAAACGAATAAAATTTCCTAACATTTTTTATAAGCTTTCCATGAAAATACTGATAACTGGTAGCCAAAACTTGGCTACGAATAGAAACTTAATAAGCAAGCTGTTTTTTATGTATTTCTTATAGAAATTATGTGTTCTTACTTTTTCATCAGAAATCTTTATAAAAATCTGTCTTTGATAATTATTTGCTAATCTACACGAATGAAGCTTTCCAACGACCCATTAATTATGAAAATCTGTCTGGTAGAACTATAGATTTAGTTTATAAAGTTTAACAAAAATATAGCTAATTAAATATTTTCTCGCCACTATAAATTCGGAGGTTGCTTAGCTTTTTTGCAAATAACTTTTAAATGGTGAGTAATACGGTTAAAGTGGAAGGTAGTATTCTGAAAGAGAACAAAATTTCCTACAAGTAGTGGGCACTTGGGGCTGCAGGGCCAAAACGCATTAATCAAAAGTGACAGCTACTTCCGGTCACGTGACCGGAATTGACGTCATCAGCTGTGACGTAGCTGTGACGTGTATGGGTTGGTATTTAAAGTTTAAATGCCCAGATGTGCTGGTATTTAAATTTTAAATGTCCGGAAGTAATGTTTTAAAGGTCGGCTGGGGATGTTTTTAAAAAATATCTTGCATTTTCGGAAAATCCGAAAATGCAAGATATTTTCTTTTTTATTTATTTATTTTTTTACAAAAGTATTATTTTACATTTAGTTTGAAAAGTTTGCTCCCAAATTTGAAAAGTAGGTTGTTGTCGGTGCTGAAATTTCTTGCTTATTTTCATTTTTCTTGTTGTTGTAAGTTGGCAAAAACAACTTTTTTTTCGTTTTGATTGTTTGTTGCATAAAGTTCCGAAGATAAGCCGAACCCAATGGCTATAAGTTGTTTCAGTTCTTCACTAAAAATTTCCAAATCCTTGTAAGTTGTAAGATTGATAGTGTTGTAGTGGATCCCGCGAATGTTGAGAGACATGACTAGAGTTGTTTACTCGACTAGAGGTGTAGCAGGAATGGTTATTGCAAAGACGGTGGTGCGGGTACCTCTGTCGGTAGTGGGGGTAGTGGTGGGGGTAGTGGTGGGGTTAGTGGTGGGGATAAAATGGTAGACGCTTGTTTAATCACTTTGCATTTAATCGTTGCCACAATAGACCGAGTCGATGTTGCAATTCTTCTAGTTTATCCAACCGGTTCTTTTGATATGTTTTGCAACCACATTTACAATAGCAGAAAGAATTACATTTTGTACAAGCTTTTCCGTCAACTTGATCTTCAGGTATTTTAAAACATTTTTCTTTGCAACAATAAGATAAAAGTGGTAGATTATTTCTTTTGGATGACATGTTGGTTGTAGCTTGTCTTAAACAGAACTGAGCCTCTCAATGTTAAGGTTTTGTATTTATATAAAGTATTCGAATAAAACTATCGATTAAAATAATCGAATAATACTATCGATTAAAAGTTCAAGGTCATCCGTTTGAGTTTTTAAACAAAATACAACATATCAGTATATAAATAACATATACTGATATGTTGTTTTTTATCTTTTTATTATTTACAATACAATATTTACGAAGTTATTTTTGTGCGATGTGCAGAGTAAGTTCCGTAGAGTTGTTTCCGCTCATTCCGTGTGAAACCAAATATAATGATCCTGGCTGAATTTCCCGCAGATCTTCATTTTGCAGCAAGTGGACGAATAGTTTTGGAAGATATACTTGAAACTTTGGTTCATCACCTGGTGTAAATGGTGCATCGGATAAAGATGCGACGACTGCGTCTCCATGCGTTGTATCAACTTTCTTCATTTCATGAACAATATAATGTTTCTGTTCTTTTAATTCTGAACATTTCTTGATAATTAGAGTATTTGATTTTGAATGTAAGTTGAATTGTTCAACTAAACATTGGAGAAACTGTTGTGATGTCATCTTTTTCACTGGAGATGTTGTCTGTTCGGAGTATGGAGTTGGACTGATACTCGGGGTGTGTTGCCTCTTCGTTTATATAACCTTCGGAACCCTCAATACATTCTTCCGTTTGTTGTTGTAAGTAAGCAACCGAGTGATATGCGTTTTGTAATGCGCATTGAGATTGGTTGTGTTTCGGATGTATTGTAGAAACACAAATATTTCTAGCATCAAAGTGAAATGTTTTGTCCACTTTTATGTTTAAAACTTTTGTTTGTGTACTGTCGTATCCAATTCTTTTTTTCCAATCCTCTGGTATATATGTGTGTAAATTGTTTGCAAAAATGAAACATAATTTTGTGTACATTGTTGTAAGGTAGAAAACCTTCATACCAATGGATATGATGAAAATTATTTGTAAGCCATCTGTTTGTTATTTTGGCTTTTGACTTTAGTTCATGGATAGAACACGGTGCTTCAAATAATAACGGGTACGCTACTTGTGTAAGCAAATCTAAAATTACCAATTCTTTTATGATAAATCTATCATCGTTTCCACGAAATGCTTGAAATTCAATTACACAAGGTTTTGCTGCCATTTCTTCATCCTGTCTGCTCATCACGGTGTCTGCTGATCAACTGTTTTCCACACCACGGTAGGTTAGATATATAAACCAGGCCGTACAGTTGTAGGCGCGTTTGTGTATGTTTAACGTGGGCACCGTCCCCAGTAGGCCTATCCCACGGTTTATTCTTTTGTTAAATTACATTGTAGTTTTTTTAAACTAGCAAAGTTTCTTCTTCTGTATTATTATTGTTGTTGGTTTCTTCTTCTGTACTGTTGTTGTTGTTGGTTTCTTCTTCTGTAGCTTCCGTTGCAACTTCAGTAAAAGGTTCAAAGTTTCTTAACTGCCTCCACATTTCTACTTCGTGAGGTATTCTATTAAAGATGGATGTATCTATTGGTCCGTATTGTAAAGTGCTGTCTGGTTGTTTTTCGCATGCATCTACCAGATATTCCTTAATAACAGAGCTTGAAAATACTAATTGTTTCATATACCTGGTAATAGGTGATAATGCATAGTTTAAATGTAGAATTCTTCACGTGTTAGAAGAATTTTATTTTCAAATTGTGTCGAGTCTCTAATTCTTACTTGTTGTTGACCACGATGTTTAATAATGTCAATTTCATTGTCACAGTCCAAGAGTCGAATGTTAGTTTTTCTTCCAAAGAAACTGTTGGCTAAATAACATTCAATAAGATGTAGATGTTTTAAAAAGGAATCCCAAGCATTTTCTGAAAATAAAACCATCTTTGTTCCATGGCTTAGTATTACTGCGGGAGAGTAGTCTAATGATTTTACCAATTCTATCGACACACTTTTACTCATGCAAGATGAAATAGGATAAAAGATGCGAAGGAAAACGTCAGTTAAAATGTTTGGTGGAATATTTTCTTCAAGTTTTCTTTTCTTTCTTACGTTTGTTTTATTATTTTCCAACTTTTTATTTTGTTTTCCAAACTTTAAAAAGTCATCAATTTCCTTTACAATATTTTCTTCAAAATGTTTATCATCATCATTTTCCAATAAAGGTGTTGTTTCGGAAACGCCTTGTACAACTGATAAAAAACTCATTTTGTTTATAATGCTGTAGACGATGTTACCCATACAACTGTAGACAGTCAACTAAACAATTTGCGTTCCCGCTCCTGCTTTTATAACCGAGTGGTGGGGGTATTTTTTTTCTTTTCATTTTACAAAACTGTTTTTACTATACCGGTTAAAGGTGTATATGTAACAATTTTATCATGTAAAATTAAACAATAAGCAGATGTATCTTTTGGTACATTTTTTTCAAATTCCATTTCTATTTTTATATCAACACTGGAAGATTTTACAGTTTCATTTTGTTTAGAACAATCAACTACAACAATCGGATAGGTAGATTTAAATTGGTTTGGCGTTAATAAAGGTGTGTTTGTTTTTCCATAATATGAATTTTGGAATCTTGCGTACATATCGTACAAAACGCTAAACCTGTCTTTTGTAAAGTTTAAGTTGAAGTTGTCGTATGGAAAGAATTGCGAGTTTAGAAACACCTTAAAATTTGTAAGTTTGCAATTATCAAATTCGCCAGCATGTTTAGTTATTTAATTTCTTCTTTTTGTTTGTAATCCAAATATTACATATCTTGCCTTTTCCAAATGAGTAGAAGTTTTTACAGTCCATGTATGACGTTGTGTTTCCGGTAAAACCGGATATTCATGAAACTCCCAACTTCTAAATGGTATTACGATATCACGATCTGATTTTAAAGTTCTTAATAATGAAATTCTATTTTGATCGTTTAACCGTACATGCGGTACTCTCCAAACAATCTTGTCTAATTGCATTTTCCATTCTAAATTAGCTTCCGATGTTCCATCAGGCGCCATAACAATATCTTTGTCGTTTGATGATCTTAACAAAACTAATTCTTGTTTTACGTTTATTATTATTTTTCGGTAATCTTCGGCAAAGCCTAAAAGTAATCTTAAAGGAATGTATAAGTCAAAATTGCCTGAACTGTTTGGAGTGATTGTACTGGAATCGGGTGCTACCCATCCTGCGGCGGCCAGCATATTTTTTTCACTCGTTGTTAAAGATGCTTATCCTTTTAATGTACTTGTAATTCCCACCTTTTTTGTTGAATCTACTGTAACTCCGGAAATTTCATATCTTATTTCATCAAACAAATATGCCATGGGGTTATTTATGAACGGAACAGAACTTGCAGTGTTTCCATCTTTTTTTGTTACTCTTCCTTCGATATACAAATAACTTTCACATGGAAGTGTATAAATATCTTGTTGTTGTATGGGAATTCTAATTTCATCATTATTATTTAATTTTCATAAAGCGTAAGGGTTGTGGGTATGATATTCCTTTTCCCATAAGGTTTCGTCAAATGTCGGGCCCTGCGCTATATCCAATATTTCCATTATTAATAAGTTTTAATCCAATTTCTTCTAGAAAACGAATGTTATCACTTGTTAATCCTTCTATAGCTGAAGTGCTACTGACTTGTTTACCAGTCAGCTCTTTCTTTTTAAATGATAACCCCATTGTTATACGGGTGATTTTATATGTATTCGTATAGTTATAGGTTCGTCTCTAAAATCAATATGATTTCCGTCTTGATCTAGTATGTTCACCACAATGTCTGAAATGAAACTGGTGTTTAACGGTAGGTACACTAAGTTTTGTGGCTTTTCCACAATTTTAAGACCCGGAGCGACCGTTGGATAGAATGTGTGCAATATATGAGTATTTTCACCATCTCTATAAGAACCATGTATAATATTACATGTAACATCTATACTGTTAACTTTCATTATTGTCACAGTTCTAGCACCTGAATATTAGGTTCTAAAATTTTTGTTGTTTTAGGAAATCCTAATAAACTACCAATTGAATGTTCTTTGCTAAAATCTATATAATATTTAGATTTAATTTCAGCTTTCATAGTATTGTTATTTCCTTTTATTGTTATATTATCTTTTCCCATATGATTTTGTATCGCTTCATTTACATCATTAATTTCATATGCTCCAGTGGGTAAACTAAATACTTGTATATCTGAATATTTGTTTGTATTTTTATCTTTTGTTTTGTAATAATGTATTTTGTCATTAACATTTTCAGTAACGTTGGGAATAGAATTATAAGTTGTTATATCTAATAATGCAGCTTCCCATAATTTATCTTTTTCCAAACGTAACGCAGGGAAAAGAACACTTCGCAAAGTAGATGAAGTTCCAGTTAATGATACTGTATAGGAAGACATCTTAAAGTTGACTAACGCTTTTTGTTAAAAAATCTAAACATAAATGTCCACAGATTACCGTATCATCAGGTTGCTCTCTTTTATAATTGTATAGTACATTTTTAGCTGTTTTAAAGTAATATTGTAGTTCTTTTGGTGGTGGGAGATTACCAAAACTATCAAAGTAGTAAATAGTTGATCCTAGTTTCTTATAACATACCCAATGAGTGTCTGATCCTTTACTATTATCTAAATTTACTATTCCGGTTTCATTTTTCCAAATTTTAACAGGTAATGTATCTTTCATAAACACCCCTCTAAAATATGGAATTATTAAACACGAAACATAAGTAATTATTTCTTTATCTGTTAATTCTTTATTTGGAATTAGTAATTGTTTTTTTCTGTTTAATACACACGATACGATCTTAGGTATAATCCTCCTCCTTTTTTATCATTGACCATATTGTTTGTTTCTTTTTATTTTTACCTGCGGTGGATCGTCGTTTTCTTCTTATATTTCCTCCACGTTTCTGAGCAGGTTTTCTCCTTCTATTTCCAACTCCTTTCTTCTTTCCACCTCCAAACATTGTTTTACTCTTCATTGCTGCTGATACCGCTAAAGCTCCTGCTTTTTCACCGATACTAGCGTCACTGGATGTTACTCTTTGCCAAGCTTTTTCAGCAAGTGCTCTATCCGCTATTGATCTATTTTTAGTATCTGCAAACTTTGAATATGCTATATCGTGTTGTTTGCAGGCTGGATCAAGTTTATTTATTCCAAGATCTCCTCTAGCAAGTCTTTTTTTCAATTTTGTTCCAGGACCACAATATTGATAACCTCCTGGTAAATGTAGTTCTACAGGTAATAAATCGATAGCTCCAACCGGCTTAGTAATAAGAGAAAGTGCTGTTGATGCTATTCCTCTTCCTCTCTTTATAACGTGTCGATTATGACTGATGCGTTGAACTTTCAACATGGTCTTTTATAGTGAAAGGAAATGCCAATACTTGTTTATTTTATAAATGCTTTATAATGAATGATGCACTTATCCTTTGACATTGTTTATTTATAATAAACATGTATAAGTATGTTTGTTTATGGGTAAATAATTTTTTTCCAGTTTTGCAGTAGGATTGTATCTTCTTCATCATCATCATCTTTAGAAGTTCTTAAAGTATCAGTTTCCTTAATTAAAAAATATTTTTCCATAACATTCTTTTTAACCCAATGTAATTTTTGATCAGATTTCATGGGGTTTATTGTGTTATAAATATCATATAACACTACACTTATGAGTCTTACAATGTAATTTACATTAACAGCATCAGTAAAATTAATAGGGTCTTTTAAGCTAGTCAATCGCAAGTCTTCACAATAAAAAGACTGCTTATTATAATCTTTTCTTAGAAAAAGATTATAGTACATGTTTTCCTCTTATGCATTTGTGCTACTGTAACTACATCACTGTCTCTTATTCCTTCTGCAACATTGAATAGTGGTTTCCCTTTGCAATAAAAGTGTTTTTTACCGTTTTCATATTCTTTTATTACAGGAACTTGTCCAATTGTTGCTACATCAGTTTCATCCAACCCTTTTTTAACATTAGTAATTATTTTTGCATCCGCATTCCATTTGTTATTTTTTAATTTTATTATTAGACTTATTGTAGCTGCATCTGGTTTTGCAGTTCCTTCCTTAACGTTAGTTAACACTTTATTATTGCAATCAATTGTATTAATATCATGCGTAATACAATGATCTGTAATATATTGAAGGTTTACAGCATCTTTCATATCTTTAGGGTCTCCAATATCATGTATTACAAAGTTTTAAAAGGGAAATTTATCTGTTTTTTCAGGGATGACTGAATGTAAATACGTTTTTGTAACTGAATCTTGATCATTAATAGGATCTGCTATATTGGCTATTCTAAGATCTTTTGCATCATATACTTTATTATTACTTTTAGGATCATATCTTAAGGTTTGGTTTATGTACCACATTAAATATTCTTTATTTACCGAATCATTCTTATCTATTGGTTTTTAAAGATTTGCAATTCTATAAAAATTAGCGTTATACACTTCATTTTGAAGCTTTAAGCTAGGTAATGTTTCACTTTTTAAAGTTTTGAAATTTACTGCATCATTATCATCCTTAGGATCATTTACAAATTTAAACGTTTGTTACTTATATCATAATCTCCATCGGATGTTAGTGGTAAACCACCTCTTTTTCCATAAGATCCTGATTTAATTCCAGTTTCGGAATACCGTCCAAACTTATCCACACTCATGGTTATACTGAATGTTTAATCGGTTATACTTGTATTCTATATACTCATATTTTTATGCAATTACTCCTCGATTTCGCAATTCGCCGACCAAAGCTACCCATTCGTTTTCTAAACCGCTATGTCCGGCTTGTTTAGCTTCATATATCAACTTCATTCTATCAACCATTTTGTTTATATCGTTGTAGTATATTATATTAGTATCATACAAGTTTTTCAATAATCCTTTTCCTGATAAACTTGATTGATTTGTTTTTCTCCTTTTATGTAAAATATTTATTTCAGCAGAAGATAATGATTTTCTTTTTATGGGTTCCCTTCTTTTTGGTGGGAAGAGTTTAGCAATAATAGTTTTATATTTTTCTGATTTATTTCTATGAACATTGAAATCTTTAGAATAATTTTTCTTATGCGCATTTGTATCCTCCAATATTTGTTTAAAAATGTTTAAATCCTTTTCAGTATATTTATTAGGTTTCGGTTTAAAAATAAGTTCAAACAATCCTTTTGTACCTTTGTATTGTTTATTATTTATAATAATATTGTCATGTTCGTCTACATCAAGCTTGCTATCTCCAATCATTAGGCCATTTTCTTTTATTCTAGCACCAAAAGTATGATACTTTCGAGTTGGTTGTGCAGAATGTAACTTTTTTAATACAAATTGTCTTGCAAGCGGCCCTTTATACGCAATATCCGAGCCCAATTTGCTCAAGCTGGACGGATTAATAGACTCTTCTTCTTCTTGTTGTTCTTCGCTTGTAGAAAAACCTTCTTTTTCTGTTAAAACATCCGTTTCTTCACCTAGTTCGCTTTCTTCTTCAGTTGTTTCTCCTTGTTGCATAAAACTTGTATCACCTTCATATTCTTCTTTTTGTTCAAATTTTGAAATGGGTAAAATAGCAGCTCCGGAAAAATTAAATGTTGAAGGTTTAACATTTTGCCCCAATTGTTTTAATGGCTCAGTAATAGGTTTAGATGTTGATTCCAGAAATTTCTCTCTTTCACTTATTTCTAATCTTAATGCTCTGTTTTTATGTCTAATAGAATCACTAAGTGATTTTATTTCTTTTAATAGCTTTTCCTGATTAACCATGTTTACACCATGGAGACTTGTACAATAATGTTGTTAATTAATGTATCAAAACAAATTTATCAAAACCTATGCGGTAACGACCATCTGTTATAGCTTTATCTTTCATAATTACCAAAAATCCGTATTTTTCCGCCCAAGCTTTTCCACAAAGCTCTTTGAATTTTTCAAATGACATATCAGCATTTACATGATCGTTGTTTATATGTTTTAGGTTTGTATCATCTTGTTTGAATAAAACTAAAATATTTGCATTGTCTCTAATTAGTTGTTTTGGAATTTTGCTATATGTTGTCCGATATATATGCTATCAATATTATTATGTCTTCCCATGGCAAAATAGTTTCTAATAGTATCATGATTTTCACTAGATACATCATCAAATACAAATACAGAATACGGTTTAGCCTGGTCTGGTTGCATAACACTGTCACTAGCATTAAATTTGTAATAGTTAACATCAGGCACATCAGTCAGGATCTTTTCCAACAATTGATACAGTAATTGCTGATTCAAATTTCCTCGGGTATTTAGGTAAGCCGTCTCGCATGTAAACCCCTCTAAAATGTGGAATTTTCAAAAGTTTTGCATACTTGATCAAGTCATCGTTGGTAAGAGGTTTTATCGGTATTGAGAAGCTTTTTTTTTCTTCTGAGGTCTCTTCTTCTTCCTTTTACCTGCACCTTCCTTTCTATATGGTCTTAAATAAAGTCCTTTGCCTCTCGATCTTTTTACACCGCGTTTCTACCTACGGCCACCGCCAAATTTTGTCTTAGCCTTCATAGCTGTTGCCACGGCCCAAGCTGCTGCTTTCTCTCCTACAGATGCGTCTGAGGCTTTAAATCTTTGCCAAGCCCGTTCCGCTAACTCCTGGTCTGCTTGTCTTCGTCTCTCTGAATCTTTATATCTTGAGTACGCAATATCATGTACTTTACAGGCTTGGTCCAATTTATTGATTCCAGGGTCTCCTCTAGCTAATCTCTGCTTTAATCTAGTGCATGGCCCGCAGTACTGATAGCCCGGCAGGTGTATCTCTACAGGCAGCAGGTCAATAGCTTTGTTTAAAACAGATGAAATTATACCTCCGCCTCGTTTGATTCCTCCTTTGCATATGACTTGTTTTCTCTTAGTCTTAGCCATTTTATTGCAAATATCTAATCATCTCATATAGTTTGGTCAAGAGTGTCTCTCTAATACATGGGATTTGCAATACCTCAAAAGCAGTAGGCACCGTCTGTGTTACAGTGTTTGTGAACTCATTAAACTCTAAAACACCACTGTCAGTCATAAAGTAAATCATGCCATTTATATATTTGAAAGCACCATTAACTTTGACTGGAATACCATTTAATACACTTGAGATCATACCCATAAGTGATCCGGCAAAGCTACACTCATTAATTTCAATCAAGTAATAGTCATTTATCATCATAAAGGTTTTTGCTTGGTTTGTAGAGACAACTGCGTTAACTTTATAAACCTTCCTACCAGCAACCGTATTGGCACTATACCTGACTTTAAGTGAGAGTCCAGGGTATGTGAATAAATAAATATCACTTCCAACGAATAAGGCAATATTTCCATCTGGTCTTTGGTAAATAGCAGAAATTTCTGTGAAATTTGCTGGAAGAAACTCGAGCCAATCAGTGATTTTTCTCACCCTTGTGAATTGTTCAGGGGTTCTTTCAGTAGGATTCAAACTTATAATCCATACATATTCTCTATAGAAAGCAAATATTTTACGGTTAACAATTAAATACTTTGTAATTTGATTGCTTTTAAAATCACAAATATCCTTTCTTCTTTAAGTTCAGATGAATCAATTGTAGTGGAGGGTGTTTCAGTGGTAGTAGTAGAAGTTGAGGTGGATGTAGTAGTTGAGGTGGATGTAGTAGTTGAGGTGGTTGTTGTTGTTGTGGTGCTTGTACTAGTAGTCTGAGGTAGACCATACAAAAATTGAATCGCTAATATATCGTCTCTACTAAGATCGAGCTCATTAAAGTTAGCAATACCACTTGGTGTTTTCGAAGTTGGATACATGACTGATTTTTCAACACTAGCATGTTGTAAACCTAAGGCATGGCCAATTTCATGTACCATAGTATAAAAGAATGATTTGTTGTCCCCACGGGGTAGGTTCATTGTAAAGTCCCATATTTCTTCAGAGTCTAAATGAATATCAGTTTGGTTATACCTAATTGTTGGAAGAAAAGCATGAGCCAACACTCCTCCTGGACCATCGAAATCATAATAACATATATCGTTTCTAGAGTAAAACATGTGCTTTTTGTCATCTGAAAATGAAATTATTATTGTAAGGCTGTTATGGTATCTTTTAAAAGTAGCATTTATATGTTTTCCCCATAGATTAAACGCTTTTTGTATAAGGTCAGGGTGTTGTGGCCTGCCATACTGGTACCATGTAATAACTGATTTATTCCAACATCTGCCTGGTAGGGCGGTGAAAGGTCTTCTATCGTCTTTATTGCCACATCTAGGTAAAGCCATAAATTCTAGAGTTGCATTATCTAAAAGCCCAGTGGGCTCAAGTCCAAAGGTCCCTTGTAATTGTATCAATGCCGGGGTTAAGTCTTGTGTTAATGACATGTCACTCATGTATCCATATTTTACTAGGTATTCTATAGACTTGTTGTTGCATAAAGCAACCGGTATAATTAATAGAAGTAGAACCAACATGTTTAAAGGTTGAATAGCTTCTGCTGATAAACTCTACTAGAAACTCTACTTATAAGATTAAATCCTTCTATCTCTGTAATAGTCTGTATCGTCACCTTCCTCTAATGGGAGATGTACATCAAGTGGTAGTCCACCAACCGGTGGTGGTGGTGTTTCAGATGATATTTTAAACAATTCTTCCCAATTTAAGTAATCATTTACGCCAGCTTGCGCTAAAATAGCTGCTCTACCGGTCTGTTTTTGATTGATATAATTAAATACAAATGTTCCAAATTTTCTCAGTTGCTTATCATGATAATCTTTGTTAGATATAATTAACCCTTCACATTTAGCCAGTCTGTTATTGATTTCTGTACAATCGGTCATTTGCTTAGCAAGGTTAGTAGTTAACGGTGTAATATTTTTGGTATAGGTTTGATCAACATATCCTTTGGTAGCTACATCATTCGATTCAGTGGGTACAGCCACATTTTTATTTGCTTTTCTCTAGCATCATAGCCGCTACTGTCCTTTGTCAATATCATACTTAGTTTATTTAAGCTACGTAAATTTACAGCATCAGTAGGTTCTTTTGGGTCACCAGTAATACAAACTCTTTTCTTTCTCATATCAAATTTTTCGTTTGTAAAACGAATATATTTTCCATCTACATAAACCCATGTAACTGCATCCGACGGTTGTAGAGGTGGACCCACATTACATATTCTTTTAGTTTGTACATCATAGTTACCGTCAGATGTTAAATTGAAACCTTCGCCCTTAGGCCCTTTTAGAGCACCGCTCTTGTACTGGACTTTTAGGCTACGTCCAAACTTGTCAATAGTCATGTTAGCAATGCTTTGAACCTACTATTACCTGCTCCTTTTATGTACCCAGCTTCTCTCAATTCTTCTATAATACTTAATATTTCATTAGCGTGTATTCTGTTACCACTCTCAGTAGACAAGGCAATGTGTTTTAATCTTTGTACCAACTCGTTTGGATCATCCCAGTGTATAATATCATGGGTCTTTATTGTTTTCCATTTCAATCCTTTTCCACTGCTAGCGGAGGGAAACAACGGCTTGATAATTTTTGTGTATTTTGTACTTTTGCTAGCTTTAATCCTACCATCAAACTTGTATCCTTCCCTATGAGCATTTGTATTAATCATGATACTTTTATAAGTATTTAAATCATCACCATTAAATACTGTACTATCAGGGACTCTTTTAAAAATAAGTTCATATAATCCAGGTGAACTTCCATACCTAGTACCACCGATAATTATATTTCCATCGTCATCAAAGTCCAACTCTTTACTTCCAATCATTAGTTTGTCATTTTCATAACGTGGACCAAAGGTATAGTCGGTAATTTTCTTCGGACCAGCATCTTTTATAAACCAAGTCATATATTCCTTTGTTATAGGGTTTTGGAAATATTCATCAATAAACTGGGTAGTTGTGGCCAAGTCTTTTTCATTAGATACCAAGTCTGACAAATCCCCCTGGAGGTTGGGTGTTGAAGCTCTTAATGGTGCAAATTCCTCTCTTGCTTTTGGTGTTGATTCAAATGATTCTTCTTCTTCAGAGTCATCGTACTCCATTGGCTCTTCCTTTTCCTGTTTAATACTCCTTTGTTCAGTCTTAATGTCCATAGCATCTTGTGGATTGCTTTTCCTAAGTTCTTTTAATAAGGGCTTATACTGTCTTTTTAACATAATTTCATTTTCTTCCGTTCCATCCTTGAACATTTGATATTTGCGTTTTATAGCATTTCTTAGCTCAATGAGCCGAGCCTTCAGGTGTTTACGACTCTGCTCCATAATTGGAAATTATATATCCTCAGCTGTATGCACAGTTTTAAGGCATACCCACCTGTCTGAAGAATAAAGCCTGTTTCTTATGTCTTATTAAGAAATTTATTATATTCATTAGTGAAACACTGGCCCTAACATTCAGTCTTCTATTGTATCTCTCCCCTCTAATATCAAACCTTGGGATCACATAGCGTTTTTTTAACCCTCTCAGGTCATTATATGCATAGATCCTAACCATTATGTCTCTGTTACAAAAGTGTCCATTCCAATTCGATACCTTCCCTTATACGGATCAGAGGTCTTGTCAATCACCAAGAACCCAAAGTTATCCTGCCAGGCCTTGGCACACAGTTGTTTAAACTTATCGAAAGACATGTCAGTAGTGATGTGGTCATTATAAATATGTTTTAAGTTCATTTCATCTTGTTTGAATAAAATAACAAAATTACAATTATCTCGAACCAATTGTTTTGGTATGGCACTGTATGTTTGTCCCAGGTAAAATGTATCAATATTTTTATGCCTTGCCATCGTAAAGTAACTTTTCATGGAATTATGTTTCTCGCAAGAGATATCGTCGAAGATCATAATTGAATTAGGCTTAGCTTCATTAGGATGGATAACTAGGTTGTTGTCGTCAAAGGCAAAATAACCTACTTCTTTTGGCAATACAGTACTTTTTTCAAGAACTGATACTTTGGCTGATAAAGCGATTTTGAAAATACATAAATATTCTCAAACCTCAACCCGTTTGGGTCAAATAATAAATTAAATAAAACATTTGTTTACCAGATGAACTCGGCCCACTAATTATGCAACGTTTAGAATCGGGCAATAAAGGCCCATGTTTATTCTTTTTAACCATGCCTGATCCGATATATTGGTCAAGGTTTTGAACAGGAAATTCAACTTCCTGCTTATCTCCGCATCCTAACTGGTTACTCAACGTTGATTACAAAGAGATATATACTTCGCGAACGCTGACACCCACATGAGTGAGTCAAACCAAGTTCTTGCTATCAATCCAACTGTCGTGGCTGCTATCATATCCCTTCCACCTCACAAGTAACTTGGAACCCTTTCTCCGTAGCACTTTTTCTAACAAATAAACATCACCAGTCTTAGACTTGCTAATTTCTTCAGCATAAAATCCCCCTTTAAGAACCTCTCCTCTAGAGTCTTGAAGAATATATGTAACTGGTTTTGTTGGTTTAATTGCATAAATTTTAAATGTTTCGTTTGTCCAGTTGGGAAGATAACTCTTTTTTAAAAGTATTTTTTTTACTAATCCTTACACTATCCCCCAACTGAAATTTTGGTTTTTTGAATTTTTGTTTCTTAACTTTATTGATTCTTTTTAAAATATCTTTAACATGTTTTTGTCTGACATCTTTTGGTTTCATACCTATAATTCTATGTTTAGTGTTGTTGTACGACTTGACAATTTCTGGAAGTATACTAATCCACTCATAGCTACCTCTAGCAGTAAAAAGCTTGTACATTTTTGACTTTAATGTGCTGTTTAATCTCTCAACAATACTAGCTTTGAGTTCGGAAAAGGTGTGATAGTGATTGATTTTATATTTCTTCATTAAAGCATTGACATGTTTGTTGAACCACTCTGTACCTTGATCCGTGTGAAAGTTTTTTATTTTATATTTAGCTAAAATTGGCTGTAACGCCTTGGCAACTGCTGGTCCCGACTTGTCCTTTAGGGGAATAGCAAAAGCAAATTTTGTTAGACAATTAATCATAATAAGGATATACCTGTACCCCTTATTTATTTTGACATAAGGCTGCATGTCAACGATATCAGCTTCATATAGATCATTGAGTGATTTTAAAGTAACTTTACGCCTAGGATAATTTCTCCTAGCTGGTCTATGCAGCTCTTCAGCTATAGCTTTCTTTGCATCCATTTTAGTAATGATGCAATTCATTTCTCTAACATTAGTTTTATAGAGTTATTCAATACACTCACATCTGTAACACGCATCAAACAAATAAACATCATACTTGCGACAAGTATAGCTAGAACAAAGAGCATATCTGCTAAAGTTTCAATCATACAAAATGCCATACTTACCAACCCTCTGGACTGTAGCAGCACTCAATCTATACTGAGCAGAATTGTGTTTCCTGTTGACTAACCACCACCTTTTTCCTCAGGTCCATTATGTAGTGTTGAAGTAATATTGTGTTTGCTTGAGTGGGGTTTGAGACCACTCGTGTTTACACACCCAGGTTAAACATTATTCCATACATAAGCCAGTCCAGAAAAGCTGGTTTTCACTCAGTATGAACTAATGTCCTCACCCTTTGAGCAAACCAAGGAAAGAGTTTTTTTATTGAATAGTCATAGCCTCACCACCGCTATGACCTGTGAAGGCCTTCCAAAAATAAGCTAGTTGCCTCCTCCATGTTTTTACACAATAATTAATTTACCCCACCGGGCAGTTTGATTGAATGACCCAGGAGCCAGACTATCAACTTTGCCCTATCATTCAGGTTTACGGGCTTTTACACCGCGCCAGTGACCTTCATTCAGGTTTACGGGCTTTTACACCGCGCCAGGGACCTTCATACGCTCTGGGCCATTCAAAGGTGTAACCTAGAATTTTCTAAGTTCTAGGCGCCACGGTCTACTAGACCCTTGATCCACATTCACACCGGACGTCAAGTCCTTGTCTGTGGCAGACGCAAGAAATCATTTTCTAAGGCAATTAAGCCAACTTGCCATCCACATATGGACTCACCAGGGGTTAGCCCAGCCAAAATGTGGGTGTCTGTCCACAGGAGAAGCTTTTAAGACTCAGCCTTACTAACTTCTCACATACACACTCACATTCACACAGTGCAGTACTTTAATTATGTTTCATGATAAGTTCAATTACATTTACAAAGTTGTATGGCGTTAATACATTATTAAAGGCAGTCTCATAGTACATGCCATTGTTGTACATGCATTTTGCTATATTTAAAATGTTAATACCATTAGGGACAGGGGATCTGATAAAACAAGGCACAAAGCCTTCATTTTTTGCCTTTTTTAGAGCCGTTTGGAAACTTCTCTTTTCTGTGCGGATAGACTTGTACTCACACATTCCATGAGATTTTTGAAGGGTGTCTCTAATCAAAACACAAAAAACATGAGCTAGATTATCATCAGCAGGGAACACGGCCACCTTTGGTGTCTGTTCTTTTAGAGTTTTATTTAGAGTTTGATTTTCTTTACAAATCATATCATTAGCAGTTTTCATCTCAGAGTGCATTTGATTGAGTTGATAGTTAGTTTGAAGAGACTTTGAAAGAGATTGTAACAGTTCAGTATTTTCCTGTCTTAGTTTATATAATCCATGTTTTCTAATAGAAGGTAATACTTCTTTTGTTACCCATTTTTTTAAGTCCTTTGCCTCAGGCTTTTTTGATGATACAATCAATGAATATAAACCGCTTTCATCAATAAAAATAGATGATTTTTCATTACCTTTCAATCCCGTCTGGGGGACGGGGTTAGTATTTTCAAAAGTAAGCTTAACATCTTTATCAACATTTTTTGTAATTGCTTGATTTGTATCTAAATATTCTAGTATTTTAGCTACTTCTTTTGCTTTAAACCATGGGCTATTTCGACCATCAAAGAGGACAGTAACTGGTTGGTTGTTAAATACAAAAGCAGTAAGGCTAGACATTTTCAAGTATGAAATTAAGGTTACGGTAAAAGAGCAAAGATGTCTTACCTCAGCGAGAGCAGCAGCCAAAATGGCCAGAGTAATGCAGTTATAGAGGTAGCTTAAATTTTTCAAAGTCACTAACTAGGTAAAATCAGTATGAGTCGTTAGTACAATCATACATGGCCTTTAGAAAATCCTCATACGAGTAATAAGACTGAGGATGAACACATAAACACCGTACTTCCTTGTACGGCATTTTAATTTGACCTGTCTCCATTGGCCAGTACATTTTTACAAAATATTCAAATAATTCTTTAGGTAAATTCAAATGAGCCAATTCTTTTATACAATTAATACTATTCCAAATATTCAAAGTAAATTCATCAAATTGAAAGTCTTGGGATGCCATGTTTACAACTCACTGGAGTCTTTGAACTTTATACCCAAAGGGAAGAGTGTCACACTCACCCTCGAGCTTCCTCTTTGGACCTGTAATTTTGAAAACTTTGGTCTCATTAATTGTTACAATATTTCTATCTTTAGTTCTTCGAATCCTAGACTCGTTGATTTATAAGGTCTGTCTGGTTTCACTTAAAACCATTTCTTTTAATTTTTCAAAGTTCAGAGTCTGAGATGTTTTAAAGTTGAGTGTTAGGCCTTTGATCTTACAAACAGGAACCAGAGCCTGTTTGTTGGTTGAACAGACAAGGTATGCATAGGTCTTTGGCCCCCCGGATACAAATTCAACAATGAAAGATCCAGGCCAATATTCGATCAGCTTGTCAGTCATCTCCCCGAGGTAATCTCCCGTGGGTACCCGGTACAACCCTCCCTTTAAAATGTACAAGACCGAGTCTGTGTCGTAGTAAAGGACCTGACCTCCAAGAGCATCAAGGTGTTCATAGAGTTTCAATCTAGCCTGAGCTGTTGTGTAGGCCGCAATCACTACATTTACATCATGCATGCATTTTTGCATTTACTCATGCTCGCCTTTGAGTTGGCGAGCATTACTCAAAGGCTCACCAACTTCTTCCAAGTACTCCCAGCTTACAACTAGAACTTCATCATTTATAATCTGTAGTCTGTTAACTTGAATCTCCGGTGTAGTTAGCATTTCCAATAGTGTTTTTGAGTCTCTGACAATAGTAGCCTTGGTCTGGTTTTCAAGCTGTCCAAATTTCCCCAAAATGAATTTAGCATTAGCTTCGCAAGTGATCTGAGCCCTCCAATTACAGTTACAATTTTCTCTTTTTCCAATTGAGCTTTACAATTTTCTCCTTTTCCAATTGAATGCCCTCATGTGCCAAATAGTCTGCTACATACTTGTTCTTATCCTCTTCTGTCTGACACCAACTGGGGTAGCCTGATGCCTCTTGTTTCATTTTCAAAAACTTGTTAATAAAATCAGTAAACAGGCCTCCCTTCTCATACGTAGCTACCTCATACTCCCACAACTCGTACATGTCAAGGATAACATAGCCCTTCTCTACAGCCTTTCTGATTTCATCCATTGTCCAATTTCCTACTATCGCTCTCTCCTCTCTTTCATGGTCACAATCTTCTTGGTTCATCTCTTGGTCTCTTCCCCACATGTACGGCACAGTACAAACATCAACTTATTGTTCATCTTAGCCGGGAGTACTGGGTGGTAGAGATCCCTAGGGGGCAGGACTTTACACTTTAGCAAACCATCTACTTTAAGCCCCCTCTGTCTGCACTCATTATCCCCAACATAGATGGTTGGATGACCTAGGGGGTACTTGCCATACTTACACACATACGGATAGAGAGAGCACACATCTACATACTGTATGGTTTCTCCCTCCTCACATTTGTGGTAAGTCTTTGCATTGCCAGTTCTGCCTCCAAAGAACGCTTGCCTAGGGTCAAGGGGGAGGTTATTAAGAATGGGGAGGGAATCCAAGCGTTTAAGTTTTTGCTGTTACTTTATTTTACGAAACTCACACTCCCACATCTCGACTACCTCGTAGTCTTCGAACTTTGAATTTTAGACTTGGTTCTTTCGAACCTCAGGTGGGGTGAGTCAGAGGCATCCTCCTTCAGAGGAGCCTCTATGTTGTAAGGAAAACATTTGGGGCATCCATGCCAGTAGCACCCGTGGAAATCATAGATTCGCTCTCCGTCAAATCCATCGACTTTTGAGCCAGAAATCCTGACTTCTTTTCCCCGCCCGGCATGTTCAATTCTCACTCCACGCTTTTCTTCTTCCCAGCTTAGCCACTGTATGGCAACAGCCGACTGGTTATCCACAAAACGGTATCCGTTTTTTGAGATGATACCAATAGTGTGAGGCTTTAATAAGTTTCGGCGGAAGGCCAGATTGCAAGGACTAGCAATAGTAACAGCCTCAAGGAAAGGATCAACATTACACTCTTGGAGGAATATTGATCTAAATTTAAGACAGGCTTGGGCTAGGATTTCCACATCAGAGATGCATTACTCCAACAGTTCTTTTTGAAAATCAAAGACGTAGTTTTCTGAGACTTTCTCATTGTACCAGTTTTCAAAGACCTTGTGGGACTTCTCAAACATCGTCTCAGGGCAATAGTACTGTTTGTCAGGCATAGGGCCCACATATTTCTGGTTAGCAAGAATGTTGAACAAATGGGGGAAATAGCCCTTCTTTCTTTCGGGAGGCAGATCAAAGGCTTTGGGGAGTGCAGAGAGGGCCATGGGGAAATAGCTTAGTGAGTCACAAACCTCACATTGTCCAATTCCATCAAAATAATTTTAGATCCCCTCATGACCAGTTCAGGAGTGAATTTTGTTTCCTCTAGCACATACTTGAGCAAAAACTGTAAATCAAAGCCTTGACCATTGTGGGCGATTAAACAAACATATTTAAATTGTCTGCGTACCTGCAAGATATAGTCCACAAACTGTTGAACCGGGTTAGAGTTGAAGACTCTCGTACGGTTCCTACAGGCCATACAACTTTTTCCATCAATGCACTGATAGCAAAACTGTTGGGAAACACACAGATTTACTTTATGAACTTTTTTCTGGGTCAGAGGGGAGGGATTCGTCCTGGCGAGTCTCCAGATCAAAGAAAATAAAAAGAAAGTCTTTAGATTTTGGTTTGCCATCATTACGCCCCATGTAACATTTACGGTTAGGATCAAAGTATGTTCCACAAGACTTACAAAATACTTCTCCACACTTATGGGGTGTGGACCTTTCTCTGTAAAAAAATCAGTTTCCCACAGTCGAGGCATTTTTTCACAGCTTTGCACCTATCAGCCTGATGGGCGATAAAGCAGTGCTGGTTTCTCAAGGTTAAGTTACATTTTGGGCAAGTTATTCCCCCATGCTCTTCCTTACAGGGAGGCGAGATGGTTTGACAGTAAGGACAAAGATTAGAACACCTGTGATAACCCTTATGGTCATAGGGGACATGACAAGCTTCACAAAAATAATTACATGCAAATGCCGCAGTTAGACTAGTGATTACATTATAGTGGCCATTGTGAAAGATCAAGTTGATTTTAAATTTTGGATTGTCTATCCGGCCTTCAAAGTAGACATCACGGCCTTTGTTGTCATAGTTTTACACAGTAATTTTAAAATCTTTTAACAAGTCCTGAAATTTTTCCAATTCGGGGATGCTTGCACCATCCTCAGAGATCTCTACCCTTGCCATGCGAATCAGTTCTTGAGCCATTATTGTCTGCCTTTTTCTATCAACTTGTCGGATAGCTTTAAACAGAGGGTCTTTGTTTGCATGGGCAATCGCTACCACCAAGGTGCGGGGGAGACACAAATTATCTTTATTTTTAATGACTACAATACCACGTCTTGCCCTACACTCTTCCTCAAAGGTGTTGTAGAGGCCAGGCCTTTTACGGGTTCCAGAACCGATAGGGAGATTAATCCGAGTACATTCTACTTTAAAAGTGTCTGTAGACTTAATTGATTCCGAATTGGATTGGACAATACCCCCAAAAACTTGCCAAAGGATATCCTCATCAACTTCCCCAGCAGGGCGAAAAGCAACATAACCCAGATCTTTACTTTTTAAATTTAGACTCTGCAAAGTAAACCCAAGCTGATCATTTTCATGGGCTTGTTCTTTCATTTGTTTTTCTATTTTTGCAAAACCTTGTCTTAGCCAATCAAACTCACTGGTCTCAGGAGGAGGGTTGGAAAATTTAAAAATGGTTTTAGTACCATAAAGCCTAAACGTTTTGACATGAGTCTCCTCCTCACTAATTATTTCATCAGGCTCAACAACATGGTCTCCTCCCCCTTCTCAGAATCAGTTTCTCCCTCACTAATTGAAGAACTAGGCTCAACCATCTCAGAATTAATTTCTCCCTCACTAATTGAGGAACTAGGCTCAACACTATCAGCCATTTTTACAGGGACTTTACGAATTTAGGTTATGATAGCCAATAATTATCAAAAGTACTTTAAAAATTAATTAAACAGAAATTTAAGTTTAAATTTTCTAAGTTACTTTAACAAATATCTAAATTAGTTATTTAAGTTAAAATGGTCCAAGTTCTTTTAGCAAAAATCTGAATTAATTATTTAAGTTAAAATTTTCAAAGTTCTTTAAACAAAAAACTGAATTAATTATAAATACTCACAGCAGTATTGCACAATAGAACACACTAGAACAACGCAGCACAGACACCTCTGAACAACTCGAAAGCCAGGAACAGAGTGATCGAGGCAAGATGTAAACCGATGGAGGTAAACCAGTCAGCCAATCAGAGCGCGGGACACCTATTTACAGCCAATAGGATGCCCGCTTATTCCGACCAATCACAGCGCAGCATTTTACCTCCCCACCAGAGAGCAACAGCCAAAGATTATGATGATTCATAGAGTAACCAACATAGAGTAAGATAATCTATATAAAAAAGAAATAATATAAATCCCGGATGTTGCACTGATAACACTTTTCCTCCGGAGTCATGTGGTTTTCCTCCGGATGTCATGTTGATAGCCCGTTCCATTACCCGGAAACCACACACCACCTTATCTCACCATGTTGATTCCAAATGCGTACAATAATGTATTGCATTTCTCTCGTGAACTCACTAAAATCACTTTTAGCCGTGATTTAATTTTTTTAATTTCTCGGATGGACCAGTCCGGATAATCCGGGATCCGGATAATGTGGGGTCCGGATAATCCGAGGTGTACTGTAATTGAGGTTAAAAATTCAAAAAATTACTTCATCTTTTGACTGACAGATCACGTGACAGATGCAGATCACGGGACTGATGACGTCACGGTCCCATGACCGCTGGCGCAGCTGATGACGTCATTTCTGCTATATCTCCGCGATCCATATATCGTATAATGTATAATTCCATAGAGTAACATAATCTATATAAAAAAGAAATAACATAATTCACAGAATAAGAAAATTAATATAACTCCAAAGAGTAAAGAAATAATAAAGCTCCATAGAGTAACATTCATTGAGTAATATAACCATAGAGTATCAGACATAGAGGATAACAGTCCATAGAGTATCAGACATAGAGGTTAACAGTCCATAGAGTATCGGACATAGAGGTTAAAAGTCCATAGAGTAAATATGGAGCGGGAGAAGAGGGCGGGAGAAGAGTGAGGTTAGGAGTTTCGGCGCGAAAGACGACGCCATCTTTGATGGACGCCATCTTTACCACCTCCATTAGGGGAGGGGCTAAGGAGGGGTGGGAGTAAAGGGGGCGGGGCTTAGGAGGGGTGGGGGTAAGGGGGCGGGACTTAGAAGGGGTGGGGGACCAATCTTTTTTTTTCATAAATAAAAAAAAAATTTTCATAAATAAAAAAAAATTTTTCATAAATAAAAAATATGAAAATTTTGTAAACAGTTTTTTATATTACTATAATATTTCATGTCCAGTAAAAGAAAAAGAGTTCAAAGAGCAAACAAACATTAAATGGCTTAATGAAGAAATAGTGAGTTTAAAAAATAGTATGGTCGAAAAATATAGCCTATGGAAAGAGAACAGATCAGAGATAAACAGGCAAAGGTACAAAGCTGCACTGCAGATATATAGGGAAACAGTAAATAACGTAAAGTCAACCCACCTAAATCAGAAAATTACAAATGCAGAAAACAAACAGAAAAAAGCCTGGGAAATAGTAAACCAATTCCGTGGAAAAACACACAGCACACAGAAAAATCTAAACCTAAATGTGAATGGAAAAATAGAGGAAGATCCGCAGAAAAACTGCCAATACCTAAATAAATATTTTGCAAATATAGCCAATGAAATAAAAAAAGACTTAGAAGAACAGAAATTTACAGGCAGTCTGAATCAGAATAAAAATAGTCAATCTCAATTTAGAAGTTGTGAACTAGAAAAATTCAAGGAAATAAGCTTAAATGATTTGAAAAAGATGTTTAAAGATTTCAAACCAAAGACATCGACAGGGCATGATGAAATCTGTATGAAGGCCCTCAAACATTGTATGGATGAATTAATTGCACCCCTCCAACATATAATAAATGTCTCCATCCGGCATGGCACCTTCCCAAATGGCTGTAAGGTGGCAAAGATCCGTCCACCTTTCAAAAAGGGGGACGAGAATGAGGTGTGTAACTATCGTCCGATTTCACTCCTACCAGTTTTTTCAAAATTTATCGAAAAGACAATTTGCAATCAATTTGCAGCCTACTTAGGGGAGAATAAACTCCTGAGTGGGAGGCAATTTGGTTTTCAAAAGAACAAATCAACAAAATTGGCCTTGATCGAGTTTGCTAACAATTGTATCGATGCAGTCGAGGCTGGAGAATCGGTAATGGCTTGCTTTGCTGATTTGTCGAAGGCCTTTGACTGTGTTGATCCTGAAAAACTTTTGAATAAGCTCTCCTTGCTCGGGGTCAAGGGTAACGCTTTGAAGTGGTTCTCCTCTTACCTATCAGGCAGATACCACTTCACTGAAATTCAGCACGAATCAAATTCTAAATTCCAATCCATCATATCCGATCCAATACTAGTGACCAGTGGAGTTCCACAGGGCTCAGTATTAGGACCTGTTCTATTCTTAATCTACATCAACGATATCACAGAAATAATCCCAGAGAACAACCTCTATATCTTTGCCGATGACACCACCCTTGTCACTCGGCACAAAAACTGCCGGACCTTGAGCTTGATACTTTCTTGAAAATGAATACCTTGTCGCAATATTTTGCGTCAAATAGCTTGAAACTTAACCCCGACAAGACCAAATTGCTATGTATTCAAACGCATCAAAGAAAGTTATCAGGCACTCAAGTTGGTGGACTGCTCATTGGCACTCAGAGGTGCATGTTAAAGAATCAGCAAACCTGTTAGGTGTGACATTGGACGATGGTTTAAACTGGAACAGGCATGTGGGGGACGTAGAAAGCAAGCTGGCAAAGGCCATTTTTGTTATTCGCCGCCTTAGCTCATTAAAAAACCAGGCTTTGCTAAAAAAAAGTCTACCACTGTCTGTTCGAGACACACATCTCCTACTCAATTGCACTCTGGGGGAGCAGGGAGGGGAACTTGGGGAGGGTACTGAGATGGCAAAAGATGGCTGTCAGAGCCATGTTTAACCTCCCACCTCGCGCCCATTGCAGGGAACATTTTAGGCTGTTGGGGATTCTCACAGCACCATGTATTTTCATCTTGGAAATATCAGCATATATCAAACAACATATTCCATCATTCAATAACAGAATTCACAATTATAATACCAGACACAAACATTTTTTCTCCGAATTCCACAGACTTTCTTTTTACAATAAAAAACCACTTTTCATTGGCCAAAAAATTTTTCAAAATTTACCAGAACACATAAAAACAATAGACATTTTACATAAATTCAAAACAGAACTAAAAATTTTTCTTATTAATCAAGCATACTATTCCCTTCAGGAATTCCTCTCACCATCTCACCCTGACTTCATTTTTTATCCCTTGTGGAAATAAACAATATAGGCCTACTACATTATTATGACCCGTCCAAAGCAAATATTTTGCCAGCTGGACTGAAGAATAAAAGAAAAGAAAGAAAAAATCAGAACAAAGGGGCGGGTCACGTGACCATGGGGGCGGGGCCTGCTATATCGCGTGGACTACTTGCACTTATAGATATGAAATTAGTATTGTTATTGTTTTATAAATATATACATTTTATACAATCTATTATTTAAGTTTGATCACATTTAGTTTACATTATTTATCAAACAACCCACCATTGGTATTTGTACAAAGTTGTGCTCTCTCTATCAAACTCCTGAACACCTTTTGCAAGGCACGTCTTTGAATTTCTTTCATTAAATTTGTTATGTTTGTTTTGAGGTGCTGGGTATCCTGTGAATTGTTTTCGAAGGCCTTACTTTTTATGTATCCCCAAAGAAAATTAAATAGTGGCGTCAAATCCGGGGATATTCGGGAAGAATAATCCTTCACTGATAAAATAAAGTTTTAGGGAAATAAGTTGGGGGGGTTTTAGATAATCAGTATTCTCATTAAGTAACCAATTCCACTAATATATCTTAATCTGTATAAATAAATGAGCTCTGTTTAGTAAAATATATTATTGTGATAATGAAATAAGGGAGTACGTTCCAATTAACATGCTACGGTCCTTAACCGGTCATTCAATGGTGCACCCCCCCTAATCAAATTACAATATTTAATCCGTTAGAGAATAGTTCAGTATGATAACTCGGGGAAAATGCATCCAATTAGGAGGAATGACTGGAAACCTATTTTGTATCAAATATTAATATTTGATATATCTTTGAAATTTCATTCTAAGTTTAGAAGACACAAACTTAACGCGACGGGGTAGTGAAGTGTTCTATGACGCGTTACTTTAGTTCCGAAGTAGCAATTATGACTTTAAATTTGGAACATTTATTACTTTAAATTATATTGTAATTGAAATATCTAGTACTAATAATCTGTACTAAACCATATTTTGATATTGCGATTTTAATAGATAAGCTTTTAACTTCCAACTAATTTATTAACAAATCGTAAAACTGGGATTCTCTATTATATAAATATAATAAATGTTAAATTGGGTCGAAAATACTTCTTACAGTGGGGCACTGTATAAGTCCGAGACTTTAGTTACATACCTAGCATAAACTGCTTGATGATAACTCAATAAAATCAAACAACTATTTCATTTATTAATCGCTGATCACTACTGAAATATATGGAGGTTGAATATTAGAAAGGTCATTCACGAATACTGAGAACGAACACTTCAATCAACTGCCTAAACACATTCCGAGCGCGACATTCCTATTTGTCTTCCTGGTTTGTGATTTTAGTCAGATCAAGCTGTAGTCTGTACCAGTCTAACCTGTACCACTCTGAGTTAAGTACAACAATACGCTTATTATCTTGTTTCTGTGGTATAAATAAGACCCACTCCGTTGCCATCTAAATGGCATTTCATTTCAAAGTTTGATGACGGCTTCATTTTTATATTCTCGGCGACTTTTTTTTCACCAATTAATACTATATTAAACTCTCTAAATAACGGTATATATCACATGGTCTATACCGCTCTGAGTTCAATGCATTAAGACGCTTATTATCTTGGTTCTGACGTTTAAATAAGACCCACTCATCGTTGCCTCCTAAATGAAATAACATTTTCAAAGTTTGATGACGGCATCATTTTTATATTCTCGGCGACTTTCTTTTCACCAATTAATAGTAATTCTTAATCATTCTTTGGTGAGACAGGTACCTCATGGAGGACGTTACCCTGAATATGAGTGAAGGATGAGTGTGATGATCGTGATGATAGTGGCGCGATCTTGTAGCCTTGTTAGTATATTAAACTCTCTAAATAACGGTATATATCACATGGTCTGTACCACTCTGAGTTCAGTGCAACAAGACGTTTATTATCTTGGTTCTGAGGTACTGTATAAATAAGACCCACTCAACGTTGCCTCCTAAATGACATAACATTTTCAAAGTTTGATGACGGCTTCATTTTTATATTCTCGGCGACTTTCTTTTCACCAATTAATGGTATATTAAACTCTCTAAATAACGATTTATATTTCGTGGTCTGCACCACTCTGGGTAAAGTATAAGAATAGCCTACTCTTATTATCTTGGTTCTGCGCTATGAATACGATCCACCCGCCGAGCCGTCGCCGAAATGACTTAAGATAACATTTTTAAAGTTTGATCACATCTTCACGATTCAGTTCTCGGCGACTTTCTTTTCACCAATTAATACTATATTAAACTCTCTAAATAACGGTATATATCACATGATCTGTACCACTTTGAGTTCAATGCATTAAGACGCTTATTATCTTGGTTCTGACGTACAAATAAGACCCACTCATCGTTGCCTCCTAAATGACATAACATTTTCAAAGTTTGATGACGGCATCATTTTTATATTCTCGGCGACTTTCTTTTCACCAATTAATGGTATATTAAACTCTCTAAATAACGGTTTATATTTCGTGGTCTGCACCACTCTGGGTAAAGTATAAGAATACTCTTATTATCTTGGTATCTCGAAATAACTGTATACATCACGTGGCCTGCACCACTCCGGGAAAAGTGCAACAAAACGCTTATTATCTTGGTTTTGTGCTATAAATACGACCCAACCGCCGTCGGCAAAAAAATGACTTAAGATAACATTTTCAAAGTTTTATTACGGCTTCACTATTCAATTCTCGGCGACTTTTTTTGTCAATCAGTTGAATACTATACTCTCTAAATATCGGTATACATCACAAATTCCCGGCAGCACCCTGGGCACATTGTAATAAGACGCTAAGTTACTAGGCCTATCTTGGTCTGTGCTGTAAATACGACCCACCCCTCGTCATAGAAATGACATAACATTTTCAAAGTTTGATTACGACTTCACAATCCCATTCTCGGCGACTTTCTATCCCCCAATATATTCTTTTCTCCAATAGCTTATATTTTGTATTAACTGTATACCTATATACATCAGGGGTGCCCACAGCATGTTTTGATGTCGCAAGTTGCGACATCAGACTAAATTTTGGGGGGGATTTAAAAAAAACTAGGGAAAATGGGGGGATTTTTTAATATATGCTCAGTTTTTATCTGAATCGAAAATTTGTAATGGTCGAATAGCAACAATGAGTTCAGGTTCAATTGTCAAAAGTTAGACGACACGACTGTCGGGTCGGGCTGTGCTCACACTGACACTGTTACACTGGTAAAATATCCTGTGGTCGCGTGGTGCAGTGATCGTAATTCGCCGTTTCGCCGCTACGTCACGCCGGCGCCGCGCCGCTGCCGCTCAACTCCCGGCTCCCGCTTGTCAACGCCAACACCAATACCTACTTGTCTTTATAAAACTTATAAACGGGTTATAAAACGGGATATGATCTTTATAGCCAAGTGCACAGTTGCGTTGCATACACAGTCGAGTCGATGTGTTTTTATTTTGAGAAGGCTCGTGTGTCGCTAGTTATTTATTGTAAACTACCTAGACTTTATTTAAGCCGTAAGGCTCCTTTTAGACTAGGACACAGTTGCCCGTAACTGTGCCCGGACACTGTTACCAGCAACTGTGTCTGCTCGGGCAACCGCAGCGGGCACTTTGTCCCAAACACTCTTCCGCGCCAATTAAGAAAGATGTTGTCAAGAGAAAAGGGGAGCGCGAAATATTCACGATCACCCGATGTCAACCAAAAAAGCAGATAAAGGACCTTATTATACCACGCTTGATGAGTTGTGTGCCGATAAATGTAAAATTTTTAACTACTTTAGAATGTGTAAAACCTCGTTTGATGAACTGTTGGACCTTTGTGATGACATCAGGAAAGCTGATGCGATGATACGGAAAAGTATACCACCAAAGACACAACCGAAACACAGGCGGATTTAGGTCACAACATTTGGGGGTGAGCTCACTTAACGTTTGAAGTGTTGTATGCAAAAATTCAAACATCAAACTCCTACTTAAATGGTCCGTTTAAGGCCTATTCCAAGTAGGTACTTATTTTATTTAACAATAACCATTTGTAATCTACGCAAATACCACAGTAAAAGTTGAAATTTTCCCCTGTTCTTGAGAAATCGATGCATCGATACTTAGGCCTAATTCGGAATTTATGTCAACTTATAAACATTTCGACATAACTCCAATTATTCGAGATGGAATCTGCCTATTCAGACGTGTTTCCTAATGTTCATATGGATACGAAAAATATCATCATCACCGAAAAAATCACCGAGATTGACCGACGGTGATAAAATAGATTTGATGGCTGAATCTCTAAGAAATAATCATGAAATCTACCAAAAAATACACAATTGAGAGATTTTCCGGCCTCAATTAAAAAAAAATGGTGTTTTCCAAATTCTTGCAAATTTTCCATGTTTTGGAGAAGCTCGAGCTCCCCCTGGGTCCGCGCCTGCTAACTTCCTTAGTTCACGTTGTAATTTACTTCAATTAAGTAATTCAGTGGTGATTAAATGTGTAGAATAGTGTTGTTAGTTACAGAACAACTAGCATAAAATTGTTTTCAACTTTTTAGAGGTTATATTATCCCAGTGTCTATATAATGGAAAATAATAGTACAATTATCATTTTTTGCGGCGCTTTGCGCTGCACGGGGTTAGTCTAGTTATTTTGATATTTTAGTTTTTTCTTTTTCTATTTGTGTCGAAATGGACAATTAGTGTTAACATTTTCATATTGCAAACATGGGCCTGTTTCATAATGACTTCTAAAATATTAGCATTATCATTACCATATTAGACGCCGACCACCAGTGCGGGTTATATGATTCACAAATCAAATCAAATAATTCTTTATTTCAAGAAGTAATAACAAAGTAGCGTTATAGTAACAAAATTTAAAAAAAACTCACATGGCTCAAAGACCTGTGCGTGTGGCGAGTTCAAGTCCATAGCTGCGTTAATATTACGCAAAGAAACTAAACAATAATTGTATATTCAAAACCACAAGAAGTAAAATAAATGGTAGTTGTAAGAATTTAGTAGTATATTAATAGTAATAGTATATTAGTAATTTAGTAGTACCGTATATCAGTAGTATTTTTTAGTAGCACAAGTTCTGATAAAACTTGTTTCATAACAAAATGAAAATTTATCAACAGGAATCTACAACAACTGACCAACTGTATAAGGTTTCAAATCAGCTGATAAACATACGTTTCACTGGTGGATACGGCAATACAGCTGTTTTGCAACTAGATTCTTTTTACTTTCTCCCCCCTCACTTGGCGCATTATATCTTGACCCTTGAGAACCCTTTACACCTGAAGCAATTGGAGTGGAATCAATTTCATCAGGAGACCACAGCTGATACGCAAAGTAGTACTAGCCTGACGTGTTAGCATTTTCCAACAGCTGTCAGTGTATATCTTAATTGTCATTTGTAAACAAAATACAGTTGATGTTTGTAGAAATTTGTTTTTTCATTGTTTGTTGTCCAAAATCATTGACAATAAACAATATCTGACAGCTCTAGCAATGGACTAGGCCAAGGGTCAAGATATAATGCGCCAAGTGTACCTATATGGAGAAAGTATTGTTTTTGTGAAGATTTTCGAATTTGAGTTGTTAGTGGATATATTCGTTTTAGTGCTTCCTGAATCCAAAATAGTAGTTTATGCAACGATTGTATAATGAATGTCTTTAAGCCACGAGTGAGATGTAAGTTAGAACACGAGCGAAGCGAGTGTTCTAAATATCTCACGAGTGGCTTAAAGGCATAATACAATCGTTGCATACACTATTTTATCTACGACCAACAATATACAACAAAATTTCCCCGAAATTAAACAAAACTCATGACTTTTAATAATCTTGGAATAGGTCAACTAAAATTTGAGGTTAGGCAAATAAGCAGACTGAACCATGAATCGTTGTGGAACAATCAGCTGATGGGATAAGTAAACTCAAACATGAATCGTAATGCAACAATCAGCTGATGTGCGAATTGCGTAATTGTTATTATGACACTACTTCCGTCAAATGCCGAGCTCTCATTGGTCTAGAACCAGTACTCTAAAGTGACTCCAGTACTCTAAAGTCGTCATTAGAGTACTGCTTGGTTTTTGGTGTTTTAATGTATATCATTATAATGTTTATTGTAATACCATAATTGGTGCTTATTGCAATGGTCGTAGATAAAAGTGGTTTTCAGAATGGCGTCTGTCCGTGTAAAACATTAAATGCAACATCTTAATGTTGTTACTATGTTGCTAACTTAGTTTTTCCCCATCTTCCGAACAGTATTAAATATCCTTCACCTTGTAGCATCAGACCGTTTAAAAAACTTGTAGATAAATGGCTTTTGGAAGTTGGACGCGTGCGCATTAAAGATTTATTGTCTTCTCCGTACGTGTAGTTCCAAGAAAACCGACCGACAGCTGTGCGTGTGTGAGTGTGTGAGTGTGTGTGTGTGTGTGTGTGTGTGTGTGTGTGTGTGTGTGTGTGTGTGTGTGTGTGTGTGTGTGTGTGTGTGTGTGTGTGTGTGTGTGCGTGAATGGATGAATGTCAGTGGGTCCGTCTGTCTGGGTGAGTAAGCTTAGTGTGCCTGCAGAATGAGTGTGCATGAATGACCAAGAGGACTTACAGTGAAATGGCTTATTATTTCGTTTTGAACTCGGAGTGTTTTAGTAGTATGTGCATGTATTTGTTTTGTATTTGCTTTTTTGATGTCCGGTATTTCTGTTTTTTTTCGTATTTTATAGCACTTTTAGCGAATTGTAGGCGAAAGTGCACTAGGCGAATTGAAAGCACTAGGCAAATTACTTTTTTTTAAGTAATATAGTAATTACTACTTTATTTGTACATTCAAGTATAGACTACTTTAAGCTTGAAAAATCAATAATGCATTTCTTATGGGGAACAATAAAACTTTTACGGCTTATATCTACTTAACTATTGGGTTTAGGAAAAAATGCCAAAGAGTAAAAAGTTCTTAAAATTAAGCGTAGAATCCAAATATGCCATCAAATACAGGGTTTTCCATGAGAAAAATCAAAGTTGTCCGCCATATTGGAAAATGGCGGCCATTTAGAAGAAAATGGAATCAATATTTTTAAATGTATTAAAAAAGTAGGTGAAGTCACAGGTGAAACTTGGCACAGATATTCTATAAAGGCTCTAGATGCGTACTAAGAAAGGATTTTAGGATATTTTGTCTCAAAAGGCTAAAACAGGGAATATTATAAAATTCAAAATGGCGGCCAATTTTAGTTTTCAAAACTTATTTTCGAAAAAAATGTAGGGCTTTTAGTAGCTAATTCAGTATTCCCTCGACTTCCAAATCATTAAATATTGGCTCAAATATTCTTTGCAGGCTCTAGGTGCATACTGATAAAGGATTTTAAAATGTTTTCTAAGGAAAGACTAAAATAAGGTAAATTCAAAAATTCAAAATGGCGGCCTTTTAAGTTTTTATAGCTATATTGTAATTACAAAATATCAATTGAGGGTCCATCAATACAAGGATTTTCTTAGATAGACAAAAAATAGAAATTCCATCCACTAGAAGAATAGACTGTACAAAACTAATCTTAAATTATATATTTGTCAGATACCACGTATATAGAGGCAACTCGCGTTATACGGATCACCCGAATTAAACGAACTAGAATCTTGAAAGTCTTCATGGACATATCATTCTGTTATTTTTATAGAGTCGGGGTTCTTCTGAATTAAAAATTTAAGAGGATTTGCGTGTTGGCCGAGAGCGATAGTAGTGCAATAGTGGGGCTTCTGGGCCAAAACGCATTAATCAAAAGTGACAGCTACATCCGGTCTGGTGACGTCAGAGGCTGTGACGTAGCTGTGACGTGTAGGGTGGGCATTTAGAGTTTAAATGCCCGGCTGTGCTGGGTATTTAAACTTTAAATGGCCGGAAATGGGTCAAGGTCAGGTGAGGATGTTTTTAAAAAGATCTTGCATTTTCGGAAGATCCGAAAATGCAAGATATTTTTTTTTATTTTACATTAAGGTTGAAAAGTTTGCTCCCAAATTTGAAAAGTAAGTTGTTGTCGGTGGTGAAATTTCTTGCTTATTTTCATTCTTTTTGTTGTTGTTGTAAGTTGGCAAAAATACATTCTTTTCGTTTTGATTGTTTGTTGCATAAAGTTCCAAAGATAAACCGAACCCAGTGGTTATAAGTTGTTTTAGTTCTTCACTAAAAATTTCCAAATCCTTGTAGGTTGTAAGATTGATAGTGTTGTAGTGAATCCCGCGAATGTTGAGAGACATGACTAGAGTTGTTTACTCGACGAGAGGTGTAGCAGGAATGACTATTGCAAAGCCGGTGCTGCGGGTACCTCCGATGGTAGTGGTGGGGGTAATGACAAGTGTTTGTTAAATCACTTTGAATTTAATCGTTGAAACAGTAGACCGAGCCGATGTTGCAATTCTTCTAGTTTATCCAACCGGTTCTTTTGATATGTTTTGCAACTACATTTACAGTAGCAGAAAGAATTACATTTTGTACAAGCTTTTCCGTCAACTTGATCTTCAGGTATTTTAAAACATTTTTCTTTACAACAATAAGTTATAAGTGTTAGATTATTTCTTTTGGATGACATGTTGGTTGTAGCTTGTCTTAAACAGAACTGAGCCTCTCAACGTTAAAGTTTTGTATTTATATAAAGTATTCGAATAAAACAATCGAATAAAATAATCGAATAATACCATCGATTAAAAGTTCAAGGTCATCCGTTTGAGTTTAAAAAAAAATACAACATATCAGTATATAAAAACATATACTGATATGTTGTTTTTTATCTTTTTATTTAAAACATTTTTTTTACAATATTTACAATGTTATTTTTGTGCGATGTGCAGAGTAAGTTCCGTAGAGTTGTTTCCGCTCATTCCGTGTGACACCAAATATAATGATCCTGGCTGAATTTCCCGCAGATCTTCATTTTGCAGCAACTGGACGAATCGTTTTGGAAGATATACTTGAAACTTTGGTTCATCACCTGGTGTATATGGTGCATCGGATAAAGATGCGACGACTGCGTCTCCATGCGTTGTATCAACTTTCTTAATTTCATGAACAATATAATGTTTCTGTTCTTTTAATTCTGAACATTTCTTGATAATTAGAGTATTTGATTTTGAATGTAAGTTGAATTGTTCAACTAAACATTGGAGAAACTGTTGTGATGCCATGTTCTTCACTGGAGATGTTGTCTGTTCGGAGTATGGAGTTGGAGTGATACTCGGAGTGTGTTGCTTCCTCGTATTTATAACCTTCGTAACCCCCACCACATTCTTCTTTTTCTTGTAAGTAAGCAGCCAAGTGATATGCGTTTTGTAATGCGCATTGAGATTGGTTGTGTTTCGGATCTATTGTAGAAACACAAATATTTCTAACATCACAATGAAAGGTTTTGTCCATTTTTATGCTTAAAACTTCTTTGTTTGTGTACTGTTGTATCCAACTTCTTTTTTCCAATCCTCTGGTGTATATGTGCGTAAATTGTTTACAGAAATGAAACATAATTTTGTGTACATTGTTGTACGGTAGAAAACCTTCAAACCAATGTATATGATGAAAATTGTTTGTTAACCATCTGTTTGTTATTTTAGCTTTTGACTTTAGTGCATGGATAGAACACGGTGCTTCAAATAAAAACGGGTATGCTACTTGTGTGAGCAAATCTAAAATCACCAATTCTTTTATAATAAATCTATCATCGTTTCCGCGAAATGCTTGAAATTCAATTACACAAAGTTTTGCTGCCATTTCTTCATCCAGTCCGCTCATCACGATGACTGGTGATTAACTGTTTTCCACACTACGGTAGGTTAGATATATAAACCAGGCCGTACAGTTGTAGGCGCGTTGGTGTATGTTTAACGTGGGCACCGTCCCCAGTAGGCCTACCCCACGGTTTATTCTTTTGTTAAACTACATTGTAGTTTTTTAAACTAGCAAAGTTTCTTCTTCTGTATTGTTGTTGTTGGTTTCTTCTTCTGTATTGTTGTTGTTGTTGGTTTCTTCTTCTGTAGCTTCCGTTGCGATTTCAGTAAAAGGTTCAAAGTTTCTCAACTGCCTCCACATTTCCACTTCGTGAGGTATTCTATTAAAAATGGATGTATCTATTGGTCCGTATTGTAAAGTGCTGTCAGGTTGTTTTTCGCATGCATCTACCAGATATTCCTTAATAACAGAGCTTGAAAATACCAATTGTTTCATATACCTAGTGATAGGTGATGTTGCATAGTTTAAAATGTAGAATTCTTCACGTGTTAGTAGAATTTTATTTTCAAATTGTGTCGAGTCTCTAATTCTTACTTGTTGTTGGCCACGATGTTTAATAATGTCAATTTCATTGTCACAATCCAAAAGTCGAATGTTAGTTTTTCTTCCAAAGAAACTGTTGGCTAAATAACATTCAATAAGATGTAGATGTTTTAAAAAGGAATCCCAAGCATTTTCTGAAAATAAAACCATCTTTGTACCATGGCTTAGTATTACTGCGGGAGAGTAGTCTAATGATTTTACCAATCCTATCGACACACTTTTACTCATGCAAGATGAAATAGGATAAAAGATGCGAAGGAAAACTTCAGTTAAAATGTTTGGTGGAATATTTTCTTCAAGTTTTCTTTTCTTTCTTACGTTTGTTTTATTATTTTCCAACTTTTTATTTTGTTTTCCAAACTTTAAAAACTCATCAATTTCTTTTACAACATTTTCTTCAAAATGTTTATCATCATCATTTTCTAATAAAGGTGTTGTTTCGGAAACGCCTTGTACAACTGATAAAGAACTCATTTTGTTTATAATGCTGTAGATGATGTTACCCATACAACTGTAGACAGTCAACTAAACAGTTTGCGTTCCCGCTCCTGCTTTTATAGCCGAGTGGTGGGGTTTTTTTTTCCTTTTCATTTTACAACACTGCTTTTAGATTTAAATTGGTTTGGCGTTAATAAAGGTGTGTTTGTTTTTCCATAATATGAATTTTGGAATCTTGCATACATATCGTACAAAACACTAAACCTGTCTTTTGTAAAGTTTATGTTGAAGTTGTCGTATGGAAAGAATTGCGAGTTTAGAAACACCTTAAAATTTGTAAGTTTGCAATGATCAAATTCACCAGCATGTTTAGTTATTTCATTTCTTCTTTTTGTTTGTAATCCAAATATTACATATCTTGCTTTTTCCAAATGAGTAGAAGTTTTTACAGTCCATGTATGACGTTGTGTTTCCGGTAAAACCGGATATTCATGAAACTCCCAACTTCTAAATGGTATTACGATATCACGATCTGATTTTAAAGTTCTCAATAATGAAATTCTATTCTGATCGTTTAACCGTACATGCGGTACTCTCCAAACAATCTTGTCTAATTGCATTTTCCATTCTAAAGTAGCTTCCGTTGTTCCATCAGTTGCTTGAATAATATCTTTGTCGTTTGATGATCTTAACAAAACTAATTCTTGTTTTACGTTTATTATTATTTTTCGGTAATCTTCGGCAAAGCCTAAAAGTAATCTTAAAGGAATGTAAAAGTCAAAATTGCCTGAAGTGTTTGGAGTGATTGTACTGGAATCGGGTGCTACCCATCCTGCGGCGGCCAGCATATTTTTTTCACTCGGTGTTAAAGATGCTAATCCTTTTAATGTACTTGTAATTCCCACCTTTTTTGTTGAATCTACTGTAACTCCGGAAATTTCATATCTTATTTCATCAAACAAATATGCCATGGGGTTATTTATGAACGGAACAGTACTTGCAGTGGTTCCATCCCTTTTTGTTACTCTTCCTTCGATATACAAATAACTTTCACATGGAAGTGTATAAATATCTTGTTGTTGTATGGGAATTCTAATTTCATCATTATTGTTTAATTTTGACGAAGCGTAAGGGTTGTGCGTATGATATTCCTTTTCCCATAAGGTTTCGTCGAATGTCGGACCCTGCGCTATATCCAATATTTCCATTATTAATAAGTTTTAATCCAATTTCTTCTAGAAAACGAATGTTATCACTTGTTAATCCTTCTATAGCTGACGTGCTACTGACTTGTTTACCAGTCAGCTCTTTCTTTTTAAATGATAACCCCATTGTTATACGGTTGATTTTATATGTATTCGTATAGTTATAGGTTCGTCTCTAAAATCAATATGATTTCCGTCTTGATCTAGTATGTTCACCACAATGTCTGAAATAAAACTGGTATTTAACGGTAGGTACACCAAGTTTTGTGGCTTTTCCACAATTTTAAAACCCGGAGCGACTGTTGGATAGAATGTGTGCAATATATGAGTATTTTCACCATCTCTATAAGAACCATGTATAATATTACATGTAACATCTATACTGTTAACTTTCATTATTGTCACAGTTCTAGTACCTGAATGGTTAATATTAGGTTCTAAAATTTTTGTTGTTTTAGGAAATCCTAATAAACTACCAATTGAATTTTCTTTGCTAAAATCTATATAATATTTACATTTAATTTCAGCTTTCATAGTATTGTTATTTCCTTTTATTGTTATATTATCTTTTCCCATATGATTTTGTATTGCTTCATTTATATCATCAATTTCATATGCTCCAGTGGGTAAACTAAATACTTGTATATCTGAATATTTGTTTGTATTTTTATCTTTTGTTTTGTAATAATGTATTTTGTCATTAACATTTTCAGTAACGTTGGGAATAGAATTATAAGTTGTTATATCTAATAATGCGGCTTCCCATAATTTATCTTTTTCCAAACGTAACGCAGGGAAAAGAACACTTCGCAAAGTAGATGAAGTTCCAGTTAATGATACTGTATAGGAAGACATCTTAAAGTTGACTAACGCTTTTTGTTAAAAAATCTAAACATAAATGTCCACAGATTACCGTATCATCAGGTTGCTCTCTTTTATAATTGTATAGTACATTTTTAGCTGTTTTAAAGTAATATTGTAGTTCTTTTGGTGGTGGGAGATTACAAAAACTATCAAAGTAGTAAATAGTTGATCCTAGTTTCTTATAACATACCCAATGAGTGCCTGATCCTTTACTATTATCTAAATTTACTATTCCGGTTTCATTTTTCCAACTTTTAACAGGTAATGCATCTTTCATAAATACTCCTCTAAAAAATGGAATTTTTAAACAAGAAACATAAGTAATTAATTCTTTATCTGTTAATTCTTTATTTGGAATTAATAATTGTTTTTTTCTATTTAATACACACGATACGGTCTTTATGTAGTCCATCGATGTAATCATACGGGAAAACTCCTTTCCGAAGAACCAAATCCATTTTTTCTGCAGGTACAATTTTGCTTGTTTCTATTAAATTTTGTCTTCTTAAATTTTCAGAAAGTTTTATAAGACTGGAAGGCATAAATCTAAAAGAATCAACAAATCTAAGTTTAATTTTGCCCACCTTTTTTAAAAAGCTTATAAAGTTTTCCATAGTTTGTGCCAAAACATCTATTTCACCGTTGTCTCTTGCTAATTCGGGAATGATAAAATGTCCATCGTATCCACTAAGATTGTGAAAAACCACAGGAATAAAAGATGGTAGTTTGTAGTTGATGTTACATCCGTTGCAAGCTGCACCTCTGTAGGCTCCTGTCAGATGGTCATGGTCGCGAACTTTAACTTTAGTTTCTGTAAATTGATTGTTTTACAAATAGCATGTTGTTGCTGAATCATAAAGATGAAGTTCTTCCGGCGTCATAGGTGACATAGGAACCACATTGGTATACATTGCTTCCACTTTCCCGGCGATGTTGTATAAATCATCAACAAAGTATCGAGCTGCTTCTTCTCCACGATAGATCTTCGGTGTAGATGTCAAACCATATTCTTGAAGATGTTCTTCAGACAGAGTGGATTTTACTATTAAACAGTAGCTGTTTGGTTTGTGAAGTTGATACTTTGTTCTGCTGGTATTTTCCTCTCCTTCTTCTTGTTCAAGTGGAAGCAATGAAGATTCAAAATCTGCATACACTACAACGGGAATTCTGTATTGTTGGATAACTTTGTCAAATTTTACTTGAGATCTTCTAGGGTGTGGTAATTTAATTCTTACTTCATAGTTTCCACTGCATAGTCTTTGATGTTCCGTCAGCCATTCTGAACCTCCTCTTCTCAAAGGTTTGTTTACAAAACAGAAACATCTTTTACAAGTGGTTTTTCCTTCTTTACGTTTTGATAACTGTTTGCAAACTAGAGCTTCAAAATCTTTAATATATACATAATGTGAAACATCACCTTTTGTTATTAATAATAAATCAGTATGATCTCTGCGTTCGGTAGGTGTTATACGTAAGGGGTAAACATTGTTGGATGAATCCAAGCCAAAGATGTTTACAGATGCAAAAGGATTTTTCTTTTCAAATTTTGATATGTCTTGAATTGAAACAGGATAACTCATGCCTTGAAAATTATACTTATGGTAAACCTCATTGTATGCTCTACTCGGTCGTTCCGCATGATTTCTTATATGTTTTGCAAGCATTGCATACTTGAAACATTCAGCATCTTTATTTTGAACATTAATACAGGAATTGGTGTCTTGAATTTTCTTTGGCAATTCAATATGACTACTACCTCTCATTCCATATCCATGTTTATGAACTCTTACATCTAAGCTTGTTATACTTAACAAACTCCACCCAGAACCTCTTCCTTCATGTTCTTGTAATTTTGTTAAAAGTTCTTCAAAACAATCATCCACAATTGAGCTTATATCTGATGCAAACATGATGGTTTTGTTTTTAGTTAAAAATCCTCTTGGTGATGTTTCATTCTGAACATTTGTAAATACTGTATCTAATAATATTCCAAACTTTATAAAATTTAATCTTCTTAGTTCATTGTTTAATGTTTCTGTTACTAATGTTTTTGCTTTTGAAATAAACTGTGCAAGTTGCAATTGAGCATTGTCAATCTTAAAATGAGTTACTACACTACCTGGTAAGGCTCGGGCGTATAATTTTACATCCAAAAATGGTCCGGGTGCGTATTGAATAACACTTGATCTTGAATTTAGTTGTTGTTGTACGGTAGCCAGTATTTGATCTAAATCTTCCAAATATTCTTCTTCTGCATTGTTATTTGTTTCTTGGTTTGTTTCTTGGTTTCTTTCTTGGTTTGTTTCATTGTTATGGTAAACTTCTTTGTGTATTTTTAGTAAAATTTCATCTTCAAAAGATTCTTCGCAACTAATGCAGTAATACATGACGTAGGTGTGCTCTCCACAAAAGTTGCCGTAGTAATGAAAACCACTCTAAAACTCCCCCTATTTATAGCATTACCCCCACCACTTTTTTTCTGTATTAAACATAAAAAGTGTAAATAACAGTTAAATTTCTTATATTTAAAAACCCCAAAGTATTTAGATTATCCGATGTAAGTTTAAAAAGAAATCCAAGTGTCAAGGTCAAATAATGCAAGTTTAAAAAAAATCTTTTTTTCTGTATTAAACACAAAAAGTGTAAATAACTGCTAAATTTTTTATATTTCAAAACCCATAAGTATTAAGATCATCCAATGTAAGTTTGAAAAGAAATCTAAGTGTCAAGGTCAAATAATGCAAGTTTAAAAAAATCTTGTTTAAAGTAAATTTGAAGCAAATGTTTGAAAAAACGTTCTAAGTCCTAAAATATTAATTAAGGGGAAGTTTTAACACTTAAAATTTTTACAAGTCCAATGTAAAGTAAAATAAAGAAATGTTGTTGCTTGGTGGAACAGTAACAAAAGAATGATGGGTTTGAAAAATTTTCTAAATCCTAAAATATTAATTATTGGGAAATTTTAAGATTTAAAATTTTTACAAGTCTAATGTAAGATAAAATAAAGAAAGAAGTGTTATTATCTGATGGAACAGTGGCGAAAGAATAATGGAATTCAAACTCGCAGCAAAAAAGAAACTTGATATTGTAAAATAAATGTTGAAGCAAATGTTTGAAAAATTTTCTAAGTCCTAAAGTATTAATTATTGGGAAGTTTTAACTCTTAAAACTTTTACAAATCCAATGTAAAGTAAAATAAAAAGAAGTGTTGTTGCCTGTTGGAACAGTAACAAAAGAATGATGAATTTAAACAATTTTCTAAGTCCTAAAAAATGAATTATAGAGAAGTTTTAACACTTAAAATTTTTACAAGTCAAATGTAAAGTAAAATAAAGAAAGAAGTATTGTTGCCTGTTGGAACAGTGGTGAAAGAATGATGGAAAGTAAACTCGCAGCAAAAAGAAACTTGATATTGTAAAATAAATGTTAAAGCAAATGTTTCAAAAATTTTCAAAGTCCTAAAGTATTAATTATTGTAAAGTTTTAACACTTGAAATTTTTACAAGTCCAACGTAAAGTAAAATAAAGAAAGAAATGTTGTTGCCTGTTGGAACAGTGGCGAAAGAATGATAGAAACCAAACCCGCAGCAAGGGTCCTGTGGTTTAGGAGGGGGTAAGCGAGAGGGGGGGGGGGATGACCTCGAGCCGAGTTGGGGTCCGGGATCTGCGCGTGTGGTTCGGCATCAGTTGCTCGCTAGACAGTGAGGTGGTAACATGTTCAGAAGGCGCCCTGAACATTTTATCATTTTTGCTGTTTGGTGAAAATATTTTGGTGTTATTTGTACAATTACATCTTGATGTAGAACTGATTAATTTTAAGGCATGGTAGTTGTTTGTTTTTAGTTTGCTGGTTTGGTACTTAGTATTAATTTAAAATCTTTCTTTTACTTAAAATATATTTTGCCTGGAGTGTTTAAGTTTAAAGTAATATTTTGTTTTTAAGAATATTATATGATATGTTTTTAATACCTTTCTATTCCAACTTCCTTTTTCCAACAAGCTTGTTGAGGGCATTCCCTCTCTTGTCTTGTACTCCTTTTTAGTTAGGGACACCTTTCAATTCCAATTTCCTTTCCTTTTTTCCTTCCATCTTTTGCACGGTAAAACCAATAATGGTAAAACCGGCTACCGCTTTTGTAGTGATTACGCCCACCAAAGCGGGTCACTTACAACCTCTATACGTGCTGGATGGGTAGTTCGCCTACCTCCGGAGTTTCGCTGGACCCCAGTTGATTTGCGCCTTATGGTGAGTCGCTGGCTCCTTTAGTGTTAGGAAATAAAAACATATTTGTATAACATTTTTCTAAATTTAATTAAACAACTTGCTATTTCAAAATAATATTTTTTCTTTTAGTTCAGCGTTGTGCGCTTATGGTGAAGTGTAAGGGATGGCCTATGTCTAGCTTACACTGTAATCATGATGTGCAGCGCTGGGCTGTTTAGCTATTTCTCTTTAACTTAATTTTATTTTTACTTTTTTTTATTAATTGTTAAACTCTAGGCGAATTGTATTGTAAATTAGCTTTTCTTCTGTTAGGTTTCCGGGGGTGTACGGTTCTGTCAAACCGTACACTCCCATTTTCTTTTAATTATCAAATGACCTTGACCTACTTATTTTCAAGGTCAACCAAAAGACTTAGCGAAAATGTCTAAGTCTCAAGGTTATTTTTATGTAAATTGTTCCGAACTCTATCATGTGAGTACTCAAATTATTTTAAAAATATCTATTTGAAGAAATGCAAAATAAACTACACTTGCAATTAAATATAAACATGGTTGAAAATTTAAAAGATGTAAATCAGGTTTTGTGTTATAACTTTTACATTGTTGGTTAAATAACAAATGCTACCGAAACTTTTTGTTTGACTCATCATTCTGTATAATTTAAGTACCCACAAGATAGGGTTTGGAAACTTACAGAGTAAAATATAAAATATAGGCATTTTTTGCGTTTTTTGCGTTATAACTTTTATAACGTTGATTTTATCAAAGACGTTACGGCACCTTTTTGTTTGTCTTTTCATTCCGCATAATTTGAATACCCACATGATGGGTTTGAAACTATTTTAAAAAAACTAAAGTTTCAAGGTCATTAAACACTTTTACAAAATCTATCATGTGATTACTCAAATTAAGCAGAATAAAAAGACAAACAAAAAAGGTCCTGTAACATTATTCGATAAAATTAACGGTAAAGAAGTTATAACGCGAAAACTTAAGTTTTAAAACCGTCCAGGTTACAAAACGTCCAGGTTACAAAAACGTCCAGGTTACAAAATTGCTCCAAGGTAATTTAAAACTTTGACAAAATATTGTTGATTTCATAACAAATGTTATCAAAGCTTGTTGTTTGTCTCATAATTTTGTATAATTTAAGTACTCACAAAATAGAGGTTGGAAACTTATAAAGTAAAAATATAAAATGTTGGAAAATACCTTTTTAGTTTTTGCGTTATAACTTCTATACCGTTGGTTTTATCAAAAAATGTTACTGGACCTGTTTTGTTCGTCTTTTTATTCCGAATAATTTGAGTATCTACATGATAGGTTTGGAGCATTTTTTTAATATCCACTGCCACCGTGTACGTCGACGCAGCTCCAAAGTTGAACGGCGACGAGATCAAGTCCCGTCCCCCCCCCCGACAACATTGATGGGGGGGGTTCGCCCCGGCAACATTGACGGGGGGGGGGTTGGAAAATTGCTTAAAACCCTATCGTGTGGGTATTCAAATTACGCGTAATCAAAAGACAAACAAAAAAGGTCCAGTCACTTTTTTTGATAAAACCAACGGTATAGAAGTTATAACGCAAAAACTAAAAATTATCTTTCTTTACATCATATTTCATTTTATATGTTTCCAAACCCTATCATGTAGGTACTCAAAATACGCAGAATTAAAAAACGAACAAAAAGGTCCAGTAACATTTTTCGATAAATCCAATGGCATAAAAGTTATAACGCAAAAACTAAAGTTTCAAAGTCATTTAAACTTTTACAAAAATGACCTTGAGACTTAGAAATTTTTGCTTACTCTTTCATAACAAATGTTATCAAAGCTTGTTGTTTGTCTCATAATTTTGTATAATTTAAGTACTCACAAAATAGAGGTTGGAAACTTATAAAGTAAAAAATATAAAATGTTGGAAAATACTTTTTTAGTTTTTGCGTTATAACTTCTATACCGTTGGTTTTATCAAAAAATGTTACTGGACCTGTTTTGTTCGTCTTTTTATTCCGAATAATTTGAGTATCTGCATGATAGGTTTGGAGCATTTTTTAATATCCACTGCCATCGTGTACGTCGACGCAGCTCCAAAGTTAACCGGCGACGAGATCAAGTCTCCCCCCCCCATCAATGCGGTCAAGGTCAAGGTCAAGGTCAAGGTCAAGGTCAAGGTCAAGGTCAAGGCCCCCGACAACATTGATGGGGGGGGGGTTCGTCCCGGCAACATTGACGGGGGGGGGGTCGGTTGGAAAATTGCTTAAAACCCTATCGTGTGGGTATTCAAATTACGCGGAATCAAAAGACAAACAAAAAAGGTCCAGTAACTTTTTTTGATAAAACCAACGGTATAGAAGTTATAACGCAAAAACTAAAAATTATCTTTCTTTACATCATATTTCATTTCATATGTTTCCAAACCCTATCATGTAGGTACTCAAAATACGCAGAATTCAAAGACGAACAAAAAAGGTCCAGTAACATTTTTCGATAAATCCAATGGCATAAAAGTTATAACGCAAAAACTAAAGTTTCAAAGTCATTTAAACTTTTACAAAAAATGACCTTGAGACTTAGAAATTTTTGCTAACTCTTTTGTTGACCTTGAAAATAACTAGGTCAAGGTCATTCAATAATTAAAAAGAAAATGTGGGTGTACGGTTTGACAGAACCGTACACTGTCGGGTCCTGGAAGCCGCGACCCGGACATGGACAAATTAACTAGACATGAATGGAGATACAGGTTGCCAATTTTAGCCCAAAAATCCGTGGAAAATATGTTGTCAAAATTACCCTCGACTTGCCAGCTTAATGAGCGTTTTGATTTAATCAGAATTATGAATTAACTAACCTGACCTTCGACTGTTCAACTACGAATTTAATAATGATCTAGCATGCTTGGACAACTAAGCCTGAAAATGAAATTTAAGTGCCATGGCTAACAACAACCCTACCAATTTGGAATTTAGAATCTGTGGACCGATTAGTTGCCAATTGGTTTAACCTAAACCCTCATCCCCCAAAACCCCTCCTTTCGGAATCTGTACCTAGCAACCCATAATGTTAATTTAGATACCTGACCAAATGATGTTGAACCGGCGATAGCTGGTGGAGAAGAGAGCTTGAAGTTGGGCCGTTGGCGGTATTTTGAATTGGCGCATGCGCAGAGGGATAGTTAACTAAATGATCATTCATTTCTTCTGTCAGCTGAGGGTGCAGGTATACCAACGGCATAAATGTGGATATCCCACAGATCTCCCCCCCTCCCCCCAAAAACAGCAAAAAAAAAGGAAGCTGGGGAGTGCGAGATAACTACTGCAATCTGAAACTTGAGAACTTAGGTTTAACATTTAGAAAAAGGTTAAGTACATGTCGGTTAGGTCAGGTTAATTTTACCAATAATAATGGTAAGAATTATTTTGGGATCCCATAAGCAAATACAATAATAAATAATACACAGATCATGAGAATCACAAGTACATATATTAATAAATGTCTAAATGAATAAATAAATGCATAAATGAATAAATAAATGCATAGACCTAAATAAGTAAATGACAAATAACAAATTGATGGGACTGAAACTATTATAACTGTTGAGGGTGGCAATTTCTGAGTGATGAGCACTTGTATCCTTGACCTGCTGCAGTTAGTCAAGGGGAACAATCCGCTCCTCCCCATGGGCATTGGTTATGCATTGTGCTAGAAGTAATAAAAAAATTCAAAAAAAAAGGGCCTTCAGCACAATACACAGGCTTAAAAGGGGAACCCTAAAATGTCGGGGGAAAAAAAATTCTCTAATCCAATGCCACAGGGAAGAGCTGCTGCTCGGAGAAGATGACACAGCGGGTCGAGGACACCCACCACCCTCTGAAGGCACAGCCTACGCGAAGCAGTACCTGAGTCACAGAAGGGGCGAGATGGGCACCGCGGCCAGCTGTGTCTTTGGGTTGTGATTTGATTTGGCCTAAATTAACTATAACTAACTTAACCTAATATCACTGCCGAGGGTCAGTTACAACATACATATCAGGGAGGTTCAACTGAGATATCAGTTAGTTTGTTGTCGGGTCCTACTTTCTTGTTGGGGTTTTTCTTTTTGGAGAAAGTTTGGTTGGAAAAACTTTTTTAATTGTGAGACATGTGCTCTTCTAACCACCTTACCCGTGGAAGGATCTACTAATATAACTGTAACTGGAGAGGTGTAGGCTTGGATGACTGTAGGTTTGGACCAAAGTGGGAGGAGCTTGGCATTGATTTTGTCCGCCGCCTTACTTTGGTGATGAAGCCTAAACATGACCCAGTCTCCTACTTTGAATGATGGGAGGGTCCGCCCTTTGTTGTATTGTTTTTGCCTAGCTTGGTGTGATTTAGTGAGATTATGGTGAGCCTTTTGCCATCTGTCTCTTTGAAGTTGTGGGTTATGATTCCTTGGGAGTAGCTGATCTAGATTCCAATTAAGTTCAAGTGGATGCTTAATCTGGAAGCTAAGAAATAAGTCGGCTGGAGAGTATCCGGTACTCGAGTGTTTCGCTGAATTGAATGCAATCTGGAAAAAGTGGAGGTTTTTATCCCAGTCAGTTTGATGTTCTGAATGAAAAATGCGGATGGCTATTTTAATGTTTTTGTTCACTCTTTCGGCATGGCTAGGATTCGGGTAATACGGAGTCGTAGTAATATGAGTAATGCCAAACTGAAGACACATATCAGAAAATTCTCTAGAAGTAAATGAAGAGACATTGTCAGAAACTATAAATTTAGGGAATCCAAAGTAGGCAAACAAACCAGATTGCAAAAGGTTGACTGTGGTTTTGGTTGTTGTGTTTTTGGCGGGCAGGAAAACTGCGTACTTAGAGAAGGCGTCTACAATTGTCAGGATATAGCGGTTGTTTTTGCGTGACTTAGGAAGGGGTCCAATATGGTCGATGAAGATCTTTTCAAAAGGCTGTGTTGGGACTTCAGAAGAAAGGAGGCCAGTTCGGGTATTAGGGGCTTGTTTTGATCTCTGGCAAGGTGTACAAGACCTAACCATGTTGGATATGGTTTCCTTTAAGGTGGGTGACCAAAAATTGGGTTCTATCCGGGACCAAGTTTTTTTAATGCCTAAGTGAGCTGTACTAGGGGCTAAGTGGTAGTATTTAAACAACAACGGAATAAGGCGATCTGGGACTACTATTCTAGGTTTAGTTTGGTTTGGTTTTTTATGAACTAAAATGTCGTTATTTACAGAGTAGTTGGGGGGTGGTTTCTTTCCTTTTAAGCTACGAATTATTTTCTGAATGTCTTGGTCTTCTGCCTGATATTCTTTTAAGTCTTTAAAAGCTTCCGGAATTTTGAAAAGAACGTTTACTTGCTGTGGTTTTACATTTTGATTAGTGATGTTTGAAGCTACTGGGGGAGTTTCTTCGAACATTCTACTCAAACAATCAGCTACTACATTACTTCGCCCACGAATATGATAAACCGTAAATTGAAAAGAGTTGATTAAGGTGATCCATCGAGCAATTTTGCCTACTTGTCTCGGATGGTTTAAGAGCCAGGTTAACGCATTGCTATCTGTGTAAAGGTCAAAGTGGCGATGTTCTAAATATACTCTAAATTTGTCGAGAAAATAAGTTATAGCTAACGCTTCTAGTTCGAAGGCACTGTAATTCTTTTCATGGATATTAGTCGGTCGGGAACCGTAAGCAACAGGGAAGAGTTGATCGTCATACTTTTGAGAAATTACAGCACTTAGACTAGTTCTGCTGGCATCTGTGTGCATTACAAAAGGCAAATCAAAATTTGGCATTTTTAAAACTGGTGATGAAGTTAGTGCGTCCTTGAGCTTTTGAAAGGCGGTGTTTTGCTCTTTACCCCAAACAAATTTTTCTCCTTTTTTCTTTAGTTTGTTCAAAGGTGCTGCAATGCTAGAATAGTTGGGTATAAATTTAGAATAAAAGGCTGTCATCCCCAGGAATCTAGATAGTTGTTTTAAGGTCTTGGGCACGGGAAAATCATCAATAGGTTTGGTCCGTTCCCTACTAATAGTCAATGAGTTATTTTTTATGACATGACCTAAAAACTCAATTTCGTTAGAAGCTACTGTCATTTTGGTTGGGTTGACGGTGAGGCCTGCTTTACTGAGGCGATGCAGTACTTCCTTAATGTGGGTAAGGTGTTCCTCAAATGAATTAGAGTAAATTACTAAGTCGTCGAAAAAGGAATAAACATACTTAAACTTTAAATCTCCTACTACTTTGTTCATTAAATCAGTTAAGACCATACTACCGTTTGCGATTCCAAATGGAACGAAATTATATTCGTAGAGCCCCCAGGGAACTACAAAGGCAGTGTATTGTTTAGACTGTTCATCAAGGGGAATTTGGTTGTAAGCCGAGTTTAAATCTAACAAAGTAAACCACTTGGCCTTGCCAAGATGTTGAAAGGCAGAGTCTAGAGTGGGCATTGGTACTGCTTCAAGTGACAGACCTGAATTCAAAGCCTTATAATTTACTACCATGCGGGTTTTACCACCCTTTTTGGGAACAGTAAAAGCTGGAGATGAAAAGGGGGATGTTGATTCTCTAATTACTCCATTCTTTAGAAGTTCGTCGATATGCTGTCTTAATATTTCAGTCTTTGGGGGGGAAAACTGGTAAGGCCGTGATTTCACCAGGTGGCCTGGCTTGATGTTGATATGATACTTTATAAGATTGGTTCTTCCTATTTTTTTGGTTATTGTATTTGGGAAAAGATTAATTACTTCCTGTAATTTCTGGATTTGGTCCCTAGTTAAATTCTCTCCAAACTTAGGGCCTTCGTCGTCCACTGTTGGTTGATCTGGGGATTCATTATGACTAAATGAAAGAATCAAGGGCTGGGTGTACGGGAAAACTATAGTTTCTTTAGCTATATTGATTATTGCTCTAGTGTATTTCACAAAATCTAGTCCTAGAATGGCTTTCACAGGTAAGTTTTCAGCTACGTAAAAAGGGAATGACCAAGACAAATACTGAACTCTAAAATGTAATTTTACTCGGTACTTGAAAGGCAATGGATGATTTGAAGCAGTATTGGCCGAAGTAGTGACTTTAATTGGTTGTTCTGATACGACTCCCTTGGTCGTCTTAATTTTATCAAATACTTCTTGAGATATGATTGAGCAGGACGCTCCGGTGTCTACTAAGGCTGAGGTAATATGTTTGCGAAATTTAATAGATAAAAAGGATTTGCTACTTATTTTAACTTGGTGGTTGTTGTTGCTATTACTAGTGCTTTCTGACTTGAATTTGGGAGTTGATTGTGGATGAGGCCTGTATGGTTGGTAATATTGAACACTATGATTCCATGAGGCAGGCTTAATACTGTAGGGAAGGGTGCTGCCTATTGACCTCCCCAGCGGGGGTTTAAATTCCGCTGGTAGAAGTTGGGTGGTGGCCTATTTGAGTTGGGTTGTCTTGGATGTGGGTAGTTGCTATTGAAATTTTGGGGTGGGGGGTAAAATCCCACTGGTGGGTGATAATTCATTGGTGGTCTTGGTCGATATTGATTGTTATTGTAAGGGAAAACTGGTGGACCTGAGTTGTTTGGAACGGGGTAGTTATAGTTGTTCCTAACTGGGTTTTGACGATGTCGCCAATTGGGTTGAAATTGGTTATTATTTGGTGAATATTGTTGGCGTGGCCTATTAGGGTACCTGTCCGGGGGTTGTGTACTGATTGGGTGTTGACTTGAAGCTACCGGTACTGATTGGGTGACTAAACTGGCAGAGAGGGGCGCAACATTCATTAAGTCTTGGATTGTGGTCATAGGCTTAAGGCCTGCAAAAGTGGTCCTAGTTTGAGGGTTTACTCCTCTGAAAATGGTTTGGAAAACCTCAGTGTCAGGTGTTTTCGGCGACAGAATAGTATATAGAATTTGAATGTTTTTTACATAATCTGCCAAATGTTCGTTTGGTCGCTGTGGCCTATATAGATACTGATTTTGCAATTCCCTAAGGGTTTCTGTTGTAAAAAAGTTTTCTCTAAGGCTTTCAAGCGTTTGTTGCCATGTAAGGTTTTGAGCTACTATTGACATCCAGAATTCCCGAAGTCTGTTTGTGGTGTACGGGACAACATTTAATATTATGAGTTTATCTTTCATTAATTTCATGTCTATGATTTGATGTAACCTTTTTAGAAAAGTGACTGTTTCGTGTTTGTTTTCCCCTGATGATTTGGGTAGTTCCTTAAGCAAGTCCCTTACATAGGGTGGGCATTTGTCCTCTTTGGTTTGAACAGGATTGATTTGTTTTATTTGTTCAGCAAGTGATGTTGTGGTTTGAGATACTGCGTTTAGTGTCATTGCTTGGAGAGACTGTATTAAGGTTTGTAAAGTGGGATCCAAAGTTAAGGGCTGTGGTGGAAGGTTGAACATAGGGTTCGGCGGTTGAGTTAGGGTTTGTAATGCAGGATGGGTTGACATTGTTGGACCAAAGGTGGCGTAAGTAGTCGAAGTAGATGGTGTAGTGGATGTTAAAATTGAGACAGTTGTAGCTTCCGGTATAGTGGAAGGCAGGCAAGTAGTCACTGCCGTTGTAACAGGAATCTGATCTAAGTTGAGTAAGTTTGCTGTCTGTGGATTCGATTCGTTTGGTGAAGATCCATCCTTGTCTGGATCAGAATTAGAAGCTTTGACACCTCTGATGAACTGTTTGATTATTACTCTGTTTTCCTCCAGAGTAGATGCTGGAGTGATGCCCCAAGCTATGCATTGCGCATTCGCTTGGGGAGCAGTAAGGGTATTTACCCATGCAACTGTGTCTGGGATATTATTTAAGTCATATGTTGACATTGGATATTTCATAAACATGTTTCCTTTGGGAGGGGTCCCAAAGAGATGTTGGGGAGGTAACTGAAGAGAAGTTATTATTATTATTTATTTTTTAGAAAATATTGGAAAGGCAACAAATTAAAAACCATCTTTTTTTTAAAAAAAATCATTAAATTTGTTAGTTAGATTATTGATACCTTGACCTTGGTTAGCTAGCTAAAGAACTACCCAATCCCTATGTTTCAAATTTCTTTGTTTAATTATTTATTTTTTTATTTTTTGGGTGTTAGTAGGTTGTTAGGAAAATTTCATGTGGGAAAGATAAGGAATATAGTCTGACAACCCCTGAGCTAAGTGGAAAACGACATCTGAACAGAAAACCAGCAGTTGACCTATTCGTCCAAGGTGGTATCTCCCGACGGAGCTGTCACACCTAAACACGATACGCCATCCATGCGGAACCTCACGACCCTCCAAGACCACCTTGTCTTGTGTTGGTGAGGGGAGGTTCATATTTGGTTTCGCTATAGCCTAACTACGCATTTGAGGGATATTAATCTCGTCGTTTGCTTTAGTTGGGGAGTGAGGCCTCCGAGCAAATGGCATTAGTTAAAAAGGCCTTTTTTTATTTTTTTTATTTTCTTTTATCTTTGTGCACAGAATAAGGAAGGTGAAAGGAAAGATTTATTGCACTGTCTGGATGATCTCCTTTTATCATTTGTTTCCATTTCCCCGCCGACGCATCGCGGGCGTCTAGTATCACTCTACTGGTTTTGCTTTTGGCACCAGTGGTGATTTTACCAGACACCATGGGCATGAGATAAGAGGTTTTGTTTTGCCACTCATCGCATACCCATGGCTGCCACAGGCTAATGGGCCGACAAGGGGGGGTTGGTACCCGACTTACAATGGAATTTACACAGCTGTACCTCTTTCTGTTCATGTGCAATAATAGGGTATACAAGGTTAGGAGGTAAGGTGTCAAGGTTTTCATTTAGTCACCTTTTCAGTCTATTATTTTATTTTATTTTTTTTTAACAATGCCAAATGCTCGTTCATCTAAACTACGCGGTTTGGTGTACTAAGTGACAGCCCATCCAGGGAGATCCTTGATATGCTACTCGCCCTGAGCTAAGTTTGGATCGAATGACCCAGCTAAAATTCAGAACAAGTCCCTATTTCGGTTTCAGACTATAAAAGGTTAGGTGGCGATAACTGGGATGTAATAACTGGTTATATTGTTATAAAGGTTGGTTGGAATATTGGTAAGTTCACATAAACATGTTACGATAATATGTAATAATGTTTAGGATTTAAAATGATAGATGTTACAGTCATTTTTGAAGCAAAAGGAAAAGAAAAAAAATCAAAGTCTAATTTGGCGCATCGATGCTGATAGCACTTCTGCTAGAACCAAGGTTGGCAATAGAAAAGTTAAACAAAACCCTAAGTGCTTTTGCAATTTATTTATAAAAACCATTTATTTGTTTTATATTAAAGTAAAATAAATAATAATAATAATTATTATTATTAGGCCTATAATCATTTATTAATATGTTTGATAGCTTTACTGTTTAATGACAGAAAAAGAAAATATTTAGTTTAACTATTAGGTTATGTTAGCTTAGGCGATTAGCTTAAGTTTTTCTATTGATGAATTCAATTCATGCTGCTATTTCAGCTTGAATTGATTTTGTTAAATGCAAAAAGGCATTTGAATTCAAGTGAATTCCATCAAGCCTACCAGAAGGGTAGTATTTCCTTTCGAAAAATTCGCTTGCGCTGCAGGAGGATGTAGGAAGTCGTAAAATGCGAGTGGTAGTTGTCTGTAAAGTTGCTATAAATTTGTTTATTTCATCAATTCGTCCAAGTACCTCACAGTTGTTTGTAAAACGTTGAAACTTCGGTATGGTCAGGATAAGAAAAAGGTTAGGTGAATAAAGTTTTCTTACAAGTCTCAACAATGACACAAATTGATTTTTGAAGGTTTTCAAGGGTGTATTGCGCAAGATGTCATTGGTCCCTATGCACATCACAACGGTTGAGTGTAACGGGGGAGGTGTTGTTGCTGTTTTTAAAAGATTCTTAAGCTCAGCCGTTGTAATTCCAGAAACACAAACACTGTGGTTAACAGTTAATAATTTATTTACTGAACCTTTGTGTAAGAAATTTTTATATCTGCAGAATTGTGAATCTCCTAGCAAAATAATATTTGACATTAGAAATTTGATTATTTCTTCGGGGTCTCAGGGTGGGGTTAAATAAGAAGAGGGGGTGTTGGGCGATAACCAAAGGCAATGAAACGCGTCGTTGGTGCAGCTTAAGTAACACCTTAAGTTTCGGTGTGTAAAGAAAATAAAAGATTCCATAAGACAATAGGATTAAGTTAATTAGGCGACAAATCTATATGATCTTGGTACTGGTGAAATCAACTTGAAAAATTTGGGAAGGTGGGACCAGCCTACTGGTTTAGGGCAAACTCATGCATCACATTTTTTGTATTTTTCTATTTTTTTTTTTATTTTTTATTTACTTTCATTTATTTCCTACTGTGAAACGGTATGCGAAGTAAGGAACCATTACTAATTTTTGGGTAGCCTACAGGTCCTTACATTAAACTTAAGCAGTATTTGAGAAGGGTGTTCGCATACCTACTAGGCCGAAATAATATAAGAGAAGCTATCCTTTGAATAAAATTCATAAGTTAGGCCTATTTACTGTCATTTTTTTGGGTGCAATGCATGAGTTCTACATCCTTAACCAAAGCCTATTAAGATTTTATTTAGGCCTAGTCTGACATTGACCCACAGAAGGTGAGTTTCCAAGATCAAGAACTTCGTTAGCCTAATCAATTTTTTGTTTTTAACAGAAGGAAACATATTGAATGCAAGGCCTAGTTGCAAAAAATGTCCTGCCTAAACTATTTTCAAAATATCACAAGGTTTTTTACATTCATAGGATATTATACTCATAACCCTGCATCACAAAATTGTGGGCTTGAATAAGTTGCATCGTATTTTAAATGGGGGACTGAAATGGTAGGGGTAATGCATCGGGAAATAAAAACATCTAGAGTACAAAATTGGTTGGAGGCATTATAAAAATAAATATAAGTTAGCCTAAAACAATTTAAACATAATAGTATTTAAAACTATAACCTAAAGAACACTTTACTTACGTGGGTTCACTGCTGCAATGATAAGTTGAAATCAGGCTGGCAACGGTTGGCCTTGACAGGGACGGCAGAAAATATACCCATAGGCGCTAGAGGCTTCAAACCGCTAAGAAATACCTGATTACTGGCTTCAATGATAGGCTGAATAATTGCTTTACCACAGATTTGGGTCAAACAGAACTAATCTATCTTGTGGGCACAAGGACAATGACGGCTAATAACCTAAGAATGGAAGTATTTTTCCTTATACCTTATTTGACCCATGGACAGACATGTTTTTTTTTTTTTTTAATCTAGTAGCCTAATTTTTTTTGGCTGCATTCAGGATGTAGAAGTAACTTTTCAAACGTTAATTTGATGAAACAGATATGAAAAATTAACTGTTTAGGAGATAAAAGAAATTATTTCTGGGCTAGGCCTACCTATTGTCGCAATTTGATTACCCATACCTACGAAACTGGAATGGAAGCTAAGTTTTACAGAAATGAGCAAAATAATGCTAAACGGTAAAATATTTTATACATTTCAAGGTTATGATTTAAATAAACCTAAGTTTGTTGTTATGAAAAAGTCGTCATGAATCATGAAAATATACGTACTTGGTAGGACTGCTGAATTACACAAAATGGACTTAGGAGCGGAAATTGAAGTTTATTAAACAGGGCTAAAATATTAATTTAGATTGGATATGCCGTTTACATTACGAAATTGTTTATGAATACACAAAATATGAGACTAATATGTGATGGTTACCTACTTAGAAAATGACGCTAAGTAACTGGCAAGCCTGCAAAGACAGGTGGCGAACGTCTGCAAGCCAAGCTTGCAAATGGTCTTTCACGGTTGAAAATTAACTTTTTCTTCACAGATTTGTTGAAAATAGACGTGGGAAGCTTATCAGGGCATTATGACAACAATTTAATGAGTTTTTTTAATCTCTGCTACCAATTGTCGGGTCCTGGAAGCCGCGACCCGGACATGGACAAATTAACTAGACATGAATGGAGATACAGGTTGCCAATTTTAGCCCAAAAATCCGTGGAAAATATGTTGTCAAAATTACCCTCGACTTGCCAGCTTAATGAGCGTTTTGATTTAATCAGAATTATGAATTAACTAACCTGACCTTCGACTGTTCAACTACGAATTTAATAATGATCTAGCATGCTTGGACAACTAAGCCTGAAAATGAAATTTAAGTGCCATGGCTAACAACAACCCTACCAATTTGGAATTTAGAATCTGTGGACCGATTAGTTGCCAATTGGTTTAACCTAAACCCTCATCCCCCAAAACCCCTCCTTTCGGAATCTGTACCTAGCAACCCATAATGTTAATTTAGATACCTGACCAAATGATGTTGAACCGGCGATAGCTGGTGGAGAAGAGAGCTTGAAGTTGGGCCGTTGGCGGTATTTTGAATTGGCGCATGCGCAGAGGGATAGTTAACTAAATGATCATTCATTTCTTCTGTCAGCTGAGGGTGCAGGTATACCAACGGCATAAATGTGGATATCCCACAACACCCCCGGAAACCTAACAGAAAAAAGCTAATTTACAATACAACCTGCCTAGAGTTTAACAATTAATAAAAATAAAATTAAGTTACAAAGAAATAGCTAAAAAGCCCAGCGCTGCACATCATGATTACGGTGTAAGCTAGACATAGGCCATCCCTTACACTTCACCATAAGCGCACAACGCTGAGCTAAAAAAGTAAAAAAAAAAATCTAGTCAGCCCAACGCTGCACAGAATGATTACGGTGTAAGCTAGACATAAGCCATCCCTTACACCTCATGTGAGCTAGACATAAGCCATCCCTCACACTTCACCATAAGCGCACAACGCTGAGCTAAAAAAGTAAAAAATATCTAGTCAGCCCAACGCTGCACAGAATGATTACAGTGTAAGCTAGACATAAGCCATCCCTTACACCTCACCATAACCGCACAACGCTAAGCTAAAAATGAATGTTATACAAATATGTTTTTTTATTCCCTAACACTAAAGGAGCCAGCGACTCACCATAAGGCGCAAATCAACTGGGGTCCAACGAAACTCCGGAGGTAGGCGAACTACCCATCCAGCACGTATAGAGGTTGTAAGTGACCCGCTTTGGTAAGCGTAATCACTACAAAAGCGGTAGCCGGTTTTACCATTATTGGTTTTACCGTGCAAAAGATGGAAGGAAAAAAGGAAAGGAAATTGGAATTGAAAGGTGTCCCTAACTAAAAAGGAGTACAAGACAAGAGAGGGAATGCCCTCAACAAGCTTGTTGGAAAAAGGAAATTGGAATAGAAAGGTATTAAAAACATATCATATAACATTCTTAAAAACAAAATATTACTTTAAATTTAAACATTCCAGGCAGAAATATATTGTAAGTAAAAGAAAGATTTTAAATTAATACTAACTACCAAACCAGCAAATTAAAAACAAACTACAAACCCTAGGGTATCTACAAGCACAAACAACTACCATGCTTAAACTATCATGCCTTAAAATTAATCCAGTCCTACATCAAGATGTTATTGTACAAATAACACCAAGATATTTTCACCAAACAGCAAAAATGATAAAATGTTCAGGGCGCCTTCTGAACATGTTACCACCTCACTGTCTAGCGAGCAACTGATGCCGAAGCACAAGCGCAAACCCCGGACCCCAACTCGGCTCAAGGTCACGGCAGCTGGCAGCCGGGCCGGGCAGGTGTGGCAGCTGTTGACCACCTGGCCTCAAGCGCAGACCCTGGACCCCAACTCGGCTCGAGGTCACCACAGGAGCCTTGCTGCGGGTTTGGTTTCCATCATTCTATCGCCATTGTTCCAACAAACAACAACACTTCTTTCTTTATTTTACTTTACATTGAACTTGTAAAAATTTTAAGTGTTAAAACTTCCTAATAATTAATATTTTAGGACTTAGAAAATCTTTCAAACCCATCATTCTTTTCCCACTGTTCCAACAGGCAACATTTCTTTCTTTATTTTACTTTACGTTGGACTTGTAAACATTTTAAGTGTTAAAACTTCACAATAATTAATACTTTAGGACTTAGAAAATTTTTCAAACATTTGCTTTAACATTTATTTTACAATATCAAGTTTTTTTTGCTGCGAGTTTAATTTCCATCATTCCTTCACCACTGTTCCAACAGGCAACAATACTTCTTTCTTTATTTTACTTTACATTTGACTTGTAAAATTTTTAAGTGTTAAAACTTCCCAATAATTCATTTTTTAGGACTTAGAAAATTTTTTCAAACTCATAATTTTTTTGTTACTGTTCCAACAGACAACAACACTTCTTTTTATTTTACTTTACATTGGACTTTTAAAAAGACGAACAAAACAGGTCTAGTAACATTTTTTGATAAAACCAACGGTATAGAATTTATAACGCAAAAACTTAAGTTTCAAGTTCATTTTCAAACTTTTACAAAACCTATCATGTGGTTACTCAAATTACATGGAATAAAAAAACAAACAAAAATGTTCAGTAACATTTTTCAATAAAATTAACGATATAAAAGTTATAACGTGAAAACTTAAGTTTTAAAACCGTCCAGGTTACAAAGTTTCAAGGTCATTCAAAACTTTTACAAAACCTATCATGTGGTTACTCAAATTATGTGGAATAAAAAAACTAACAAAAATGTTCAGTAACATTTTTCGATAAAACCAACGTTATAGAAGTTATAACGCGAAAACTTAAGTTTTAAAACCGTCCAGGTTACAAAGTTTCAAGGTTATTCAAAACTTTTGCAAAACCTATCATGTGGTTACTCAAATTATGTGGATTAAAAAAACAAACAAAAATGTCCAGTAACATTTTTTGATAAAACCAACAGTATAGAAGTTGTAATGCAAAAACTTAAGTTTTAAAACCGTTCAGGTTACAAAGTTTCAAGGTCATTTAAAACTTTTTACTGCGAGCTCAAGGCAGCAGCCTTGACTGCTAGGTCAGTGTGTCTCCCAGCTGAAGGTCGGTAGCCTACTTTGGCAGGGTCTGTGACCTCGGCACACACAACATCGTCTGGCCTACTTTGACCGAGTAGGTTGCCTACTGCTTTCACAACCTTGACCGCTATTGCACAGAATTGGTGGAGGACACACCTCGATTCTTGTAAGTTTATTTTTGCACTAAAATGAATACTCATGTTTTACTTAAGAACTATTATGTTTGAAGTCGGTTGTAATACATAATAAAATAAACAATATACAATACTTGAAATTGAAACTTTGAAACTTTGAAACTTTCAAAACTTTTAAAAACATACTATCAACACTCAAAAAAAATGATAAAAACAATTTTAATATTACTTCGAAACAAGTTTAATTTGGTATTAAAACCATATAAAACAATATCAGTACTAAAAGGAGGTTTTTTTCACGACGTTTCGGGATCTGGAATCTGGAGGTTTTTTTAAACCTCCTTTTTAGTAGTTTTAAAGCCAGCAAAATAATGTCTGCAATATCAGTACGATATAAAAACATTTTTTAACTTGTTTTAAAATTTAAATTATCTTAGTAAACTTAACATCTGTTCAGTATTAATGTAGGTTGAAACTTGTTTTAAAACAATTTTAATATTAGTTTGAAACTAAATTCATATATTATTACTGAGTAACCATGTTTTACTTAAGGAATATTATGTTTTAAGTCAATTGTAATACATAATAAAATAAACATTATACATATTTTCATTGTATCATAAATATAAATCTAGTTTATTAATGTTACTGAACTAAAAATAGGGGTTGGAAACTTATAAAGTAAAAATATAAAATGTTGGAAAATATTTGTTTAGTTTTTGCGTTATAACTTCTATACCGTTGGTTTTATAAAAAAATGTTACTGAACCTGTTTTGTTCGTCTTTTTATTCCGAATAATTTGTGCATTTTTGTTATATCCACTGCCACCATAGATTTTTAGCAGTTTTTGCGATATAACTTTTACACCGTTGGTTTTATCGAAAAATGTTAATGGACCTTTTTTGTTAGTCTTTAAATTCTGCGTAATTTGACTACCCGCATGATACATTTAGATCATTTTTATTATATCCACTGCCACCGAAGTTTTTTTAAGTTTTTGCGCTATAACTTTTACACCGTTGGTTTTATCAAAAAATGTTACTGGACCTTTCTTGTTTGTCTTTTAATTCCGCTTAATTTGACTACCCGCACGATCGATTTGGAGCATTTTTTTAACATCCACTGCCACCGTGTACGTCGACGCAGCTCCAAAGTTGAACGGCGACGAGATCAAGTCCCGTCCCCCCCCCATCAATGTTGTCGGGGGGAGGAGGGGAGGTTTCGTCCCGACAACATTGATGGGGGGGGTTGGAAAATTGCTTAAAACCCTATCGTGTGGGTACTCAAATTACGCGGAATCAAAAGACAAGCAAAAAAGGTCCAGTAACTTTTTTTGATAAAACCAACGGTATAGAAGTTATAACGCAAAAACTAAAAATTATCTTTCTTTACATCATATTTCATTTTATATGTTTCCAAACCCTATCATATAGGTACTCAAAATACGCAGAATTGAAAGACGAACAAAAAAGGTCCAGTAACATTTTTTTACCAAACCAACGGTATAGAAGTTATAACACAAAAACTAAAAATTATCTTTCTTTACATTATATTTTACTTTATATCTTTCCAAACCCTATCATGTAGGTACTCAAAATACGTAGAATTAAAAAGACAAACAAAAAGGTTCAGTAAACTTTTTTTATAAAACCAACGGTATAAAAGTTATAACGCAAAAACATAAAAAAAATATTTTTCTACATTTTATATTTTACTTTATATGTTTCCAAACCCTATCATGTGGTACTTCAATAACGCAGAATAATGAGACAAACAAAAAACTTCGGTAACATTTGTTATTTAACCAACAATGTAAAAGTTATAACAAAGAAACAAAATTTAGATCTTTAACCAAGTTTATATCTAATCGAAACTGTAGTTTATTTTGCATTTCTGCGACTAAATTTTTAGAAGTATCAAGGTGATATAATAAAATGGCATCTTTAAAATATTGTAACTTGTACAAAGTTAAATAAGTGTTAAAACGATATTTTATTGCAAATATTTTAAAACCACAAGTTAAGAACGATTGTTTAATACTGACATGTTCACTCAACAAGAGCAACAGTACGACTAACACTACATATCCAAATATTGCAAAGAGTCTCTCATGGTGGGGGAAGGCAGGTGCGCGGCAGATGTTCCGTCCTGCACATGTCTTTCGAGGGAGGTAACAGCGCTACCACTATCACATCAGTTTGCTGGTAGGACTCGCAGAGTAAACATCTAAATAAACATGAGTTCTGTTTTATATGTTTCTTTTATCAAAGATGGACTTTGTATTGAAACGCAAAGTTTCACTATTGATGCAGATCCTGTACAACATATTTTAGTACATCCTCCAGAAAATTATGATTCTATCTACATTTCGGTGCATGAACCTAACGACCCCCCACCACCAACAACTGCTGACACGGAGTAGGACAGGGGTACCACACCTCATTAAAGCTTCAGCTTTTCACCCGAACACACATGGACTCTGAGCTTCAAGATAATACTGTTTCTTCTTCTACATCTACACAAACTTCCGAACAATTACCTACTGAAAATAAAACTACAACAAGTGTACAAGTAAACGAAATTTCATCAACTGTTAGTTCTGATGCGCAAGCAATAATGCTATCATTAATTGGTTTCGACTAAAAATTCAACAATGGAAGAAGAAAGAAATTCGCTACTTTGCAACTTGGTTTTTGTGAACCCGTCGAAATTTGTTATTTTCCTACTTTCATTTTTATGTGGTTACAATTTTGGTTACCTTGTTCAGGAAATACTAACAGATAAAAAGAAAGAACATTCACTATTTTTTAAAGTTTATGTTTATGTAATTGCATCTTTATTTGGATACTTTGTAGCAGGATATTTTCTTGTTAACTTGTCAATTCCATTTTTAATATAATATTTTGATAGAAACAAAAATCAACAAAACAACAATTAAAAAACAGTTTGTAAAAAGAAACAAAACTTATCTTGCACTTTCGGATTTTCCGAAAATGCAAGATATTTTTTAAAAACATCCCCGGCCGACCTTGACCCTTTCCCGGACATTTAAAATTTAAATACCAGCACAGCTGGACATTTAAACTTTAAATACCATCCCCAACACGTCACAGCTACGTCACAGCCTGTGACGTCACTTCCGGTCACGTGACCGGATGTAGCTGTCACTTTTGATTAATGCGTTTTGGCCCAGAAGCCCCACTATTGCACTACTAGCGATTTAGGCTAAGTTCAAACAAATATACTATTTCTACCGTAAACGTTTGCCTAAAGCTGTTAAGCGAGTAATCCAATCTCTAATATAATTGAAACATTTTTGGGGAATTAGGTTTCCTAAATTTTCTCCAACACATTAGTTTTATATTCATTCTTAGAGTATTTGGTATATTAATAAACATGATAAATTCAGATTTTAGGTCTATAGAGTCCACCCTTTGCGATATTTAAATTTACGGTATTTACATCAGTATGCCTCTTATTCTTTTATGTCAAATTGGTCAACAGGTTTTAGAGCAAAGTGCGGCGCAATGAAAGTTTTTAGTTGAAAACCCTGAAGCTGATAATTTTTTATTCAAACTATTATAAACCCAATGTTAGGTTTAATAAGATTAACTAGGAAGTTTCAGTATTTTAAAACTAAACTGAAAAATTATATGTTAGCACATGGTAGCCAATTCATACCATTTGAGGTGAATAGGGAAATTAATGAGAAAACGTTTCTTCTCCTCATGCCAGTCTGAAATTGAGATGGAACCTATGTGGTTTGTTTAAAAGTTATGGACTAAAACATACAGTAAACGACATTACTAGACCAGGACTGATAAGAGAAGGATCTTGCATTGATAATGTTTTCACAGATATAGATTTTCATTTGGTTAATAGTAAAGTCATCTACACCCCAGAATCTGATCATGATGCTATACAATTTACTGTGAAAATTCCAAATTATAAAAATAAAGAATCAAGTCATAAAATACTTAGAAGAATTATATCTTCAAAAAATACTACTCTTTTTCTTCAAGAACTAAATTTGGTTAATTGGCTATCTGTATATTCTAAAAAAGACACTGAAGGTAAATTTAATGAAATGCACAAAATATTCATTGACATGATTGACCATGCTTTTCCTCTAAGGGATAATTATAGAAAAGAAAAAAACAATGAAAATAAATGGTATACTACCAATCTAAGAGGTATGAAAAAAAACTGTAAGAGGTTATTTTATGAATCACGAAAAATGGGAAGATGGATACGTACAAACTTGCAATAAAAGAGTATAAAAAAAATATTCAAATCGCTAAAATAGCATACAATGATAAATTACTGATAGAAAGTAAAAATAAATCAAAGACAATGTGGGACATAGTACAGACAATTTACGGTAATAAAAAAGCCTCTTCAGATAAACCTCCTTCAAATTTAAATGCTGATGGATTCAACAATTTTTTCATAAGCAATACAAAATGTGTCATTCAATCAATTTTACAATGTAAAAATATCAATTATTTTAATTATTTAAAAAAATCACCTATATCAAATACAAGTTTTAAATTCAAAAAGTTTCGAGTTGAAGATGTATTTGACGCATTAAAGAAAATAAAAACCAGCTACCGTATGGATTTTTATAACATAAATACCGTGATATTGAAAGAAGCAGCATATGATATTTGCGAGGTTCTCACTTCATTGTATAATGATTGTATTGACCAGGGAATTTATCCTCAAATATTAAAAAATGTTAAGGTAACACCGATTCATAAAAATGGACTTTATGTTTACGAAAACCATAGACCAGTCTCAATTGTACCGGCACTATCCAAAGTACTTGAATATTTATTATTCGACCAAATTTATCGCTATTTTGAAGTTAATAATTTAATGTCAGAAAACCAATATGGTTTTAGAAGGAACCGCTCAACAATTGAAGCAGTTACAAAAATGTTAAAAAGTACATTAAATAATATTGAGGATGGAAAACATGTACATATACGTTCATTTGATGTATCAAAAGCCTTTGATGCAATATCACATGACATACTTATTTCAAAATTATCCTATTACGGATTTGAAGACAATTCTATAAAATTGATAAAATCGTTCTTAACTAATAGGATACAATATGTCAAATTTAATGAAACATATTCAGGACCACTAAATGTGGATTATGGAGTACCACAAGGATCCTCTTTAGGACCTCTCCTTTTTAACATATATATAAATGATCTACCAACCAACATTTCAACAAATGATGCAGAAATTTTTGTATTTGCTGATGATATTGGCATTAAAATATCTTCAAATAATTTAGAAAACATTAAAGCAAAATTAAATAAAGTCAATGAACAAATGCAAGATTGGTGTAATGCAAATAGGCTAAAATTAAGTATGAACAAGACCCAAGATATTCAGATTAAGTATTCAAACAAATCAAACATAAATCATCATTCAAAGCCCTTAAAATTTTTAGGAATTATTTTGGATTATAAATTAACATGGTTAGACCATATTAATCATATCATAAAAAAACTGAACAAAGGAATATATTGTCTGAAGAGATTAAAGTTCAATGTGAGCAAAGAGGTATTAATTCAAATTTACTATGCTTATATTCACTCAATATTAAGTTATGGCACATTAATATGGGGGCATTCAAAATATGCAAAACAAATATTCAAGATACAAAAAAAAGCAATCAGAATTATTAGTGGAGTAACATCAAGGACACACTGTCACCAAATTAAGCATTATGTCACTACCATCGATTTACGTCTTACAATCATTACTATATACAAGAAAAAATTACAATTTGTATGAAGAAAATAACAATACACATGACCATGGAACAAGAAATATGGATAAATTGAAGTTACAACGAACAAGATACTCTAAAACACAAAGGGCATTTACATACACAAATATAAAGCTATACAATAAGCTACCATCAAATATAAAAAAATTACGTGATGACAAATTTAAAAAATGCATGAAGACATTTTTAACAAATCATTGTATTTATGATACAAATGAATTTTTTAACCTAAAATTTTAATAATGTTATAATGTAATATATATAATGAATATTTTGTAAAACATTGTAATGCACCAAATGGAGCCATATACAATAAAGAATTATTATTATTATTATTATTATTATTATTATTATTCTAATTCAGCGCTTAAAAACGAATAGTTCGGATAAATCATTGAAATCATTAGTCTATTTGGAAATTTTTAAAAATCACACATTACAAATGACACATAATTGAACCAAACATTTGTTATCATTTCAGCGAGCGAAGCCGCGTGTATATCTACTAGTGTTTTATAAGTTTATAACTATGTTAACGTTTTATGTTGTAGATATAATAAAATGTGCTTTTGTATGCGCCTTAGTTAATACTATTGTTTTAATAGTTAGTGTATATATTAAACAACTTTCTAATTGCGTATTAAGCTTGAAAAAATAACTGTATTTCTTCCTTTTTATATTTTGGTTACTTGGACCTATTTTGCATATCGTTATCCTGAGGAGAGGGTCACTAGCTCGGGTCCTGACCCTTGCCTCGCCTACACCGCATTCTTTCTTATTTACGACGCGTCGGAATGTTACGGACCCCGCAGCTGCCTGACGGATTGGGCGAGGGGTTTTGGTAAGATGATGAATTTCAGGTACACTATGAATATATCATGATTTCTAACAATTTTACAATTGTATCTTAATTCTGAAAACCACTTAATCATAACATTTCTAAAGAAATCATAAACAATGAGTGGATAAAACGCTAACCTCATAACCTGAGGGTCGCCGGGTCCATTCCTGACAGGATCGAAACTGGGTCCAGTTGTCATTTATCATTTGGCTAAGAATAAATGTTGATATTTAACAAAGGTCGCCGTCAGATAGAAACAATACCCGGGTTTGGACCGTTCTCGATAAAGGCCCGCATTACACTATCAAATATTTTATAAAAGATCTTTTATAAAAGATTTGATTTGACCAATCAAAATTTAAACCAGCTGATTTTAAAAACAATAACTTTAATTCTGATTGGTCAAATAAATCTTTTATAAAAGATCTTTTATAAAATATTTGATAGTGTAATGCGGGCCTAAAACGTTAAAAAATACCACTGGCGTTGAAATACACATAACATGAAATCTTCTACTATATATTTGTCAAATAAGACTCACCTATCATCGCACAGCCCAAACTATACGACCTAGGACCTTGAAATTTTGCGTGGACGTTCCTTTTAGGGCGTAGGCATCCGCTAAGAAAGGATTTTACATGATTCGTAGTATAAAGGGGTTTTTGGCGAGCTCGAAGTTTTCAAATTTTCCCATATAAAAGTGTTATGGACGATCTTTTTTTTACGTTTTCAAAGTTCATTCAATCAAGCAGCTGGAAGTTAGCTTCACAAATGTACAAAATACGCTGTTACAGCTGATTATAATTTGCTTTCTTTCATCACGGTTTTATGATTTTTAGTTGATTTATTTTACGGGACATAATTATGTACTATATAAAAGTTACATTCAGTTTAATTTTAAAACCTAATCTGTTGAATCATAAATTCACTATATGGCACCATCTTTATTTCGGCAGCGGGAGTAGTAATTATGCCTGATACGATGATTTGGCGTTTATACTAATTCGACCTCTATAGTTTAAAGCCTGAAGAGCGTGCTGCCTTTTGTGGTTGAGGTTGAGTCTTGAAACTAAATCTCGGCAAGATTGAAAGAGAGGGATACGGTAGTGTATTTAGTCACCGACAGACTGTGCTGTAATAATCTAATTATTTGATCCATTTATATAGAATAATTATAAAAATCTCGAAGTTTTAAGGGTCTGTTAGCGGACTCAAAATTTTGAAATACTCCAATATAAGTGTAATGGATGATCTTATGTTTACTTTTCCAATTTCATTCAGTCAAGCAGAGGGTGATTAGCCTGCACTATGCGAAACCCCGTTTTTGACTTTGGTTTTGAAACCGAAGATCAAAAGTGTCGAGAAATTTGAAAATGCTAAATAATAGAATGGAATCTGATCTTTCACATACAGTAATCAAAAATCATAAACCAATTCAGGTTTATTCACTACACATCGATTACAAAGGGAATTATAACAGTGGTAGCGGCTGATTATAAGCAAGTTCTGAACTATGCGAAACCCCGTTTTTGACTTTGGTTTTGAAACCAAAGATCAAAAGTGTCGAGAAATTTGAAAATGCTAAATAATAGAATGGAATCTGATCTTTCACATACAGTAATCAAAAATCATAAACCAATTCAGGTTTATTCACTACACATCGATTACAAAGGGAATTATAACAGTGGTAGCGGCTGATTATAAGCAAGTTCTGAACTATGCGAAACCCCGTTTTTGACTTTGGTTTTGAAACCGAAGATCAAAAGTGTCGAGAAATTCGAAAATGCTAAATAATAGAATAGAATCTGATCTTTCACATACAGTAATCAAAAATCATAAACCAATTCAGGTTTATTCACTACACATCGATTACAAAGGGAATTATAACAGTGGTAGCGGCTGATTATAAGCAAGTTCTGAACTATGCGAAACCCCGTTTTTGACTTTGGTTTTGAAACCAAAGATCAAAAGTGTCGAGAAATTTGAAAATGCTAAATAATAGAATGGAATCTGATCTTTCACATACAGTAATCAAAAATCATAAACCAATTCAGGTTTATTCACTACACATCGATTACAAAGTGAATTATAGGCGTTTATACTAATTCGACCTCAATAGTTTAAAGCCTGAAGAGCGTGCTGCCTTTTGTGGTTGAGGTTGAGTCTTGAAACTAAATCTCGGCAAAATTGAAAGAGAGGGATACGGCAGTGTATTTGAAATTAAATGAAATTGAAATTCGTTTATTCCTTTAACAACTTTACAATGTTACTATTCACATAACATAAATTATCAATAGGAATTAGTTCCCCACATGGGTCAAAGCCTGTGGGTAGGGAACGAGTAAAAAATCAGCCACTTTAGAGGAATTATTTTAGTAAAAAAATGAAATATAGTAAGTTTTAATTAAACATAAAAGTACAAAGATAAATTTAAACAAAAACAAAATATGCACGCAAATACAACTGGGACAATAGTTTACATTTATGACGGAAGTTATGGAGTGATAATACAACAGTAATATAAAAGTAAAAACGCCATTGCAATAACCGAGAATCTCGGTCCAGTCATGCTCACATTCACAGGAAACACGGGCTCGACGGACGGACGGACCCTCACTCACACACACACGCACTCACACTCACACACCCATACGCAGTTGCAATCGCTTTGTGACCTTCACCCTAGGTATACGGAGAAGTAAAGAAAGTCTTAATTTGATCTCGCCCTATCTCCAATAGCCATTTGTCAACAATTTTGTTATAAGTGCGGTTGCTACAGGGTAGAGGATATTTAATATGATTCGTAAGTCGAGGGAATACTAAATCAGCTACACAAAAAGATGAGGTAGTATTTATTGTTTTATTCAATCGAGGGGCAACAATACCGGTATTGATAGCAGATCTTGTAGAATATGTATGAACAAGACGACGAAACAAAGAATTCAGATTTCTGCGGATGTATAAAATTAATGTTTTCATAAAAAGTTGGCGGATACTGAGTACTTTAAATTCATCAAATAAAAGGTTTGAAGGATATCGTCGATTTTTTCAATGCCGCTTTTATGTTTGATTTTTGGGTAATTTCCAATGGCGTTAAAACACTTTGAAAGCAGCTGCCCCAAGCTAAAATTCCGTACTGTAACAAAGACTGAATATAAGCAAAATATACAATTTTAATAAGATCTGGAGCAAGGACATTATTTATATTCTAAAAAATAAAAATAAATTTACGCAGCTTATTTCTTAAAAATGTAATATGTCCAGCCCACTTCAGACGATTATCGAAGATAACACCGAGATATTTATATTCGGTCACTCTTTCAATACACTCACACGTTTTACATTCATTCGCCCTGTCACTCCCACATGTATGTAAACGTAGATACAGGTTAACTGGATCGTGGTCGGCTCTCAGAGAAATAGGCATATGCTTTGTTTTTGAAATATTTACAGAGAGCCGGCTTTGATCAAACCACCGCTTGACAGAGGATAGGCCCCGCTCCGGCAAACGGTACGCTTCCTCCCAGCTGTCGTTCTCTAAAACTAAAGCTGAGTCGTCAGCATAAAGAAAATCCCCGTCCCTGTTCCAAATTAACCCTACCCAAATTATTTATATAAAGAAGGAAAAGAAGAGGCCCTAATGTGCTACCTTATAAAACTCCGTAATCAATCCGAAGAGGAGCACTGGATTGACCATGAATTGATACTATTTGAAAACGCTCACACAGGTAACTCCTAAACCAATCAAGAGCAACTCCCCGTACTCCACTTATTTCCAGTCTACGTATTAGGATTTCTCTGTCAACAGAATCAAAAGCCCGTTTTTTACTTTAGTTTTGAAACCGAAGATCAGAGGTGTCGGGAAATTTGAAAATGCTAAATAATAGAATGGAATCTGATCTTTCACATACAGTAATCAAAAATCATAAACCAAGTCAGGTTTATTCACTGCACATCGAATACATAGTGAATTATAACAGTGGTAGCGGGACTTCATAAGCTCTGAGTGGTAGCATTTTTAAGCTCTGAACTATGCGAAACCCCGTTTTTTACTTTGGTTTTGAAACCGAAGATCAAAAGTGTCGGGATATTTGAAAATGCTAAATAATAGAATGGAATCTGATCTTTCACATACAGTAATCAAAAATAATAAACCAAGTCAGGTTTATTCACTACAAATAGTTAAACCCGTTACATTTAAACAGTTGTAGCGGGACTTCATAAGCGGGTAATTCACCGTGCGAAATATCGTTTTTTACTTTGATTTTCAATTCCGAAGGCTTAACTTGTCGAGGAAAATTTGAAAACGCTAATAGATATAAGGTAATCTGCCCCTACATATCGATAATATAAAGGTACTAAAACCTTTTAATGTTAATATGTTTGTGGTCTCTTTTAATTTAATGGAGGTATATCAACTGGCTACCTGGACTCTCGTGACAGTTTTACGACCTCTCTACTCGACAGAAGGTCGTCAGCTAACTTCACCCTGGTCATCTGGACACACTGAGCAGTAGTGTTCGGACATCGATAGTTCACCATCGATGTTACCATCGATATTGACATCGAACTTGTACCATCGATGTTGCAAAAACATCGGTTCAAAAACATCGATGTTTTTAATTGAAAAACGTCGATGTTTTCAACTAAATCAAATCGAAGTTTCTTATCTCGATATACCGTTTTTAATTTTCAAATAATTATATGACCGTATCTGAATTCAAAATGGAAATTGAACTTTAGTTCTATTTAATTTTCATATTCAGAGGTCGAAAAAAGACCAAAATATCCTAAAATTCCATTTAAAACACATCGATACCAAAACATCGATGGTAGAAAAACATCGACTTTCTAACATCGATGGTAAAAACATCGAACATCGACCTCCGAACATCGATGTTTTGAAAACATCGATGTTCGATGCCGAACACTAACTAGCAGTCAACTGACAGTGTTACCTACCTACCTACATATCTATCTCACAATTTGACTGAACCGAGAATAGTATCAATAATTTTCGCATCTCTCCAGCAGAAAAGCCCTAATTACGGAGTTAACATGGGACATTTTTCGAGTCGCCCAAGTAAGTAAATTGTTATTCTTTGTTGGTTTTGAGAAGACTTGTAGAAGTGTTGTCAGAATCCTGCTGATGGAAAAGAAGTTAGGCCTAGGTAACTTATTTGGCTATAACATTGTGAACCTACATGCTAAAAGAAAATGCTATTACTGAGTAAACATTTATTTCAAGGTAGCCTATCTAATTGTCAAACTGTAGTAACCAACTGTTATAGCTTCGCAGAGAGCCAAGTCGGGTTTCTAGTCTACTCACAATACGGGCCCACGAGGGTACCCCCCAGCGAAAGGGGTGTCCGGACCCTCCCCCGGAAAATTTTTTAAAATTAGATTTTTTTAACTCGCGTTCTTAAGCAGCCTAGAGAGAGGTGGAACATCATACATATCTAGGAACTCCAAAAATCCGAACCAATTGAGGCTGAATGGTCGGTCGGACTTGGAATAGTCTACTCTGATTAAAAATTATCAGTGAACCTGCACTATTGGATTTTCCAGACATTCGTCTCCATCCCATAGCTTCCGCGTTCGTTCTACTCACAAAGTTACTCTTCCGTTTTTTCTTGATCAATGCGCACAGGGCCGGCGACGGGGGGGGGGGGCAGGGGGGGCAAATGCATAGGGGGCCTGGAAACACCCAAAAAGTGCCCGAAGTGGCAGAAAAGGGGCCCAAAAGCACACTAAACAAGTAAAAAAAAATTACAGGTCTTAGGGCTTGGGGTTGAAGATTGCACAGGGGCCCGAAAATCCTGTCGCCGGGCCTGAATGCGCACGATTGTTTTTTCTGGCCATCTGCGTTAATTGCAGCAGAAGTTGTACCCAAGATGATTACAAACTTGGATAATTTCATCAAAAGGTATTTTTAAGTTGTTGTCAATTATATTTTAATGCAGAGGGATGGAGAGGGAGGTATAGTTACTCACGCTCACTACTCGCTGGCCGCCACTGCCGTAATGTACTGTCACAATTACTAAAAGTCGTAAATACAATAGTACAGACAGACAAAACAATCGTTTTTGCCTTAACTAAATATTGTATTACCAAAGTAATTTGTGTGATAAAGCTAAACATTTTTGAACATGTAGGCCTAATTTTATTTCCAAGAAGTCAATACCTTATAGGCCTAATTTTATTTCCTCAATAAAATAAAAATTCGCTCATCCCGGGCTCCAAGTTTCAGACTTGACTGACATGGCCTCTAGGCGGCCCTGTATGTATAACGGGTGTCCCATAATAGTCCCCCACCAATTTTTTCCTGTATTTTTTCAAATATCAATCCCACACCACCCCCAAACATTTTTGGGTAGGTAATACTTCATTTTGAGTGGGTAACCAATTTTGGCCGCCATCTTGGATCGGCCATATTGGTTTTGAAATAATTTTTTCAAATGTAAAAGTGGTGTTATGACCCTTAATTTAAAACTAGATTTTTTCACTGATTACAATGCCGTAATCTGTTTTTTAACACGTTCAGCCCGACATGCACCACTGATGGTACACGACTGAATTTTCTAACTTATTAAAAGGACGTTGCAATAATCGGTAACCTAACCAAAAAGGCGAAACTAACCTAAGTCGTACTCTTAACTAAATTTCAAAAATATCCGTTGATTTTACCATGTGTATACCTAAAATAGCTAATATGAGTGAAATTAATAAATTTTAATGGTGTACCACTGGTGGTGCTCGTCGTCCGGTAGGCATACTGAAATCGCCAAGGGCCGACGTGCCAGCCAACGTGCGCCATGGGTGGCACATGTTTGCAATATATTTTGCATGCAGAACTAAATCTGATGCAAGTTAAATTTAAGTTATAAATATTTTATTACCAAAGAAGTACTCTTTTTCAGTTTTCTTTTTTTACGTAAACATTTGTTATTTTTATTTGTGGCAAGTTTCTCGTTAAATATTTTAGCAAATTTTTTTCCGACTGATTTTTATTTTATTACAAAATATATTTTTGCTATATTGTCATTATGTCTACAATTAATTATGAGATTACATTTTTGTGGTCTTCATGAACATAGCCTACTTAGTAATATTTCACATCAATTTTTTCTCATTAAAGTGTAGGCGCCGTTCGCACTACGGTGTTGGGTAGGTGTAAAATTTCTTGCTGAACAGTGCTCATTGAAGAACCCCATTCATTGTAGTTAGATAGGGTCTATGTTATCTTTCAAAACATTCGGAATCACCAGTTGAACGGATCGCTGTTGACTTTATGAATGAAGTCAACTAGTTGAATGAACTAAATAAATAAATGAATGAACTGAATGTCTTTAAATGCACTTTGTAATGTTATCGCTGCACATTTTTTTACTCACAATTGTTTGTATTATTTTTTATTAATTAATTGCAAACAAAATCTGCCTTTGATTTGCAAATAACATGCCTACAATTCAGCAAGTTTATAACTATTAATAAATTAACGGGAATGTATGTTATTTTATTTTTTCTTTAGCTTGCTGCATCATTTTTGTTTTTCATCCTATAATAATCAACTAATTTAATGTATATCTTTGCACCATGTTTATTGTAACTGAGATGTAAGATGAGCCTGTTTTGTGTTTATATTATTGCATCAATGAATCAATAAAAAACGTGCGAAACGAGCGGGGCTGAGGGGTGGGTAAATAGGGAACAAAGCTTCAAACGATAAAGAATTTTTTCACAACACTTATGGACGATTTAGACAATATAATCGATAACTATAGAAAAGTTGATTGCATTGAAATTGAAAACGTCCTTGATGTCAACTCTGTATTGGATATAAAATCAAGTTTAAAAATTATTTATTTAAACATCAGAAGTTATAATGAAAACTTTGATTCTTTTTTAGTTTGCCTGGATAGGATTAAAAATAGATTTGATTTTATTATTTTCAAAATAGAAAGATAAAATTTGAACTTGAAGTTTGACTTGGGGGGAACTTGATTAGGGGAAGATATGGGGGGTTTGCCACTTGAGGGTACACAATAATGGGAACAACGAAGGTAAAAAATAGGAGATGGTGTTTTGATGTATGTGAATGAGAGAGTGAATGTGTGTGATTGGAAGCAAGTGGAGCTGGGCGACATGTACGACTGAGCGTGGACTTTTGTTATCACGGTAGGCGATCTAACCTGATTGCCGTCTATCGTACTCACGACTCTGACCTTGATGTTTTAACTGCCGCACTGAGCCAGCATTACGATAACACATCCAGAGATAAAACCTACATTTTTGTAGGCGACACAAATGCTGACATTTTAAATACTGACAGAAAAACTGAAAGATACTTAGACGCTCTTTACGCGGCTGGTTTCATGTGTGGCATTGACAAACCTACTCGAGTCCAGGGCGACAGTAAGACATGTTTAGACCACATATTTGGAAATAACAACGGTTACAATGCTTTACGTACTGCACTAATTAAAACTGAAATTACGGATCACTACAGCGTGTGTTTGAATATTGACTACGGATTTAGAGTTACACATGCTGTGAGTGAACCAGAAGCCTACTCAGACCAACAATGTTTACGACAACTTATTACAACCTGTGACTGGGATACTGTTACTCAAATTACCAACCTAAACGACTCAACTAACAAATTTTTTGAACTCATAATTAAATGTATCGACGGTTCTACAAAACTGAAAGAAGTTCGAAATACGCGTTTAAAAAACTGAAACCTTGGATAACTCACGGTCTTGTTTGTTCCATACGTAAACGAGATAGATTAAGTAAATTGGTAAAAAAGAAACCTTTTAATATAGGGTAGATTAACATTAACAATTATTTCATTAGGTACAGAAATTATTTAAATTCTTTGATCAAAATCTTTAAAAGGGATTATTATAGGCAAAATCTAAACTCCAATCACAATGATCCTAAAAGATTTTGGCAGACTGTTAATGTACTAGCTGGGCGTGGTATTAAAAAAGACTCTTTCCCCCTTGAAAAAATTATTGCAAATCGGCCTCAGGTTATGCATAGTGAAATTGAGAAAACTGTTGGTGATGAGCTCAATGACTATTTTACTAACGTAGGGCACAATCTCGCACGACTTATTAACTCCTCTGGACCACAGATTGTTAACGACAGTGACTATGCCCTGGACTCAGTGTTCACTCTGAATACTATCACTGAGACGGATCTACTAAAATACATCACTAATTTACATGGAAACTCGGCTCCTGGTTATGATTCTGTTTCCACTGCTCTTCTTAAGGAACATTTTTTTCTATTCTCTAGGCCACTACTACACATTATTAAAATGAGCCTCCAGACAGGTGAGTTCCCGGAGGCCTTCAAGATAGCAAAAGTTGTGCCGCTTTATAAAGCAAATTATGTCACCTGTATGTCTAACTTTCGGCCTAGGCCTATATCACTCTTGAGCGTGTTCACGAAGATTATTGAGAAGGTTGTTAAAGATCAGTTAAGTTATCTAAATATCTTGATGATAATAATATCTTAACAGACAAACAATACGGGTTTAGGAAATAAATATATTAATAAAAATATTAACGATGCTCTGGTTGACCTAAATAATCATATTAATAAAGCAATAAGTAACAATGAGCCTTGTTAGTTTTTTTGGACTTAGCTAAAGCCTTTGATACAGTGGATAGGTCAAAATTAATAAGAAAACTTGAGTTGATTGGCATCCGAGGGACTTCTTTAAATTGGTTCAAATCTTATTTCAAAAATAGGAAACAATTTGTCTCAATCAATGGAAATTTTAGTAATCTCAAAGTAATTGACTACGGGATCATTCAGGGTAGCAATTTGGGCCCTGTCCTTTTTTTAATCTACACAAACCAGGTAAAATCTACACACAAAGTAATCTCATAATTAATTGTAGACTTAATGACAATATATCAAAAATATAATTTGTAATAAAATAAAAAACAGTGGGAAAAAAATTTGCTAAAATATTTAATGAAAAACTTGCCACAAATAAAAATAACGAATATTTACATAAAAAAAGAAAATTGAAAAAGAGTACTTATTTGGTAATAAAATATTTATAGCTTAATTTACCTTGCTTCAAATTTAATTCTGCATGCAAAATATACCGGGTGTCCCATAGTAGACCCCCCTCTAACTTTTTCCTATATTTTTTCAAATATCAATTCCACACCACCCCCAAACATTATTGGGTAGTTAATACTTCATTTTGAGGGGGTACCCAATTTTGGCCGCCATCTTGGATCCGCCATATTGGATTCAAAATAATTTTTTTTTAATGTAAAAGTGGTGATGTGACCCATTATTTCGAACTAGATTTTTCACTGATTACAATGCCGCAATCCGTTTGTTGATAACTCAATTGGTTCTCAAGATATGACTACTTTTAATGAATTTATTTTTAACCAATTTTAACATTACAAATTGATAAAATAGGCCCATAACCACAAAATAATGCTACATAGTGACGAATAAGCACTCGTTTTTAACTATAGTGTTTAGTTTTCAAGATATTTACATTTTTATAATAAAAATCTAAAAAATATGAATTTTTCAAAAACTAAGTTTTATAGCTAAAAACAGGTTGCGGCATTGACTTCGGTGTAAAAAACTAGTTTGAACTGATGGGTCACAATACCAACTTCATATTTGAAATAACTTACCTCATTTCAAAATGGCGGATCCAAGATGGCGGCCAAAAATTTACATTGGTGAAAGTTAAGTGTAAATCACTCAACAATGGCTGATGGTGGTTATTCGTCACTATCTAGCATTATTTAGTGGTTATGGGCCTATTTTATCAATTTGTAACGTTAAAATTGGTTAAAAATAAATTAATTAAAAGTACCTATATTTTGAGAACCAATTGAGATATCAAAAAACGGATTGCGGTAATGTAATCAGTAAAAAAATCTAATTAGAAATGATAGGCACGACACCAATTTTATATTTGAAAAAATTATTTTGGATCCAATATGGCGGATCTAAGATGGCGGCCAAGATTTAGCACCCTCTCAAAATGAAGTATTAACTACCCAATAATGTTTGGGGGTGGTGTGGAATTGATATTTGAAAAAATATCGGAAAAAGTTAGGGGGGGGGACTATTATGGGACACCGGTATTCGGTAAAAGCAATATTGCAAACATAAATACAGTAGAACCTCGATTAACCGTCACTCTCGGGACCGGGAGTGTGACGGTTAAGAGAATAGACGGATAACAGAAATTTAGATGTAAACCTGTTCGATACGTAGATTTGAAATATTTTGGAAGAAATTAAATCCTGTATAGGTGGATAATACATATTTATATTTAAATTACATTCATACAATGGTAATTACAGACCTTCTAAACTGTATGTTGTGCTCATTCAGTGTTCGAAAGAGAATTACATAACCTCACATCAGAAGATAGTACGTCATCTTTTAAATGACTCCGCCTACACCATAAATCATAAATCAGCGCGATACTTGTAGCTGTTTCGCCCTTCCTCAAATGTTTAATAATTTTGATCTTTCGGTCAAGCCCTAGTACGACTCATTTTCGTTTATCAGCCATCGTTAACAATCAACAGTTACTGTACTGCAGTTAACAGTACGTATCTAGATACACACCGTGTAGTTTGTAACAGCAAACACTATGTAACGCTGAACTACGAGGCATGCCATATAACCCAAAAAAATCAACATGCCAATCAGTAATAAATAACTGCTCACCCCCATACCACTCCTTGCGTGGTAGTGGTGATTTTCGGCGGAAACTCAAGGTCATTAGCTGCGGACAGTGGCGTTCGATCACAATGGCGCTTGCACTTTCTTCCGTGCTTTGCGTGACGCCAATTTACAACATATTGCGAGACCGGAAGCAGTGACGGATAACAGAGAGTGACGGATAAAAGAGTGACGGTTAATCGAGGTTCTACTGTACTTATTTTTTTATAATAATATTTATAAAATAATATATTACTTAATTACTTCCTGTTCCTGAAGTATGAACATATTATTAGTGTGTTCGTATTTTAGGGTTGTGTAGACACACCTAGGACACCGGTGGCGCACGTGTAAACTTATAAATGTTGAAAAGATCAAGGTGACGTAAAAACGCCAAAAATAGCGGAAGGGGCATAAGAAGGCCTGGGAAGTGCTTTACTCTACGGAGGTTACAATAACCAACAGTGTATCGTTCGCCACTTCACCGCCTGCGGCGCCATCGGCAAATCATGCATGTGCCACCCGTGGCGCACGTTGGCTGGTTCGTCGGTCCGTGGTGATTTCAGTATGCCTACCGCACGACGTGCACCACCGGCGGTACACTATTAAAATTTATTAATTTCACTCAAATTATCTATTTTATGTATACAAAAGGTAAAATCAACGGGTATTTTTAAAATTTACTTAAAAGTACGATTAAGGTCAGTTTTGTCTTTTTGGTCGGCTAACCGATTATTGCAACGTCCTTTAAATAAGTAAGAAAATTCAGTCAGGTACCACTGGTGTGGCGCATGTCGGGCTGAACGTGTTAAAAAACATCTTGCACTTTATTCATTGTCAGTATCTAGTGTGTTGTGTCGTCTGTCCGGTCAACTGAGAGTTAACATTTTGCAATTGGTTTTGGTTAAGTTTTAGTTTTATACCGTAAAATGGGGTTACTTTTTAACAAAGAAATCGGGGGCCTGGGGGTGGAGCCCCCAACAATCCGAAGGCGAGTCTATATTATATACAGCCGCATTTATATAATATACAGCTGGTTGTGTAACTCTCACTGACTCATCTATACAAATTCAAATCATAATACCCAGTGAGCTGAAAACTTGAAATTCAGCAAGATATTCCTTTGGTGGTCAAACTACAGGACAAAATTGTCAAAACAGAACATCTCCGACACTCATTGAAAACAGCTGAAAGGGCCCCTTTGTGCTAAAAAGGGGGAAAAACTTGAATTTCAAAAAAGTTATTTTGATTTTTGTGGACACTTGCCATCACTGATTAGTAAAAACCAAGTTTCACGACGTTATGGGATCCGGAATCTGATCCCGCCTCCAGTTGGAAAAGGAACCTAGAACATAACAAGATAAGTAACACACAGCCAGGATAACCAGGACAAAAAAACAGTTAAAACAAAGAGCTGTAAAAGCAGTCACAAAAAAATCTGACGGGATCAGATTCCAGATCCCGAAACGCCGTGAAATTTGTTTTTTTACTAATCAGTGATGGCAAATGTCCTCAAAAATCAAAATCAAAATATATAACCACCACCACCAACAATGAATTTCAAACGAAGAACAAAAAAGTACTATTTGTTTTTGGGCTGTAGCGGCTAAACTAGAGTTCCTATTGAAAAAGAAAGATTACTCACTGTATTTAAAATCAAATTTCCTACAATTTTGGTGGTCCTTAAGTGTTTTGCACTTTATCATTAAAGTTAAAAGTTTTTTAAATTTCCAGTCTTTTTTCTTTTGTGGTCTCTATTTTTTGTAAATTTATTTTTTGACTGAGAAGCCTATTATTTGACACGGACATAGTCAGTTTGATCGTTCAGGATTATTGAAGGTCATTCAAATTCACATTTACCCCGTTTCAACCCCTAAAAAAGTGCTCTAAATAAATTTAAAATTTAACCAAAGTATAATAATTATGTGTCTAAATTTTGAGAAGTAGATATTCAGTTTGACCTGACAGGTTTAATGGAGGTCATTCGCAATTTTACCCCTTTTCAACCCCTAAAAATGTGCTCTAAAGATGAACTTTCATTAAATTTTTCCAGTATTGTGTATTTTTCGGCAAATCTTATTTCTGCCAAAGATATCTAATTTTTGACAAGGAGATAGGGCCTAGTTAGTTTGGCCCAGGGCTTAATTTCTAAAGAAAAAGGTACCTGAGCTATGGCTATGGGGGGGGGGGGGGGGTGTGGCGGTGTGGAACGCCCCCCAGAAGGACGGGGGTGCGGGTCCGGGGATCGTCCCTTGGAAATTTTTATAAATTGCAATCAAAATTGGTGCTATTTTATGTTTATGACAACTGTATAATAATTCCGTGTATTTACATTTTTGCGCTAGCTAGGATTTGAGCGCTAGTAGGAGTGAACCTGCGCCATAGTAATCGTGTAGGTCGAGATCTCCAGCGCTACCTGCGTTAGCGCCACTCGTGCCTCAAGGTGGGGGTTTACTATCGTCGAATAAGGGCGCAATTGACTTGTCCAAACATTTTACAAACTATTTGCCACTTGAGGCCTATAACAACAACGTAGAAACGAGTAGGCCTAATGCCGAACGCATTCAGTACATGCTCAAATTGGTCTGAATTGGATTCGTCATTGATCGACGATAGTGAACTCCCGCCATCACTCGCTGAAGCCGATCTCGTGTTTGTAAAGTGTTAAGTGATCAGTATCCAGAATAGAGGTTAAAAAGCTACCGTCTTATTAAGGTGCGTAGGCCTATAGCTATGTAAAGGAAAATAGGGCTGTAAAGTTGACTTAGGTAATGCCCAAATCGGAAAGAGTTGTTCACTTTAAAAAAATCTTTTTCTGAACAGTATTAATAGATGACGTGGCCAGAAATAAACCTATCAACGTGGAAGGAATTCTAGACGGGAGTGACCCCCCCCCCGGGGGGGGGGGGGGGTCTGGGAAAATTTATGAAAATTCAAGCCTGAAAAATGAGTTTTTAAGCATTTTTACCAACATATAAAGGGTTTTAAAAATTATTTTTTCCATTTCATATCATCCAAAAACGTACAAAAATGATTGAATTGCAAATTTGGAAGCACATCAGGAAAGTGACATTAACGCGATAAAAAATTCCCGATTTCCTAAAACATTCCCTAATGTGCATGTATAAATACTATGATATCAGATATGCGGGAGTTTTTCTACTGAAAGCGGGAGAGCGGGAGTGGACGTCAGATTGCGGGAGACTCCCGCATAATGCGGGAGAGTTGGAAGGTCTGTCAGAAAAGACGGTTCGGAGCCGCACCGGTGAATTGAGAAGTACCGAAGCTGCGCTCCGGTGAGCTCCGGTCTCCTAAAAAGTACCGGTGCTGTGCTCCGGTGTGCTCCGGCTGAAATTAACCCCTGGTTTGGCCGTTAAGGTTTATCAGAGGTCAATTGTCAATTTAACCTCATTTCTACCCCTAAAGAAGTCCTCTAAAGTTGAACTCATAGAATTTTAAATTTTCCTCATGGTTTTTATTTTTTGGCAAATTTCTTTTTGACCAGAGATACCTAATTTTTGGCATGGAGATAGTTAGTTGGGCCGTTCAGGTTTTTTAGAGGTCATTTGCCAATTATACCCCGTTTCAATGCTTAAAATCAAATCAAATCAATAATTCTTTATTTCCATAAATAATACAAAAGCAGCGTTATAATAACAAAATTAAAAAAAAACCTCTCATGGATCAAAGACCTGTGCTTGTGGCGAGCTCAAGTCCATAGCTGCGTTAATATTACACAAAGAAACTAAAGAATAGTTGTACATTAAAAACCACAAGAAGTAAAATCAATGATAGTTAAAAAAAAATGTAGTATTTAAGATTTATTTATTAAACAGCTGCTGATAACGTGTAACATAGATTAGGTAAGATACAAGTAATGGAGAAAATAAATATTAATTTAAATTTTATGAAACTGCGTGAGGCATGGGTTTTTTGTTTGTGAAAGTGGAATTGCGTCAAGGTCGCGTAGGATATTCTGGGCCGATAAGCGACTCAGGGATAACCGGGCCTATCTCCGCCAGCCAGGCCGCCACGACCCTCTTGTAGGCGCTGAGCGGAACCTGCAGGCTCCGTATTTCTAGAGGTAGTTTTCGTAACAAAAAATTGGCTATGTAAAAGAAATTAGTCAGGTTAATAGATTTAACTACACGAGGAACCTGCAGGCCCACGCCCACCGCACTACGGGTACGGTAAGTGTGAGTCACAGGAGCCACTATCAGGTGTGGATTATTGTAACAAAACGTTAATAAGCTCTTTATGAATAAATGTCTGACTGATAAAAGCCCAGACTCTCTAAAAAGCTGTAGAGTCGGGAAACGCGCCGTCTTTTTGAATGCTGCTTTAATAATAGATCTTTGGATAACATTTAATGGCTCAAGAACTGATTGAAAACTACCTCCCCAAGCAATTAAGCCATATTGCAAATGGGATTGAACATAGGCGTAATAATTAATTTTAAGTTCTTTTTCGTCCAAAATTTGTCTCAGCTGATAAAAAACAAAAATCATTTTCTGAGTTTAGATTTAATTAAATTTACATGATTTTCCCATCTCAATTTTGAATCAACAATTACCCCAAGATACTTGTAATGATCAACTCTTTCAATAACTTGACAGCAACAGTTTGCCGTGTCCGCACCACTGCACGAGTGCAGAACCACTCTGAGCTCCGCGGGCGGCTCACTCGCTGGGCGTAACGTGATCAACATACATTTTGTTTTACTCACATTCATTGTTAAAATATTTTCAGAGAACCAATTTTTCAAAATCTTTAATTCCATCGATGTGGTGTTGAAAATTTCATCCCAATTTGATCCTGTGAAAATTACAGCTGTATCATCTGCAAAAAGAAATAATTTAACAGAGATTGGAAGTTTATCAATATTATTTATATAAATCAAAAATAACAGGGGCCCAAAAGGGTGCTGCCCTGAATAATTCCGTAGTTGACACCCATTTCTTCTCTTACAACATTATTAATAGAGACAACTTGACTCCGAGAACTTAAATAACTTTCGAACCAGTTCAGTTCAACTCCACGAACCCCAGCGCACTCAAGTTTAGAGAAGTGAATATTTGTGTCAATTGAATCAAACGCTTTTGTAAGATCAATAAACGTTATTAAAATTTTATCATTGTTGTTGACTGAATCAATTAAATGTTTGTTAAGAAGAAAAAGAGCGTCTGATGTACTTGTTCTTACTCTAAACCCAAACTGACAATCTGACAATATGCGATTCTCCTCCAAATACGATTGAAGTTGGATTTTGACACACTTCTCTAGGACTTTACTTAGAACACTCAACAAAGATATCGGTCTATAGTTATTTTTATCGTTTTTAGGACCCGATTTATAGATAGGAATCACTTTAGCGACTTTAAATTGATTAGGAAAAACGCCGGAAGTTATGCTAAGATTGATAAGATGTTTCAAAGGCAGCAATATTTGTCTCAAGTGATCCTTAAGAATTTTGGGAGAAAATTCGTCACACCCAGGAGCAGAACCGCCACGCATTTGTTTCACACACTCCACGACCTGGCTGTCGGTGACCGGCCTCAGGCGGAACTCATGTTCTACTCTATGAGCGGCATCGTCAACCAGCGGGGGGCCCACAGACAGAGACAGCTTGTTCACCAGATTGCTACCTACATTTGAAAAGAAAATATTAAACGAGTCAGCGATCTGTTGGATGCCCCCAGCACCAGCGTCCGAGCCCTCCAAAAAATGTGAAATTGGAAATTTACATTTGCTAGTTTTGGCGCCATTGAATTCATTGATAGTCTTCCAAGACATTTTTGGATTATTTGTCTCCAACTTGATTTTATTCCTGTAAAATAAATGCTTGATGTTTTTAATTTTTTTAGAAAGATTATTTCGAAAAATTTTGAACTGTACTTTTAGTACAGTTCAACATTTTTATCTAAAAGATAAATCCAAAGTTGAACTTTCATTGAATTTTCAATTTTCCTCTTGGTTATAATTTTTTTCTAAATTACCATTTTTTGACAGAGTGACTCAGTATTTCAAAAGGGGTTGGTCAGTGTCACTTCCCATGTTTACCTAAAGTCGTTTGCTGTTACTAACCCCTTTCAACCCCTAAATCCAACAGAAAAATGAAGCAAATTAAGAATTTTTCCAATGTTCGACAATGTTATTTTTAAACAAATACTTTTAATTTACCCCTTGGTCTGGCATTATCAAAGGGCAGAGGTTCATCAGAGGCCATCTGTCAATTTTACCCCCTTTCAACCCATAAAAGTCCTCAAAAGTTAAACTTTCAGTGAATTTTCAATTTTACACGTGTTTTTCATGTTTTTCTTTTTTTCTGACTAAGATACCAAATTTGTTACATTTTCCTAACCCCTAGGCCCCACTAACCCCCTCCCAACAAAAGAATAAACCCAAGCCCTCCACCATAAACCACCCACCAATTGCCTCCCCCACCAACTACCCCCCCCCCCCAAACAACCCTAACGAGACACTACAATGATAAATTTTGCTGAGGGTTTATAGAGAGTTTATTCGTATTGTAACTTTTCTTCGCCTCAGCTTAGGGGCGTATCTCACGAGGGGGCCAGTGGGCAGAGCCCCCAGCGAGCTGATGGCGAGTATTATAGCCAGTAATGTTTTGACACAAATAACAGTACATTTGAAATAAGTGCATAATACCATTACCATTAATTAATAGTGTAATAAATTAAATGTTCTTACACAGAATCAGCTATCACGTGGCCGCTACGTTAATTGTTTTCTTTCAATCCCGCAATCAGAGTATGTAATAAAGTTGATTGAACAAATTTTCAGCTCTACATTCAAATTCTTAATGTCAAGATTTACTTTATTTAGATTTCACTTTTTGTCTTAAATTGTTTCAGTTTGAAAATGAATGGAGACTTTATCCGGTACCGGGGTCTGATAGCAGCAGCAGTCGGTGCGGGTGTTATGATAGGCGCTGCCAGCGTCTTCCTGTACAATCAGTTGTTTGGTGAACGAAGACGACTTTTGTTACAACATGACATTAATCAGCTTGGCGAGTCTGTTGCTGAAATTCGCAGAGAACTTAATGCTTTGAGGTTTGTTGGAAAAATCGGTTACAAATTAATAATTTTTCTTGTTTTTATTTCCAGTGCAGTAAACTCGCTCCAGTCCAGAGCGATGGTCCATGTTTTAGACTAGACTCTTGTCTGAATTGAGAAAGGCCAGACCAGCCGGCGATAATTTGAAATAATAATACATATATAACTACCGAGCATCTGTCAGGAACACAGTTGGCAATAGAAGTCTTAGCAAAAGTCTCAAATCTTTTATTGTCTCAAAAGTAAGACAACTTTTTATAAGAGCAGTTATTTGCAATTTTTTTAAAAATTCTAAAAGTATTCTCCAAATTCCAACTCATACTTATCTAACCAGAAACATAGTAAATTCAGGAATTCAAATCCCTAAACTGAATAAGACTTTTTCAACCACTAACTCATTTTATATCTTGCACGTTTTACATATATATATATATATATATATATATATATATATATATAGAGAGAGAGAGAGAGAGAGAGAGAGAGAGAGGAGACAGGTGGTTGGCCGAAGCCCGTTGTCCCTCCTCCACCCCTGGCTTAAGTCGGAGAATTATTCGCCAGGCCGCTTTCCTGAAATAGACTTCTTTCTTCTGTCCTCTTCTGTCTTCTTATCCTAACCGGGCACTCTTCTAGTGCCCACCCAACACACCTGTCCCCTCCCCTAGCACCATAGTTCTAGGATCATCGGATTTTTGCTTTTTCTTCTTTTTTTTTAATCCCCTCCTACTTTCCTTTTTTTCCTGTGTTTCAAGTTGCAGTCTATCCTCTTGCATTTTCAAACTTGTGTTTCCTACTTCCAATTCTCCTGCACATTCTTGAGAACACCTCAGCTGCTTCCTTGCACCGTAGAAAGTTTCGCTTCTCCCAATTCAAATTCTTACCTCGGAGGAATTCCCTCATTTCACTTCTTTCTTCCTCGTAGAACGGACACACCATCAGAACATGTTGCGACGTCTCCAACTCCCTACAGTGTGTACATCTGTCGTCGTCTACTAGATTTAAACTCTTCAGCTTGGATTTGAAGTTCTTGTGTCCGCTAACAAATTGCGTTGTGTAATGGTCTGTCTCCCAATGGATTTCCTTCCTTTCTCTGACATCAGGCACGAAGGCAAATGTCTCCCTACCTTTTGTGCTTGCTTCCCATCTTCGCTGCCACTCATCTAGTGTTTCCTCTCTGCGCAACCTCTTGCTTTCCTTGCAGTCCATCCCTGCTTCTTTATCTCTTCTTCGCTGAAGTCTTTCTTCGACCATAAGATCCAACGGAATCACTCCTGCAATTACTCTTACCGCTTTGTGGGACATTGTGCTATAGCCCTTTACTACACCTAACAACAGCTTCCTTTGTAAACTCATTAGTTTCAATTTTTCTCCCCTTCCTCTCATTCGTTGACCCCACATTTCACAACCATACAACATCATCGGCTCCAAAGCCCCTACATATAGCCTCCTCAGATTTTCACAACGCATCCCGTTGTTCGCCTTAGCTAGTCCTTTCAGTTTTCCAAATGCCTTCATCGTCTTATCTATCACGTTTTCGTAGTGTCTGCAAACTTCAATCCACTTCTGATCACCACTCCTAGGTACTTAGTTTCATTCGAGCATCGGATTGTCGCATCCCCCATGTTCACCTTGATGAATCTTTCCACCAGTTTGCCTTTTAGCAGCACCATCACAGTCTTCTCCTTTGAAAAGGTTAGCTTTCTCTCGTCGCCCCACCTTGTGACCAGTTCCAGAGCTCTTGTTGCCTTCCGCATCAATTCAGGGCTCGTATCAGCCTTCACCAGGAGCAGTCCATCATCCGCATAGGCTCTAGCAATGATTCCATCTTCAAACGGTAGCCTCAAAAACCCGTCAAAGAGAATGTTCCACAGGAGTGGCCCCACCACTGATCCCTGCGGGCATCCCTTTGTGATCCTCTTGCTAGGTTCGCCGTTTCCTGCCCTCAGCGTAACTGTCCTGCCCCGGAAGTAGTCCCTTACCAATCGGTAGATGTTATTTGGACATCGCCAATCCCTGAGCACCCTCAATACTTCCGGCCACCAAGCTGAGTCAAACGCTCCAGAGATATCCAAGAACAAACCTACGACATATTTCTCTTCAGATTCTTCAACTTCTCTCCCCATATCTAGCAGGGCATTGATTGTTCCTACTCCTTCTGTAAATCCATACTGTGCTGTGTTTGTCCTATTTTCCCTTTCCATCCACTGTGTCATCCTCCTGACTATCATCCTCTCGCCTACCTTTCCCAGTACCGGCAGAAGGGTTTCTGATTGGGTACGACTTCACCTTACTTGGATCTTTATCATCGCTCTTCAGAAACACTTTCATAATTCCTTTCTTTCTGAAACATGTCTGGGTTACCATAACCAAAGTTTACCGTGAAACTTTAAAATAAAATATTGCTGTTTCTAAGTTGAGGTTTGAAGGCAACAAAATAAAAACACACAAGTCAATCAACAACTGAGGTTTATTAATACGAGGTACAGTCAAAAAGTTCCCGGAATGAATTTTTGTAGACATATAGCGCGATCGCCAGCGGTAAATTTGTCTTGCAGTAGTTGGTACGACTCCTTGGGAGGGCATATCGGTAGTGGTGGTAAAGCTGACTTGCCGTAGTGCAGTATTGGAAAGCGATTTTCGTGTACCTGCAAGTCTACGTTGTCGGATTTTTGAAAAATGGTATTTCATGAACAGCACACGAACATTGTTCTTATTTTACTATAAAAGTCGCGCAGTGAGACTCTTGAGTTGTTAATTCAAGCTTATGGAGAAGAGGCGATGAAGAAATCCCCCAATATTTTCTTTATTCGAATATTTTCTCAATATTTTCCCAATATTTTCTTTATTTCTTCTTCTTCGACTTGAGAAGGGTGAATCAATGGTCTGTTGATCACGGTCTTCAGCTGAATCCTGACAAGTGTTTGGTTTTAAGAATCGTAAACTACTCTGTTCAAAACCAACGCAATAAGGATAGTGATTGGGAAGTTCTTCTGGATGATAAGTCTTTACCTGTGTGTAATTCATTAAAATTTCTTGGTGTCAAATTAGACTCTATGCTCAATTTTTCTGAACATGTGAGACACATCTGTAAAACAGTTGTTGCTAAATTAAGATTGTTTAATAGGTTTAGGTTTGTTCTTCCAGTTTCTACCAAACTTGAGATAGTTCGTGCTATAGTCCTTCCATCTATTTATTATGCTCTTCCCTCTTTTGCTAACAGCCTTACTCAGGAAAAGATGAATATTCTCATAAGACTTCAGAATAGTCAGGGTGTATACCAACCGGGAAAACCAGGAAAACCTGGAAAAAACCAGGAATCGGAACAGACCAGGAAAAAACCGGGAAAAAACCAGGATTTTCGTGTTCATTCCGGGAATTTTATTACGTAATTTAGTAATTATTTAAAATATAGTTAATGTTTATTTTTCGTTATGAAGCAAAGTATTATCATACATATCTTTAGAATATGTTAAGTCTATAAATTTGTTAAACTCTTACAGTGATTTTGATTGCCATAAATGATAACGTTTTTCGTCAGAGTTTTTTGCGTCTAAAGGAGCAGAATGACTATTGAGTGTCGTCTGCAGTCTGAAGTCAACTACGTAGTAAGGAAGAAGAAAATATTTTATCACTTGGAAGTTTATTGTTGTGTTTTATTTATGCCTTTTGCCTCCTATTCGTTTAAAGCTCAATGATTTAAAGCTATAATTAAGTTAGCACTCTTAATGTTTTTGTTAACATGAACAGTTTTCTGATACGAAGAACAAAGAAAATGAAAGAGAATAGTTACAAAATAAAATTTTTTCCAGATCTACCTGTAGTCATCATGATATGGCGATCAAATTATCGTGTTTGAAAACAATAATATCGTGTTTTAACTTAAACTGACTTTTCTTAAATTATAGAAAAATTAATTTTGCCATGGGAAGAAATTGTACAAAGAAACAATGTTTGTCCACAGTTAAATCGTTATTTGTTTAGCAAAGAATGATTAAAGTGTTAGTATGAATGAGTAATGTGCTTGTTCTTGCTGGTTTTGAATCACGATTAGATCGAGATCGTTGTATACGATCAGAGTACTGCGCAATACCCGACGCGATAACGCACCTTTCTAAGGATAAATTCTTGTATCTTAGCATTAAATAATTAACAAACAAAAGTACATCCCTCATTAGATCTGTATTGATCAGTATCCGTTACCGACAAAACATCGATTGGTAAAAGAGAGAATTGCAATCGAGACCAATCAGAGTTCACCAAATGACCGACAGTGTCCAGAGTCGTCTTCAACTGCCAAAACGAAATATCCCGTAAATACCTCATACACGACTAGTGTTGTTATTTCGTTGGACTATTTCAGCCCGTAAATATCATATGAGGACTCCGGGATCACCATCGCTTCCAATGTAGATACGATGAAATAAAAAGCCTACAATAATTTTGAGCTGGCAAAGAGTTGGCGAGCCTGTGTTTGTCATTAGTCTCATTTCGTTTTCAAATGTCATTGTCTGCTTTCAAAACTTAATTGATAACTCGTTGACGTCGTTCGTCTTTCTTTCAGATTTCTTTATTTTTCAACTAAGCAATTACCTAAAAATAGAAACGTTGAACGATCACAAATAGGTTTTTATTTAGTTTAAATCTCAATCTTTGACGAATTAAGCCGAGTGTTAATTTTAAATACGCGATTTAAATGGACCTTCTTAGATAACAGTACAAAGCTGTATTGACAACTTACGCTGAAGATAATAATTAGTGAGTTTGTAGACCTTTGTTGTCATTAAATGGCAAAGCTTTGATACTGAAACCTACATTTGAAGCTTATCTTGAAATTTAGGTTAAGTTTACTGCTCTGACATTATTATTATTTTATAGTATTATTTTAGGTGAATCTGTCAGGCATTAATGCATAAATAAATATGTAAGGCTTCCCTCAAATACGAAGTAATTGGCGAATCAAGTTTTATATTTAATTCTTTTGCCTAACCACCTGAGCCTAGTCACTGATCAAATACTTTATTTATTCATGAAAAAGAAAATAAAAAAGGGATACAGAGGCCTAAAAGTGAACAAATAAGCCAACAAATAAAAATGTTTTTTTTAATACTACAATGCACGTCTAAACATCTATCTATATTCCAATTGAGAACAAATTTATTGACAATTACAAATCATTTTTGTATTGAATGTGTTAGTAGGGGTTCCATTTCAAATCAAGTAGAAAATGGTACTTTTTAAATAATTCTTTAAAAAGCCATAAATTTTATAACAAATTATGATGATACGATTAAAATTCTGGTATTACATTAAAAATTAAAATGACCTAAACTAAACAACTTATTTATATCTTTTTAACAATTTTCCTTTCAGCCTTCTTTTAAATAACTTCTCGCCTGTTGATTCCTTTATTTCCTTGTCTAAGAGAGAGGGAGAGAGAGGGAGGGAGGGAGAGGGAGGGAGGGAGGGAGGGAGGGAGAGGGAGGGAGGGGGGGAGGGAGAGGGAGAGAGGGGGAGGGAGTGGGAGAGAGGTGGAGGTAGAGGGAGGGAGAGGGGGAGAGGGAGGGGGAGGGGGGAGGGAGGTGGGAGGGAGAGGGGGAGAGGGAGAGGGAGAGAGAGGGAGAGGGAGAGAGAGAGTTAGAGAGAGACGGAGAGAGAGGTCTTGCAAGAGGTGCCTTATGCGGACCTGAAATGGTTCTACGGTGCTTTAGAGGGACCAGGGGACATAGCGGGACGGGCCGCTAAAGCCCCACTAAAAGTCCCTGTAAGGGGCTGAGGGAGAGGGAGAGGGAGAGGGAGGGGGAGGGGGAGAGGGAGAGGGAGAGGGGGAGAGGGAGAGGGAGAGAGAGAGTTAGAGAGAGACGGAGAGAGAGGTCTTGCAAGAGGTGCCTTATGCGGACCTGAAATGGTTCTACGGTGCTTTAGAGGGACCAGGGGACATAGCGGGACGGGCCGCTAAAGCCCCACTAAAAGTCCCTGTAAGGCACCGTGAGGCCACTGCTCAGAGAGAAGGAAGAGATAAATTTTAGTTCACGCTCGAAAATCCAGGGCTGCGCTGAAAGCTGTTTTCTCTCTTCAAAAAGAGATAGAGACTTGCTTTTTTGTACTTTAGGAGGTCTTAAAATGGCAACATTGTACAAACACACTTACAACGTTGCCATTTCACCACATTCCTTGGTCCCCGGGGATTACAAAGCAGTCTGTAAGTCAGGCAAGTTTTCACTACCTGCTGGGTTTTAAAATGAATCATAGATTATGCTTACTTGTTATAGTATGTCACCACGGACACTATAATATAATTATTTTCGATTGGCATACCTGAGCATTAACTCAGATGTATTGTTTTAGTAAATTACCACTGCATTCGCTAGCATCGAGTTGTACAGGATTCACTCGTCAGACGCCGCTAGTATCGATTTTTTATAGAAAAGTGGAAATGTTCTAAGGATTTACAATTAGCACAAAATAAAGCAACTTTTAGCGATTGTAGGTGTTTACCAGCGGTCTTGTTCATCGGAGACAGGTGTTGGGAAGGAGCTGACAGGTAAAAACGGCCGGTCCAGTGGAGGGATATACGTTAAATCGTTAATTTCAAAATTTGATTCTCAATATGAAGAACGTGTCTAATAGTTTACCCTACCCAAAATACGAGCTTGCGACTTAGAAAGCGACTTTGGACAGCGACAAGAACAGTACAGTCCCAGTAGAATGACATGGCCCATAAGACTTAATGTTAATAACAGCATCGGGTTATTATACAGCATCGGGTTATTAAAATTGAGACGAGCATTGCAACTTGTGGTTAGCTAACATTTAGTTGATGGTATGTAGGCAATGATTTAATGTAGTGTAATGAACTGAAACAAGGACCGAACAGTCCGAGTCGAATATTGTGGCCTTTAAAACTTAACACTTAAGACAAGTAAGTCAAGTCACGAGCGTTGAAAGTTATCGCAAATCAATAACAGCTGGTTAATAAACGTTCAGGTTAAGGTGATTTTATGAAATAGCTAGTTGATACTTAAAGTCATAAGAGGAACTGGGAAATGGGGGGACCGTTTCAAAACGTCAGTTTTGTCAGTTAAAACGTCCAGGTTATACTATATCAAGTAGGCCTAGGATTAAGTAGAACAGTCCGAGTCGAATAATGTGGCCTATAATGCATAATGGGACGTAGGAATGATTTTACGTTGCAGACATTTTTTCAGAGGCCGATTTCGCGGTGAAGGGGTCGAGATAGCGAAAAATGTCAAAGGAGCAAAGTTGGCCTTTATTTTTCGTTACGAGCAACCGTTTAGGCGCTAGAAGCCCGAGAAAATGCGGTATTTTTTTAGCTTTATACAGCCATAACTTGTGAACCGTAAGTCTTAGAGGCACGCGGTTGGAGTCATTTTGGTTGTCTTGTTGAGCACTATAAGCCATAAAAATTTCATTGAAATCGTATAAGTAGTTTTTAAGAAATTTGAATTGTTAAAATTTCTACGGGTTTTCATGGGAGGTAAATGGCGTTTCTAATCAAAAACTAAAATCAAATAATGAAAATACGCCTGGATAGTAACCTAACCTAACCTAACCTAACCTAACCTAACCTAACAATGGGTACGTACCTCCGTCTTCAGTCCAATACTATTTTGTAACAATAAAGGTGTTACATGTTTCGGCACTACAGTGCCATTGTCAAACACAATACAATTAAAACATTAAACCACAAACTTCACACACAATGAAATAAAAACTAATAAAAACATTGATAGGCCTATCGTGTGAGTCAGACACATTGTGAGTCTGTTCCTGCTCGTACCGCGGTCATGACGCGTGATAGGCCTATCAATGTTTTTATTCGTTTTTATTTCGTTGTGTGTGAAGTTTGTGGTTTTATGTTTTAATTATATTGTGTTTGACAATGGCACTGTAGTGCCGAAACATGTAACACCTTTATTGTTACAAAATAGTATTGGACTGAAGACGGAGGTACGTACCCAGATTGTCAATAACGGTTCAAGGGGCTAGAAACATGAATTTTAATAACCTAACCTAACCTAACCTAACCTGACCTAACCTCAAAACAAGGTACTGGAACACTGACTGTACAGTCCGCGACGAATAACGTGGCCCATAAGACATAATGTTAATAACAGCATCGGGTCGGGACACTCGGGGACCATATGTCGACTATATATGCTACTGACCACGCAATTAATGACGTCACATAGTTAATGACGTCAAGTATTTCATGACGTTACTTAGTTAATGACGTCCCCCTAAAACCCTTCTCTCTCGGTCCTCCTAAAGCACTTCTCTCTTGGTCCCGGTAAGGACCCTCTCTCCTTCGGGTCCCGACAAAGCACTGCTCTCTCCAACGGTATTTTTTTGACCGTTAGATCCCCGTAAAGCACCTTGAGGACATTATACAGAATTCAAAACAATGGAGAGAGGAAACCAGATATGTAATCGGGATTTTTTTCTGAACAAGATGGTGTTTTAATTTTTTTTCTATCACCCCTAGGAACAGAGATCCTGTAAAGCACCATAGGGCCAGTCTGAAAACCGGGGGTACTGGTAAAGCACCTTTTGCTAGACAGAGAGAGGGAGAGGGGGAGGGGGAGGGAGGGGGAGGGGGAGAGGGAGAGAGAGAGAGAGAGAGAGAGAGAGAGACATTTGACATTTGACATTGTTTATTTTACCTGCCCTGGTTTAGACTAAAAGTCCACTCTTCCACCAGGACAGGCCCAAAAATCAACACAAAACATAATTTTACAAAGAGTTGTGGCACACATTACAACAAATATTACAGCATATTATTCTACATAAAATAAAAATGTTTTTTTTTTAATACTACAATGCACGTCTAAACATCTATCTATATTCCAATTGAGAACAAATTTATTGACAATTACAAATCATTTTTGTATTGAATGTGTTAGTAGGGGTTCCATTTCAAATCAAGTAGAAAATGGTACTTTTTAAATAATTCTTTAAAAAGCCATAAATTTTATAACAAATTATGATGATACGATTAAAATTCTGGTATTACATTAAAAATTAAAATGACCTAAACTAAACAACTTATTCATATCTTTTTAACAATTTTCCTTTCAGCCTTCTTTTAAATAACTTCTCGCTTGTTGATTCCTTTATTTCCTTGTCTAAGAGAGAGGGAGAGAGAGGGAGGGAGGGAGAGGGAGGGAGGGAGGGAGGGGGAGAGGGAGAGGGAGAGAGAGGGGGAGGGAGTGGGAGAGAGGTGGAGGGAGAGGGAGGGAGAGGGGGAGAGGGAGGGGGAGGGAGGGGGAGGGAGAGGGGGAGAGGGAGAGAGAGGGAGAGGGAGAGAGGGAGAGAGAGAGTTAGAGAGAGACGGAGAGAGAGGTCTTGCAAGAGGTGCCTTATGCGGACCTGAAATGGTTCTACGGTGCTTTAGAGGGACCAGGGGACATAGCGGGACGGGCCGCTAAAGCCCCACTAAAAGTCCCTGTAAGGGGCTGAGGGAGAGGGAGGGGGAGGGAAAGGGGGAGAGGGAGAGGGGGAGAGGGAGAGGGAGAGAGAGAGTTAGAGAGAGACGGAGAGAGAGGTCTTGCAAGAGGTGCCTTATGCGGACCTGAAATGGTTCTACGATGCTTTAGAGGGACCAGGGGACATAGCGGGACGGGCCGCTAAAGCCCCACTAAAAGTCCCTGTAAGGCACCGTGAGGCCACTGCTCAGAGAGAAGGAAGAGATAAATTTTAGTTCACGCTCGAAAATCCAGGGCTGCGCTGAAAGCTGTTTTCTCTCTTCAAAAAGAGATAGAGACTTGCTTTTTTGTACTTTAGGAGGTCTTAAAATGGCAACATTGTACAAACACACTTACAACGTTGCCATTTCACCACATTCCTTGGTCCCCGGGGATTACAAGGCAGTCTGTATGTCAGGCAAGTTTTCACTACCTGCTGGGTTTTAAAATGAATCATAGATTATGCTTACTTGTTATAGTATGTCACCACGGACACTATAATATAATTATTTTCGATTGGCATACCTGAGCATTAACTCAGATGTATTGTTTTAGTAAATTACCACTGC
>JAQJVK010000017.1:4494116-4653975 GCA_035578135.1 Flexamia atlantica | reverse complement strand
TATATAGACTTCTTTCTTCTGTGCTCTTCTTCTTATCCTAACCGGGCACTCTTCTAGTGCCCACCCAACACACCTGTCCCCTCCCCTAGCACCATAGCACTAGGATCATCGGATTTTTGCTTTTTCTTCTTTCTTCTTTTTTTTCCCTCCTACTTTCCTTTTTTTTTTTCCCAGTGTTTCAAGTTGCAGTCTATCCTCTTACATTTTCAAACGGTGGTTGGCCGAAGCCCGCAGTCCCTCCTCCACCCCTGGCTTAAGTCGGAGACTTATTCGCCAGGCCGCTTTCCTTATATAGACTTCTTTCTTCTGTGCTCTTCTTCTTATCCTAACCGGGCACTCTTCTAGTGCCCACCCAACACACCTCTCCCCTCACCCGGTTAAATACACCAGGATCATCGGGATCTTCATTTTTTCTTCCTTTGTTTTTCTTTCCTCAGCATTTTCATACTCGTGCTTCTTCATGCCGATTCTTCTGCACATCCTGGAAAACCTCGATGCTGATTCCTTGCTTCGAACAAAGTTCACTTTCTCCCAGTTCCACTGCTTTTCCTGGAGGAATTCTCTCATTTCTCGTCATTCTTCCTCGTAGAACCAGCACTCCATCAGAACATGTGTCGAGGTCTCCAACTGTACACGGTGTGTGCATCTGTCATCTTCCACTAGGTTGAATCACCTCAGCTTCGCCTTGAAATTTCCATGGCCGCTCAAGAACTGTGTTGTGTAGTGGTCGGCCTCCCATTTCACCTTCTTTCTCTGTCGAACATCCGGAACAAACTCGAAGGTTTCTCTTCCTTTGTTGCTGGTTTCCCATCTTCTTTGCCATTCGATGTGTGTTTCCTCTCTTCGGGGTTGCTTTCCTTGCTGTCGATTCCTTCCTCTTTATCTCTTCTTCTTTTCAACCTTTCTTCCACTATCAAATCCAGTGGGATCACTCCGGCGATCACTCTCACGGCTTCGTGGGAAATAGTGCTGTATCCCTTGATCACTCCTAACAACAGTTTCATCTGTAGGCTCATCAGCTTCGTCTTCTCTCCTCGACCTCATTCTTTGTCCCCACATTTCACATCCGTACAGCACCATCGGCTCCAATGCTCCTATGTACAGCCTTCTCAAGTTTTCAAATTTCATCCCGTTGTTTGCCTTCGCTAGTCCTTTCAGCCTTCCGAATGCCTTCATCGTCTTCTCGACCACATACTCGTAGTGTCCTGCGAACTTCATTCCACTTTTCACCACTACCCCTAGGTACTTCGTTTTCTCTGAGCAGCGTACTGTGACTTCACCCATGTTCACTCTGATTAATCTTTCGACCAACTTTCCCTTGAGTAGCACCATCACTGTCTTCTCCTTCGAGAACATCATTTTCCTCTCTTCTCCCCACCTGGTGACCAGATCCAAGGCTCTTGACGCCTTCCTCATCAGCTCAGGACTTGAATTCGCCTTCACCAGGAGCAGTCCGTCGTCCTTGTAGGCTCTGGCAGAGATGCCGTTGCCAAACTGTAGCCGCAGAAACCCATCGAAAAGGACATTCCACATCAGAGGGCCCACAACAGATCCTTGAGGACAACCTTTTGTGATGGTCTTGCTCTCTTCTCCGCTGCCAGCTTTCAAAGTCACTGTCCTGCCTCGGAAGTTGTCCCTGACCAGTCGGTAGATGTTGTTTGGGCACCTCTCAGGAAAGAACTCTCAGGATCTCTGGCCACCAGGCAGAGTCGAACGCCCCGGAGATGTCCAAGAACAATCCAACGACGTACTTCTCTTCGGTCTCCTCTACTTCTCTTCTCATGTCCAACAGCGCATCAACCGTTCCTACACCTTCTGTGAATCCGTACTGACCTGTGTTCGTTCGATTTTCTCTCTCCATCCACTGCTTCAACCTCTTTACGATCAACCTTTCACCTATCTTACCCAGAACCGGAAGGAGGGTCACTGGCCTGTACAACTTTACCTTGCTAGGGTCTTTGTCTTCGATTTTCAAAAACACTTTCACGATGCCTGTTTTCCAGATATCGGGGAACCTACTTTCTCTCAACATCTTGTACATGTCCAGCAACGTCCCCTTGATTCTTCCGCACATTCTCTTGACGACTTCGCCCTTGATTCCGTCGTATCCCGGTGCTTTCTTATCCCTCATTTGCGCGATGCTTGCAATTAGCTCTTCCTCTGTAAAGTCCTCTTCATTAGGTCCTGTACTTTCTTTACTCATACCTCTTCTTATCTCTCGCTGTTCGTCGGTGTCCTCCTCTATCCTATCATCCGGCAGCAACCCTTCAATCATCCTTTGCAGAGTCTCGTGCAGAATCTTCGTCATCGTTCCGTCTTCCTTCTCTAGGCTTGCTAGTTGGACTTCACTCTTCATCTTTTCCATAACTATCTTGTAGACCTTACCCCACGGGTTTCCTTCTTCGTCTACGATGAGCTTCTCCCACATCTTCTTTTGTTTCCTAATCGCCCATATGTAATTTGTTCTTGATTGCACAAAGCTTCTCCTGTAGATCTCATCACTGGTTCTTCTCCAGATCCTATTCTTTCTTCGCATCGTAATCCTTAGTTCATTGAGTTCTTCCGTCCACCAGTAAACCTTCTTCGTTCCTTTCTTTGCTCTCGGGAATTGCTCTTCCATTAGCCTGCAGATCATTTCTGTGATCCTCTCCGCGTATTCTCCTGCTTCCGTCGTTCCTATGTCAAAACTTTGAATGCTCCGTTGCAGCTCGCGGTCAAATGACACCCAGTTCACTTTCCTCAAGCAGTAGGATCCTTCTCTTTGTTCATTTTGTCTTCCTCTCCTTCCTTGCTCTTCTTGATACCTAAATGTTATCATTCTGTGGTCACTCAGCGTTTCCTCATGTACTTCCCAACCTGATAGCCTACTTGCCGGGTCCCTCGTGGCGATAGTGACATCAATGTTCGACTTCCCGCCCTGCGTATTCTCAAATGTTGTCCATCTACTGAATCTATTGAGGGTCTGCAAGTCCCATGCAAACAGGACTTCCTCCATTTTCGAGCCTCTCTCGTCCGTACAACCACTGAGCCACAATCCCGATTTTGCGTTGAGATCCGCACCGCAAACGACTCCCTTGTTGCCTCTCTTCCTGACAATATCTGCCAGTTCTGCGAGGAATCCATCGATGGGCTCTGATGGCCTGCAATACAGGCTGATCACCTGCAGTGACTTTCCTTCAACCTCTAGCCTGACACTGACGCACATTCCGTTAGTTTCCCTGACATCCATGATTGCTCCGATCTTATCATTCAGTACGCACACAGTACTCCAGATATCTTCTCTTCCACTCCTGTCATAGCATACTCTGCAACCAGGCATTTTCAGTTTCCTATTCACTGTGTACAATCTTCACAAACTCCGCTCTTTCCTCAATTCGGGAATTGCTTTTTGGTACTTTAGGAGGTCCTTAAATGGCAACATTGTACAAACACACTTACAACGTTGCCATTTACCACATTCCTTGGCCCCCGGGGATTACAAGGCAGTCTGTCTGTCAGGTCAGGCAAGTTTTCACTACCTGCTGAGTTTTAAATTAAATTATAGAATATGCGTACTTGTCTGAGCATTAACTCCGAGGTATTGTTTTAGTAAATTACCACTGCATTCGCTAGCGTCGAGTTGTACAGGATTCACTCGTCAGACGCCGCTAGTATCGCATTTTTATAGAAAAGTGGAAATGTTCTAAGGATTTACAATTAGCACAAAATAAAACAACTGTTGACAATTGTAGTTGTTAACCAGCGGTCTTGTTCATCGGAGACAGTTGTGAGGAAGGAGCTGACAGGTAAAAACGGCCGGTCCAGTGAAGGTATATACGTTAAATCGTTAATTTCAAAATTGGATTCTCGGTACGAAGAACGTGTCTAATAGTTTACCCTACCCAAAATACGAGCTTGCGAGTAGGACAGCGACAAGAACAGTACAGTCCCAGTAGAATGACATGGCCCATAAGACTTAATGTTAATAACAGCATCGGGTTATTAAAATTGAGACGAGCATTGCAACTTGTGGTTAGCTAACATTTAGTTGATGGTATGTAGGCAATGATTTAATGTAGTGTAATGAACTGAAACAAGGACCGAACAGTCCGAGTCGAATATTGTGGCCTTTAAAACTTAACACTTAAGACAAGTAAGTCAAGTCACGAGCGTTGAAAGGTATCGCAAATCAATAACAGCTGGTTAATAAACGTTCAGGTTAAGGTGATTTTATGAAATAGCTAGTTGATACTTAAAGTCATAAGAGGAACTGGGAAATGGGGGGACCGTTTCAAAACGTCAGTTTTGTCAGTTAAAACGTCCAGGTTATACTATATCAAGTAGGCCTAGGATTAAGTAGAACAGTCCGAGTCGAATAACGTGGCCTATAATGCATAATGGGACGTAGGAATGATTTTACGTTGCAGACATTTTTTCAGAGGCCGATTTCGCGGTGAAGGGGTCGAGAGAGCGAAAAATGTCAAAGGAGCAAAGTTGGCCTTTATTTTTCGATACGAGCAACCGTTTAGGCGCTAGAAGCCCGTGCGGTATTTTTTTAGCTTTATACAGCCATAACTTGTGAACCGTAAGTCTTAGAGGCACGCGGTTGGAGTCATTTTGGTTGTCTTGTTGAGCACTATAAGCCATAAAAATTTCATTGAAATCGTATAAGTAGTTTTTAAGAAATTGGAATTGTTAAAATTTCTACGGGTTTTCATGGAGTAAATGGCGTTTCTAATCAAAAACTAAAATCAAATAATGAAAATACGCCTGGATAGTAACCTAACCTAACCTAACCTAACCTAACCTAACCTGACCTAACCTCAAAACAAGGTACTGGAACACTGACTGTACAGTCCGCGACGAATAACGTGGCCCATAAGACATAATGTTAATAACAGCATCGGGTCGGGACACTCGGGGACCATATGTCGACTATATATGCTACTGACCACGCAGTTAATGACGTCACACAGTTAATGACGTCAAGTATTTCATGACGTTACTTAGTTAATGACGTCCCCCTAAAACCCTTCTCTCTCGGTCCTCCTAAAGCACTTCTCTCTTGGTCCCGGTAAGGACCCTCTCTCCTTCGGGTCCCGACAAAGCACTTCTCTCTCCAACGGTATTTTTTTGACCGTTAGATCCCCGTAAAGCACCTTGAGGACATTATACAGATTTCAAAACAATGGAGAGAGGAAACCAGATATGTAATCGGGATTTTTTTCTGAACAAGATGGTGTTTTAATTTTTTTTCTATCACCCCTAGGAACAGAGATCCTGTAAAGCACCATAGGGCCAGTCTGAAAACCGGGTACTGGTAAAGCACCTTTTGCTAGACAGAGAGAGGGAGAGGGGGAGAGAGGGAGGGAGGGGGAGGGGGAGAGGGAGGGGGAGAGCGAGAGGGAGAGCGAGAGAGAGAGAGAGAGAGAGAGAGAGAGAGAGAGAGGTGGTTGGCCGAAGCCCGCAGTCCCTCCTCCACCCCTGGCTTAAGTCGGAGACTTATTCGCCAGGCCGCTTTCCTTATATAGACTTCTTTCTTCTGTGCTCTTCTTCTTATCCTAACCGGGCACTCTTCTAGTGCCCACCCAACACACCTCTCCCCTCACCCGGTTAAATGCACCAAGATCATCGGGATCTTCATTTTTTCTTCCTTTGTTTTTCTTTCCTCTTTTCTTGCTTATGTTTCAAGCTGCATCCTATCTTCCAGCATTTTCATACTCGTGCTTCTTCATGCCGATTCTTCTGCACATCCTGGAAAACCTCGATGCTGATTCCTTGCTTCGAACAAAGTTCACTTTCTCCCAGTTCCACTGCTTTTCCTGGAGGAATTCTCTCATTTCTCGTCATTCTTCCTCGTAGAACCAGCACTCCATCAGAACATGTGTCGAGGTCTCCAACTGTACACGGTGTGTGCATCTGTCATCTTCCACTAGGTTGAATCACCTCAGCTTCGCCTTGAAATTTCCATGGCCGCTCAAGAACTGTGTTGTGTAGTGGTCGGCCTCCCATTTCACCTTCTTTCTCTGTCGAACATCCGGAACAAACTCGAAGGTTTCTCTTCCTTTGTTGCTGGTTTCCCATCTTCTTTGCCATTCGATGTGTGTTTCCTCTCTTCGGGGTTGCTTTCCTTGCTGTCGATTCCTTCCTCTTTATCTCTTCTTCTTTTCAACCTTTCTTCCACTATCAAATCCAGTGGGATCACTCCGGCGATCACTCTCACGGCTTCGTGGGAAATAGTGCTGTATCCCTTGATCACTCCTAACAACAGTTTCATCTGTAGGCTCATCAGCTTCGTCTTCTCTCCTCGACCTCTCATTCTTTGTCCCCACATTTCACATCCGTACAGCACCATCGGCTCCAATGCTCCTATGTACAGCCTTCTCAAGTTTTCAAATTTCATCCCGTTGTTTGCCTTCGCTAGTCCTTTCAGCCTTCCGAATGCCTTCATCGTCTTCTCGACCACATACTCGTAGTGTCCTGCGAACTTCATTCCACTTTTCACCACTACCCCTAGGTACTTCGTTTTCTCTGAGCAGCGTACTGTGACTTCACCCATGTTCACTCTGATTAATCTTTCGACCAACTTTCCCTTGAGTAGCACCATCACTGTCTTCTCCTTCGAGAACGTCATTTTCCTCTCTTCTCCCCACCTGGTGACCAGATCCAAGGCTCTTGACGCCTTCCTCATCAGCTCAGGACTTGAATTCGCCTTCACCAGGAGCAGTCCGTCGTCCTTGTAGGCTCTGGCAGAGATGCCGTTGCCAAACTGTAGCCGCAGAAACCCATCGAAAAGGACATTCCACATCAGAGGGCCCACAACAGATCCTTGAGGACAACCTTTTGTGATGGTCTTGCTCTCTTCTCCGCTGCCAGCTTTCAAAGTCACTGTCCTGCCTCGGAAGTTGTCCCTGACCAGTCGGTAGATGTTGTTTGGGCACCTCTCAGGAAAGAACTCTCAGGATCTCTGGCCACCAGGCAGAGTCGAACGCCCCGGAGATGTCCAAGAACAATCCAACGACGTACTTCTCTTCGGTCTCCTCTACTTCTCTTCTCATGTCCAACAGCGCATCAACCGTTCCTACACCTTCTGTGAATCCGTACTGACCTGTGTTCGTTCGATTTTCTCTCTCCATCCACTGCTTCAACCTCTTTACGATCAACCTTTCACCTATCTTACCCAGAACCGGAAGGAGGGTCACTGGCCTGTACGACTTTACCTTGCTAGGGTCTTTGTCTTCGCTTTTCAAAAACACTTTCACGATGCCTGTTTTCCAGATATCGGGGAACCTACTTTCTCTCAACATCTTGTACATGTCCAGCAACGTCCCCTTGATTCTTCCGCACATTCTCTTGACGACTTTGCCCTTGATTCCGTCGTATCCCGGTGCTTTCTTATCCCTCATTTGCGCGATGCTTGCAATTAGCTCTTCCTCTGTAAAGTCCTCTTCATTAGGTCCTGTACTTTCTTCACTCATACCTCTTCTTATCTCTCGCTGTTCGTCGGTGTCCTCCTCTATCCTATCATCCGGCAGCAACCCTTCAATCATCCTTTGCAGAGTCTCGTGCAGAATCTTCGTCATCGTTCCGTCTTCCTTCTCTAGGCTTGCTAGTTGGACTTCACTCTTCATCTTTTCCATAACTATCTTGTAGACCTTACCCCACGGGTTTCCTTCTTCGTCTACGATGAGCTTCTCCCACATCTTCTTTTGTTTCCTAATCGCCCATATGTAATTTGTTCTTGATTGCACAAAGCTTCTCCTGTAGACCTCATCACTGGTTCTTCTCCAGATCCTATTCTTTCTTCGCATCGTAATCCTTAGTTCATTGAGTTCTTCCGTCCACCAGTAAACCTTCTTCGTTCCTTTCTTTGCTCTCGGGAATTGCTCTTCCATTAGCCTGCAGATCATTTCTGTGATCCTCTCCGCGTATTCTCCTGCTTCCGTCGTTCCTATGTCAAAACTTTGAATGCTCCGTTGCAGCTCGCGGTCAAATGACACCCAGTTCACTTTCCTCAAGCAGTAGGATCCTTCTCTTTGTTCATTTTGTCTTCCTCTCCTTCCTTGCTCTTCTTGATACCTAAATGTTATCATTCTGTGGTCACTCAGCGTTTCCTCATGTACTTCCCAACCTGATAGCCTACTTGCCGGGTCCCTCGTGGCGATAGTGACATCAATGTTCGACTTCCCGCCCTGCGTATTCTCAAATGTTGTCCATCTACTGAATCTATTGAGGGTCTGCAAGTCCCATGCAAACAGGACTTCCTCCATTTTCGAGCCTCTCTCGTCCGTACAACCACTGAGCCACAATCCCGATTTTGCGTTGAGATCCGCACCGCAAACGACTCCCTTGTTGCCTCTCTTCCTGACAATATCTGCCAGTTCTGCGAGGAATCCATCGATGGGCTCTGATGGCCTGCAATACAGGCTGATCACCTGCAGTGACTTTCCTTCAACCTCTAGCCTGACACTGACGCACATTCCGTTAGTTTCCCTGACATCCATGATTGCTCCGATCTTATCATTCAGTACGCACACAGTACTCCAGATATCTTCTCTTCCACTCCTGTCATAGCATACTCTGCAACCAGGCATTTTCAGTTTCCTATTCACTGTGTACAATCTTCACAAACTCCGCTCTTTCCTCAATTCGGGAATTGCTTTTTGGTACTTTAGGAGGTCCTTAAATGGCAACATTGTACAAACACACTTACAACGTTGCCATTTACCACATTCCTTGGCCCCCGGGGATTACAAGGCAGTCTGTCTGTCAGGTCAGGCAAGTTTTCACTACCTGCTGAGTTTTAAATTAAATTATAGAGTATGCGTACTTGTCTGAGCATTAACTCCGAGGTATTGTTTTAGTAAATTACCACTGCATTCGCTAGCGTCGAGTTGTACAGGATTCACTCGTCAGACGCCGCTAGTATCGCATTTTTATAGAAAAGTGGAAATGTTCTAAGGATTTACAATTAGCACAAAATAAAACAACTGTTGACAATTGTAGTTGTTAACCAGCGGTCTTGTTCATCGGAGACAGTTGTGAGGAAGGAGCTGACAGGTAAAAACGGCCGGTCCAGTGAAGGTATATACGTTAAATCGTTAATTTCAAAATTGGATTCTCGGTACGAAGAACGTGTCTAATAGTTTACCCTACCCAAAATACGAGCTTGCGAGTAGGACAGCGACAAGAACAGTACAGTCCCAGTAGAATGACATGGCCCATAAGACTTAATGTTAATAACAGCATCGGGTTATTAAAATTGAGACGAGCATTGCAACTTGTGGTTAGCTAACATTTAGTTGATGGTATGTAGGCAATGATTTAATGTAGTGTAATGAACTGAAACAAGGACCGAACAGTCCGAGTCGAATATTGTGGCCTTTAAAACTTAACACTTAAGACAAGTAAGTCAAGTCACGAGCGTTGAAAGGTATCGCAAATCAATAACAGCTGGTTAATAAACGTTCAGGTTAAGGTGATTTTATGAAATAGCTAGTTGATACTTAAAGTCATAAGAGGAACTGGGAAATGGGGGGACCGTTTCAAAACGTCAGTTTTGTCAGTTAAAACGTCCAGGTTATACTATATCAAGTAGGCCTAGGATTAAGTAGAACAGTCCGAGTCGAATAACGTGGCCTATAATGCATAATGGGACGTAGGAATGATTTTACGTTGCAGACATTTTTTCAGAGGCCGATTTCGCGGTGAAGGGGTCGAGAGAGCGAAAAATGCCAAAATAGCAAAGTTGGCCTTTATTTTTCGATACGAGCAACCGTTTAGGCGCTAGAAGCCCGTGCGGTATTTTTTTAGCTTTATACAGCCATAACTTGTGAACCGTAAGTCTTAGAGGCACGCGTTGGAGTCATTTTGGTTGTCTTGTTGAGCACTATAAGCCATAAAAATTTCATTGAAATCGTATAAGTAGTTTTTAAGAAATTGGAATTGTTAAAATTTCTACGGGTTTTCATGGAGTAAATGGCGTTTCTAATCAAAAACTAAAATCAAATAATGAAAATACGCCTGGATAGTAACCTAACCTAACCTAACCTAACCTAACCTAACCTGACCTAACCTCAAAACAAGGTACTGGAACACTGACTGTACAGTCCGCGACGAATAACGTGGCCCATAAGACATAATGTTAATAACAGCATCGGGTCGGGACACTCGGGGACCATATGTCGACTATATATGCTACTGACCACGCAGTTAATGACGTCACACAGTTAATGACGTCAAGTATTTCATGACGTTACTTAGTTAATGACGTCCCCCTAAAACCCTTCTCTCTCGGTCCTCCTAAAGCACTTCTCTCTTGGTCCCGGTAAGGACCCTCTCTCCTTCGGGTCCCGACAAAGCACTTCTCTCTCCAACGGTATTTTTTTGACCGTTAGATCCCCGTAAAGCACCTTGAGGACATTATACAGATTTCAAAACAATGGAGAGAGGAAACCAGATATGTAATCGGGATTTTTTTCTGAACAAGATGGTGTTTTAATTTTTTTTCTATCACCCCTAGGAACAGAGATCCTGTAAAGCACCATAGGGCCAGTCTGAAAACCGGGTACTGGTAAAGCACCTTTTGCTAGACAGAGAGAGGGAGAGGGGGAGAGAGGGAGGGAGGGGGAGGGGGAGAGGGAGGGGGAGAGCGAGAGGGAGAGCGAGAGAGAGAGAGAGAGAGAGAGAGAGAGAGAGAGAGAGAGAGAGAGAGAGAGAGAGAGGTGGTTGGCCGAAGCCCGCAGTCCCTCCTCCACCCCTGGCTTAAGTCGGAGACTTATTCGCCAGGCCGCTTTCCTTATATAGACTTCTTTCTTCTGTGCTCTTCTTCTTATCCTAACCGGGCACTCTTCTAGTGCCCACCCAACACACCTCTCCCCTCACCCGGTTAAATGCACCAAGATCATCGGGATCTTCATTTTTTCTTCCTTTGTTTTTCTTTCCTCTTTTCTTGCTTATGTTTCAAGCTGCATCCTATCTTCCAGCATTTTCATACTCGTGCTTCTTCATGCCGATTCTTCTGCACATCCTGGAAAACCTCGATGCTGATTCCTTGCTTCGAACAAAGTTCACTTTCTCCCAGTTCCACTGCTTTTCCTGGAGGAATTCTCTCATTTCTCGTCATTCTTCCTCGTAGAACCAGCACTCCATCAGAACATGTGTCGAGGTCTCCAACTGTACACGGTGTGTGCATCTGTCATCTTCCACTAGGTTGAATCACCTCAGCTTCGCCTTGAAATTTCCATGGCCGCTCAAGAACTGTGTTGTGTAGTGGTCGGCCTCCCATTTCACCTTCTTTCTCTGTCGAACATCCGGAACAAACTCGAAGGTTTCTCTTCCTTTGTTGCTGGTTTCCCATCTTCTTTGCCATTCGATGTGTGTTTCCTCTCTTCGGGGTTGCTTTCCTTGCTGTCGATTCCTTCCTCTTTATCTCTTCTTCTTTTCAACCTTTCTTCCACTATCAAATCCAGTGGGATCACTCCGGCGATCACTCTCACGGCTTCGTGGGAAATAGTGCTGTATCCCTTGATCACTCCTAACAACAGTTTCATCTGTAGGCTCATCAGCTTCGTCTTCTCTCCTCGACCTCTCATTCTTTGTCCCCACATTTCACATCCGTACAGCACCATCGGCTCCAATGCTCCTATGTACAGCCTTCTCAAGTTTTCAAATTTCATCCCGTTGTTTGCCTTCGCTAGTCCTTTCAGCCTTCCGAATGCCTTCATCGTCTTCTCGACCACATACTCGTAGTGTCCTGCGAACTTCATTCCACTTTTCACCACTACCCCTAGGTACTTCGTTTTCTCTGAGCAGCGTACTGTGACTTCACCCATGTTCACTCTGATTAATCTTTCGACCAACTTTCCCTTGAGTAGCACCATCACTGTCTTCTCCTTCGAGAACGTCATTTTCCTCTCTTCTCCCCACCTGGTGACCAGATCCAAGGCTCTTGACGCCTTCCTCATCAGCTCAGGACTTGAATTCGCCTTCACCAGGAGCAGTCCGTCGTCCTTGTAGGCTCTGGCAGAGATGCCGTTGCCAAACTGTAGCCGCAGAAACCCATCGAAAAGGACATTCCACATCAGAGGGCCCATAACAGATCCTTGAGGACAACCTTTTGTGATGGTCTTGCTCTCTTCTCCGCTGCCAGCTTTCAAAGTCACTGTCCTGCCTCGGAAGTTGTCCCTGACCAGTCGGTAGATGTTGTTTGGGCACCTCTCAGGAAAGAACTCTCAGGATCTCTGGCCACCAGGCAGAGTCGAACGCCCCGGAGATGTCCAAGAACAATCCAACGACGTACTTCTCTTCGGTCTCCTCTACTTCTCTTCTCATGTCCAACAGCGCATCAACCGTTCCTACACCTTCTGTGAATCCGTACTGACCTGTGTTCGTTCGATTTTCTCTCTCCATCCACTGCTTCAACCTCTTTACGATCAACCTTTCACCTATCTTACCCAGAACCGGAAGGAGGGTCACTGGCCTGTACAACTTTACCTTGCTAGGGTCTTTGTCTTCGCTTTTCAAAAACACTTTCACGATGCCTGTTTTCCAGATATCGGGGAACCTACTTTCTCTCAACATCTTGTACATGTCCAGCAACGTCCCCTTGATTCTTCCGCACATTCTCTTGACGACTTCGCCCTTGATTCCGTCGTATCCCGGTGCTTTCTTATCCCTCATTTGCGCGATGCTTGCAATTAGCTCTTCCTCTGTAAAGTCCTCTTCATTAGGTCCTGTACTTTCTTCACTCATACCTCTTCTTATCTCTCGCTGTTCGTCGGTGTCCTCCTCTATCCTATCATCCGGCAGCAACCCTTCAATCATCCTTTGCAGAGTCTCGTGCAGAATCTTCGTCATCGTTCCGTCTTCCTTCTCTAGGCTTGCTAGTTGGACTTCACTCTTCATCTTTTCCATAACTATCTTGTAGACCTTACCCCACGGGTTTCCTTCTTCGTCTACGATGAGCTTCTCCCACATCTTCTTTTGTTTCCTAATCGCCCATATGTAATTTGTTCTTGATTGCACAAAGCTTCTCCTGTAGACCTCATCACTGGTTCTTCTCCAGATCCTATTCTTTCTTCGCATCGTAATCCTTAGTTCATTGAGTTCTTCCGTCCACCAGTAAACCTTCTTCGTTCCTTTCTTTGCTCTCGGGAATTGCTCTTCCATTAGCCTGCAGATCATTTCTGTGATCCTCTCCGCGTATTCTCCTGCTTCCGTCGTTCCTATGTCAAAACTTTGAATGCTCCGTTGCAGCTCGCGGTCAAATGACACCCAGTTCACTTTCCTCAAGGAGTAGGATCATTCTCTTTGTTCATTTTGTCTTCCTCTCCTTCCTTGCTCTTCTTGATACCTAAATGTTATCATTCTGTGGTCACTCAGCGTTTCCTCATGTACTTCCCAACCTGATAGCCTACTTGCCGGGTCCCTCGTGGCGATAGTGACATCAATGTTCGACTTCCCACCCTGCGTATTCTCAAATGTTGTCCAACTACTGAATCTATTGAGGGTCTGCAAGTCCCATGCAAACAGGACTTCCTCCATTTTCGAGCCTCTCTCGTCCGTACAACCACTGAGCCACAATCCCGATTTTGCGTTGAGATCCGCACCGCAAACGACTCCCTTGTTGCCTCTCTTCCTGACAATATCTGCCAGTTCTGCGAGGAATCCATCGATGGGCTCTGATGGCCTGCAATACAGGCTGATCACCTGCAGTGACTTTCCTTCAACCTCTAGCCTGACACTGACGCACATTCCGTTAGTTTCCCTGACATCCATGATTGCTCCGATCTTATCATTCAGTACGCACACAGTACTCCAGATATCTTCTCTTCCACTCCTGTCATAGCATACTCTGCAACCAGGCATTTTCAGTTTCCTATTCACTGTGTACAATCTTCACAAACTCCGCTCTTTCCTCAATTCGGGAATTGCTTTTTGGTACTTTAGGAGGTCCTTAAATGGCAACATTGTACAAACACACTTACAACGTTGCCATTTACCACATTCCTTGGCCCCCGGGGATTACAAGGCAGTCTGTCTATCAGGTCAGGCAAGTTTTCACTACCTGCTGAGTTTTAAATTAAATTATAGAGTATGCGTACTTGTCTGAGCATTAACTCCGAGGTATTGTTTTAGTAAATTACCACTGCATTCGCTAGCGTCGAGTTGTACAGGATTCACTCGTCAGACGCCGCTAGTATCACATTTTTATAGAAAAGTGGAAATGTTCTAAGGATTTACAATTAGCACAAAATAAAACAACTGTTGACAATTGTAGTTGTTAACCAGCGGTCTTGTTCATCGGAGACAGTTGTGAGGAAGGAGCTGACAGGTAAAAACGGCCGGTCCAGTGAAGGTATATACGTTAAATCGTTAATTTCAAAATTGGATTCTCGGTACGAAGAACGTGACTAATAGTTTACCCTACCCAAAATACGAGCTTGCGAGTAGGACAGCGACAAGAACAGTACAGTCCCAGTAGAATGACATGGCCCATAAGACTTAATGTTAATAACAGCATCGGGTTATTAAAATTGAGACGAGCATTGCAACTTTTGGTTAGCTAACATTTAGTTGATGGTATTTAGCCAATAATGGAATGTAGTGTAATAAACTGAAACAAGGACCGAACAGTCCGAGTCGAATATTGTGGCCTTTAAAACTTAAGACTTAAGTCAAGTAAGTCAAGTCACGAGCGTTGAAAGTTATCGCAAATCAATAACAGCTGGTTAATAAACGTTCAGGTTAAGGTGATTTTATGAAATAGCTAGTTGATACTTAAAGTCATAAAAGGAACTGGGAACTGGGTGACGGGGTGAGACCGCTTAGTAAACCGTTAGATTTCCCGCAAATAGTCCGAGTCGAATAACGTGGCCTATAATGCTTAATGGGACATAGGAATGATTTTATTTCATTCATTCATTCATAGCAGACATTTTTTCAGAGGCCGATTTCACGGTGAAGGAGACGAGATAGCGAAAAATGTCAAAGGACCAAAGTTGTAGAGAATGAAATTTTGAACTGATAAAGTGGCCTTTATTTTTCGATCCGACTTACCATTTAGGCACTAGAACCAGTCAAAAATGAGGTATTTTTTTGCTTTATACCGCCATAACTTGTGAACCGTAAGTCGTAGAGACACGCAGGTGGTAGCGTTTTGCTTGTCTTGTTTAGCGCTATAAACTATAAAAATTACAGTAGAATCGTATCAGTAGTTTTTTGAGAAATTTGAATTTTTAACAATTTCTACTTATAGGAGTGTTCAAAATTGTATAAATCCCTACATTTCTGCTTATAGTAGAGTTATTAAGGTAAAACATTGGTATATTTGGATATATAATCCTTTAATTCGACTAGTTAAAGGGGCATTGGGTTGGGGGCACTCAGGGACTGTATGTTGACTATATATGCTACTGACCCGAGCGAATCGGATGCGACAATGAAGTAATACAATAATAGTGGGATACTTTAGAGAATTTTTAAATTTCCAACATATAGTCCGAGTCGAATGACGTGGCCCATAACACTTAATGTTAAATACCTACGACATTCAATCAACCGGGCCACTATGTGGGTGAGTGAGTGCGTTAGTGCGTGTGTGCATGCGTGTGAGCATAGTTGGATGATGTTAGGTGGTCCGTCTGTCGGAGGGGGGGGGGGGCAATCCTACTCTTGCCAGGGTGTTTTATCTGTCTGTCTGTCTGCCTGTCCATATCAAGTTGCACACCAATAATTGAACAAATATGTAATTGAAAACTGTTTTTAAATGCACTGTTGAAAATAATTTTAAATATTGTCTGCATCTTCGAAGCAAATCTAAATAAGCATATTTCCTTTCCTGATTATATCTATATTTTTTTCTTTCTAAATTTAATTAATTCTTTTGATATTCAGCTCAAAAACTATTATTAAAACTAAGAGATAACGGCAACTCTCTCGCACGGGCGGAAAAAGCCTATGTGAGAGGTAATTTCAATATTATTATAGTCATTTTAGTTATATTTAAGAGTAGTATTTAAGATTATTATTTTATAAATGACTTTTGTATAATATGTATATACATTTTACTCGAAATAAAGCTGATTGATTTGATTTGATTAGCATTGTCAAATACAAATAGATGAACAGATAGACCATTACTGAGCAGTAATTCCTGGTCCTGGTAACAGAGAGTCCTGGTTGGGACTACCGAGATACTTGTATTAGCCAAATTCCTGCTCTTAAGAGGAAATATACCCAATAGGGGTCTGCTGTGCACCGAAATATTGGTACCGGCACAGCATTAATCATAGTAACTTAACAACATTGGTTCAGTACAGCCAATTTGGATGGTACTAAGTCAGTTCAGTACAATAAATATCAGAAGAAGTTAAGAATTATTCTCTGTTCATTAATTCAAGTGTAAATGTTTTTCTTTGATTTTTAGATTTTCATTACTTTTGAGTGGTTTCCAGTATCAATCAGAATCTCAAATTAGTCAAAATGAAATATAATAACATAAATATCAACATAATTGCCTTGCCCTTCCAATTGTTTCAACTGATCAGTGATTCCACATCTAGAAACTGCCATGTAGTCATACTACATAAATTATTGTAATTTTATGGTAATATTCATGATTCTCTTTTATTTCCATTTTTGTTTTTAAACTTTATTTTTTTGTAGCCTTGTTTGATTTGTTATCTATTGTACATTTTATTTTTGACGCCAATACCATTCTCAATGTTTGTGTAAAAAAAGAATACTCGTCCAATCAAAATAACAACTCAATAAGCCTTTTATCTACAACCATTTCAATAATCACCCATAACGATGTTACAACTAATGTCATAATGAGGTCCATTATTAAACCAAATACAAACCCGTTGCATAAGGTTAACTTTATGCAACTGGTGTCACTTTATGATACAGGTTCTAGACCAATGGGAGCGCGGCATTTGACGAAAGTAGTGCATAATGACAATTACGCAATTCGCACATCAGGTGATTGTTGCATTACGATTCATGTTTCAGTTGACTTATCCCATCAGCTGATTGTTCCACAACGATTCATGGTTAAGTCTGCTTATGTGCCTAACCTCAAATTTGAGTTGACCTATTCCATCATTAGTAAAAGTCATGAGTTTTTTTTAACTTAAGGGGAAATTTTGTCTTATATCGTTGGTCGTAGTAAAAGTAGTATATGCAACTCGTGAGATATTTAGAACACTCGCTTTGCTCGTGTTCTAACTTACATCTCGTGGCTTAAAGACATTCATAATACAATCGTTGCATAAACTACTATTTTGTTTTCCTAAATAAATAACATTCAACATTCGTAATTGACTGTGTAAACCCAATGCTAATAAATACCCCCAATGCATAAGACCTGCATACTCAGGGAATTTCAAATGCAAGACACAATATTTCAATCCAACATAGCGAGATTTGACATGTTTTGGTAAGCTCCATAAGAATAACATGGGGAATGAGTATGCAGGTTTGCTGCTACGGGTATATTAAAACTGGGTGGTTTTAATTCAATATTCAATAAATCTGAACTAGAAGTATTTACCAAGTTTTATCAAGATATGTTGAGAAATAACCGAGATGTAGAATTTTACTTATTTCCCATAAGGTTAACATTGGGACAACGTACTGTGTTTACCACTTTCAATATCTCGGTAACCAATGGACATAGAGCAATGATTCAAAGTACTAAATTGTTTGTTTTTTTGAGCTGAATTCAATGGTCCCAACAAAAAGTCGATAAATTTTATTTTCCTATGTAAAAAACTCAAAAAACCCATTTTGGGGGGGGTTTATCCCCCTTTACCCCCCCTTCCGGTAGTCCGATTGGGCTGGTTTACGAACTCGTCTGAGGGATTACCACTTTACATGTCTGTACCAAATTTCATTATGATCGGACCATTTTTACGGCCGCTATCGTGCTCACAGACACATATATATACAGTACACCTGTATGTAAATGCAAATGCAATACATTACTGTACGCATTTGGAATAACAATAATTGAAGTAGTAGCATTTCCTAAACAGTACATTAATGCATTTTTGTGAACGTAGCTTTCTGGTTTCCTACTTGGGGCGCTAGCAGTAATCAACAAAGGCGTAGCCTACAGCAATTTTGCGAGTTAGGTTATTGCTCACTTGATGTGTTTATAGCTGTGAACTCTTTATATGAACTGATATTTAGTTTCTAATTTGAAAGACTAACATGCTGTACAGTCTTGATACTACGTTTGCAGCATAAATTTAACAGGGGTAAGGTACGAGATCGCTATTTAGGCGATATTACAATGACCTTGGATTATCCGGATTTTTTGCTATCCGGATCGGTGTTCCGCCACATTAATCCGGATAATCCGAGGTGTACTGTATATAGATATATATATATCAAAATTCGAACAAATTGTGTTTTCTGCTTCTGGTGGCCCCAAAACGAAAAGTTATCATGGTCTCGGGCTTAGGTCTTACCATGAGACCTACGGTAATAGCTTCTTCCCTATAGGGGAAATTCGCTAAAATAGTGTGAATTAATTTGCAAAAATCAAAATGTTTGAGATTTGAGCGAAATATTTTAGAAAATGTTATGTTTAACAAGGGCTGAGAACAGTGGGAACACTGCTGCAACAGACAAATATTCGGCATTCATTCTCAATATGTACATTGTGGCGAAAGTATACCCCTTCCTCTCGGTAGGCAGGGCGAGTGGGAGTCTTAGAATAAGACTTTTCGCCTGGTAATTACTTATTACTTTGTGTATTTTGTAGTTGAAATCTTAGGACCGACCAGACCCGGACCAGACCAGACCTAATCTCAAAACCTTAGGCTTTAGAGTGAACTAATCGTATTCTTTTGACAATTAAATAATTCTGAAAAAACTTTGATTGTTGTCAATAGTAGGCCTACGAAAATTGACAAATTTCTCACCCCAGTCTATTTAGATTCAGTTAATAGTGGAATAACCAAATATAAGTACGAGGGCCGTCCAGAAAGTAACAGACATTTTGTCCCTACATCTAGCCCAGTGGTCTTATCTCCATGACTGATAGTGCGGCCCAGACCTCCACTCCTGGTCCCAATCTGAGCTAAGTCAGTTTGCCAACCGACCACACATTTCATTCTTACAGTGTTTCAAAATGTATTACAGCGGCCCTTGTATTATTTTGCTGTGGGGAGGAGAAATATCTCCAGTGCAAAAAACATTATTAAATTGTTACAAAAAAACTTTTCTTTTGGACATAACAATACAACCTTGTCTCTTAAACTCATTACAACTCTCTTATTACTACTTTGGACGCTATGAACATAACAAAATATTATGTTTTGGACACAATGAACAGGTTTTTGGTCTTGGACACAATGAAACACATCAGAGTAAATGGCTTAATAATAGTGAGTCACCAACTACAGCAATATTTTATCGAGTCATAGATTAGGCAACCGAGCATCGTTAAGTATTTGTGCACTCACCTTTCATACCAGATTACAGTGTCAGCAGTCTTGTATTTTCTCTACCACACCTTTTGAATCTTACCTTCCTTGGTAACCAGTGGTTGTTTGAGTTAAAATTGCAAAACTCTGTCAGGGTATGAGTTAAAATTGCAAAACTCTGTCAGGGTAATATTTTTGTAATATTATTTTTTGTGAGAACAAATCTGAACTTGTTCCATATTAAACTTGAAGGAAAACGTCATTAGGTGAAGAAGCCGCTGGATTGGGAAAGTTCTTATCACTACAGAAAATTAGTGGCAGGACTCCACAAATGAAGCAACCATTTGTCAGAAAAGTTTTGATTAGCAGCCAAAAACACAAACTACCTACACCTACTTGAAACCCCCTTCAGCACAAATAAATAATTCTACAAAGGTACAGAATAATTCATTAGCCACATAGTGACAAGTACAGTATTCAGAAGACAAAGGAATCATGTAAGCCCTTTATCAACTCGAGCTACTGGCTACTAAATTTGGCAATTTTTAAAAAAGACAAATATTAAATATCATTAGCAAATAAGTCAAATAGCAAATATTAGCGATTAGCAAATATCATAGCTGGATAAGATTTTGAAGCTGGTGTTGACATTTGGGAACACTAAACTTTTTTTATTTAATATGTGTTTTTCAATTTGTCCTTAGAAAAATTCATATATGTAGTGAAAACATATTTCAGCAACCTACTTAGTTTCTTTTAAGATTTTTAATTGTAAATATTTTTAATATGCTTCCAACTTTATGATTTTGACTACATATTACTTCCTTAGGAGTCAGAACAAAATAAAGAGTCACAACACAAGATCTGCAATCGGTGCACCAAGCATTGTTACTGACCTGGAGACTGAGATGTTCTCTACTGTTGGAGGAGAAGAAATTGATGACGAGTTCTACGATTTCTCTTCAGACAACGAAACGTGAGTTTTGTTCATCTGCCATGTTATATTCTGTCTTCTATACATAAATAGTTATATCATCGATAATATATTACTTCTCAGATGCTCGGTATAAATCATAGGAACTGATATAGAACTTATCAATAAACCAAAAACAATGTCATTAAAAAAGGTGTTTGTGATTCTAAAAAAGCCTTACAATAGTAAAAAACAATCAGAATACTCGGAATATCATATTGTTTTACAATAATGTTTTTGAATAATGAAAATAATAGATCGCCAGTGACAAAAAAGAAAGAAATACAACCTAGTGAAATTCAATCTCTTGTTTGGCCAGGTTTGCTGTATAAAATTATAAGTTAACATTGTATCAGCAGCATAGCAGCAATGATTCTTTCCATGAAAATCTTTGATCTTATGTTGATATCTATGTTATGCCCACACACATAATCCTACTGGTGTGAATGCCGAAAGGAAACATCGCTACATTATGTTATTCAAGTTGCCAGCTACAGTACGAGATGTTGATAATGGAATTGGGGGTGGGAATTTTTAAGTTCAACCTACATGAAGATGCATACAGGCAAAAGGCGATTGGCCATGAGTTATGGGTTTATGGTTCAGTGGTTGTGAAAGCGATTGGTATTACTGCTGTGTATCATCAGTGGTGTAGAGGGGTGCTCTGCCACAGCTTCGTTCAATGCTGACCTGCCCTGAGCTGGGACCTGATCTGGGCTGAACATCATCATATATAATCTTGGTTATTTTATCCGTAGTATAATTTTTGTGGATTTCGGTGGAAGAATTCGCTGTCGCACAACGAGCAACGAACTCATCGACGCCTCATGGCAAAATGAAATCGTCAACGCCAACTTGTCGTTGCTTTGTGGTAATTGAAATTGTATAATTGCGTTGCCACGAATGAGACAACTGTCTGCATCACGGTAAAGGTTGTGTCAGTCGTATTTATGAGGTTCCAGTTAACAATCTCCTCTTCACATTTCGTGAAAAGTCTTTACAATGCTGATGCAGAAAACTAATCTCGCCTTCCTATCCTGAAAGACAAATTTTGCAATCTTATCACATATAGTCTAATAATGCAGTTGATCGGTATTAAATCTCAAAACAAATGTTCTTTTTACACTTCCGGCAGTTTCGAGAGTTAAAAAGACTTTCATACAATCATTGTTATTAGTTTATAAATAAGTGATGGACTAAATACGCTCCCCCCATCTGGCCCTTCCTTGATTAAATCCATCTTCAATCTAACTGAGTTTTGTTAAGCCGTTTTTCTGCCACTTGACGCTCCAGCACAGCTTATTTCAGCATTATACCGCTGTATATCATGATCGATTGTAGGCTATGAAGTCATATGTCTTTTAGTCTGAAAACAGGTTATTTTTTTCATAATTTTGATGTAGAAATCCAAATTATCCAAGTTTTTACTAGCGTTAGTCATAATTTTTTGGCATCGTTAACATAAATGCTAGGGACCGAGGGACTACACACCACATTCACAAGCAATTGCTGATAATTATCCACAATTCGTGACCTCCAATAGATGATTATAGGACACACCACCTTCCCAGTAATACAATGATTTATGATAAAATTAGTTTGAATACTATCACAAATTTGTGTACCATATTTGTACATTTGTGTGACACATTATTACATTTCGTTACCAGCAAGCTGTAATTTATTGAGTTTTAGGGGTCATTGGTTAATCAGATCAAATCATTATCCTTCTGGCATTACACAGGGTGAGGCAGACCACCCTTGCACATAGTTTTACGGGAGTACGGTTTAACCTAGAAACTCCAAATAAGATTATTCCCCTCCAAATCTCATATGAAGAATTCATTTTAAATATTTACATGATCTGAGCACAGGGTGTTCCAGAATTGAAGGCCACGGGTTCGAATCTCGAAATTTTCTTATGTAAACCTATGACACATTGTACATTTTTAGAAAGGTCTTATTTAGAGGAACATTTTGGTGAAAACAGAACCTAATTATCTCATTCCGTATCAAGATGGGGCCATTTTTTATTTTTTGCCTATTGACGGAATACCCTGTATTTTTGAAACCGCTAAACATTTTTCAGTTCTGATTGAAAATTCGTAATCCTGGTAAACACAGCTTTGCAATGATGTGTTACATGTTATAATTTTCAAAATTATAAATTTTTACCAAAATTAATTTTTTTGTAATGTTTGTAGCCCTGTAAATCAAAAAAGTCAAATGGCACCATATGGCAAATCACATAACATTTTAAAGCATTTTAAAGGCCTTCAAAATTCTTACAACTTTGTAACTTACACAAGTATTCTATTTTTTCAATTTTGTAGTTATGGACGAAAAACTCCATTTTCCCATATAAAGTGCATGTTATTTGCATGTCCATAGCAAACGGTCTATGGGTACCCTTTGGTATTATGCACTGCATAAATGACATGCACTTCATATGTGATTTAGGGGGGAATAATTTTATTTGGCATTTTTAGGTTAAACCGTACTTCCGTAAAACTATGTGCACGGGTGGTCTGCCTCACCCTGTATTAATTTATTAAAAACAGCCAAATCCATAGCCCATTAATCCATAAAGTGTAAATCCAAATAATTAATGATGGCAACTTAAGGTAACTGTTTTTGTTTTAGAATGGTAGAAGAAAATAAAGATTCCTCTTTTGAAGAAATTGATTCGCTGTTAGAAGGAACTTCCCGTGAAGATAAAACCAAAGCTTTTGGTCTGCTTCTAGAACTTCTTGATAAGGTGGACAAATGTGATATTATCTAGATAAGTATTACAGATGTATTAAGCATTACAGATGTAATAAGTTGAGTCTTCATCTTAGTGATGTTTTTTTTACATTAACCCTCCGTCGGGCGCATCAGTTTTGAAACACCATTGGGGGTATCTAGAGGTTACCTCAAGACAATGAAATAACATGAAGCATTAGCTTTTAACTAGGGGTGTGTGAGTATTCGACCGGTCGAGCTTTTAGGTCGAGCTTTTCAGTATTCGGCTCGGCTCGACTTTTTTCGAAAAAGCTCGACACTCGAGCCGAGCTTTTGATAAGAGAGTTCTTATCAGAAAGATAATTATTGCGATCTATTTTTGGACACGTTAAACCGGAAGAGCATTTCCCTCCCATGAAAAACAAGCAAAAAACATTCCCTGGTGATTAGGAAAGGACATTGACTGGTAACAAGAAATATTATCTCCATTTAGACAGAAATCGGAGCTATATTTAATTGACCTTGGGGAACATGAAATACAGCATTCAAGTCTATTGTTTTATCAAGGCTTATCTCTTAAACGGTATATCATACAAGTTTCATTTTGGTCTCATTTTATTCATAAAAATTAGACAAAAAATATGAGCCGTCATTTATAGTTGTATGACAAGTAGTTTGTATTTTTGCATTTTGTAGTAAGGATTCCTTATCTCCTAATTAACTCACGCTCTCGCTCTGAGTCAGACAATGGCAAAAAACAGGGAAGGGGCTTGGAGTAAACAACCTCCACCCCCCCCCCCTCATTGGCCACTGATAAGGAGAGTGAGAGAGGTAGCTGTTTCTTTCTTTCTCTCTATTCCGTCCTTATTTATTTATGATCTTTCTTCTTCTTAATTGTACTTTATTTTCTTCACAAAAGTTTAGAAATGCAACTAATTTTAGGATTACAATAAATTATTGTTGTTATTAAATATTATTACATTCATATATTATATTCTGAAATAATAAGTTTAGCCATGAATATTATGCCACAATTGGGACTGCTATTAAATTTTTTATCATCTTTACTTAGTGATCATAAAAAAAATCAATCTTGTGTTTAGCTAAGTGTAAATATGTGATTTTTTACTTGATATAACTATTTTAAAACCTTTCAACTACTCCTTTCTACTCTTGAAATTAAATTTTGTAGTACCTGTATGTAACTAGTCTAATTATGTAATTTTAACTATTTATTTTAAAGTAAAGTAGGCTATTGTGGGATTGGTTACTACTTAAATATAATGTAGATAAATGTAGGTTTTAAATTTGGTATTTTTCTTCATAAATTATTTTATGAGCCAGTTTAATTAATTTTATGTAACATAACACAAAATACTGATGAACCTATCAGATAATTCACTCGTTTTGGAGATAAGCTTTCTATTTTTGAGCTGGCGGTCACTTGAGGTATGCAAACATTAGTCTATTGTATCTTTTAAAATTAAAATCAAGATTCATAATTTCTTTTAATAATTTGGTGATTGTTAAAAAGCTTGGCTCGAAAAAGCTCGAGCTCGAAAACTTTTGAAAAAGTTCGGCTCGAGTTCAAAAATCACTATTCGCACACCCCTACTTTTAACATATTTTATGAATGAAAACATGTAATAAATTGAACAAAACCTTAAACACAATGGTATATTAGGTATTTAAATGCATGAAACATTTCATTATAATCATATATAAAATACTCGCTTCGCTCGCTGGGGGCTCCGCCCCCAGGCCCCCGTTTGTGTTCCCTGCAGTTGAACAATACCCAATATTGAAGGACCCCAATAGGGTGTTAATTGCCAGTGTTGAGAAAATTTTAAGCTGGAGATTTTGTGTACGTACTTCAAAGAAAACTGATGAAGAACCTATGAATTTTCAACGGATATTGTAAGGGTTGGTGAAAATTATGTGTATGAAGGTATATTTATATTCGAATGTTATTATTGAGAATTAGTTAAGTTGGATGTGAGAAGAGAGCCTATATATGTGTTTTATTTAGTGCTGTCGGTGATTAAAGATTTTGATTATGTTTTTATTGGGATGAATTTTGAGGAATGCAGATGGGTTTTTGAAATTATTTTTGAAATATATTGTTTAGATGAAATGATTAAAGAAAGTTGGATTTCAATAACGAATAACTTTTGTATTAAGGAAGAATTCATGCAATTTTATTTCCTTGTCAGTTTACCTAGCAATAGTTTATAGTAGGTGTATCCAGTTCCGCCAAACGGGGAGGTCATGAAACGTAGAAACCGTGTATTTACAACACTATAAAAACAAAATAGATATCAAATAAATGGGGAGTTTGTTTTAAGGCAGGCCCCCTTGCCTCTGCCTGTGAAAAGGTTAAAAATCAGATCTACACCAACAAAAAAACAAATTAATGGGGAGTTTGACGAAGCAGGCTCCCTTGCCTCTGCCGTAAACAATTAAAACAAACATTAACATAATTTTAAACAACTATGTACAAACCGGGGACTTTTTTTAAGCAGGCCCCCTATCGTACTGCTTGAATAGTCTAATTACAACGAGGAGTTTTCATCATCTCGCAGATCCCCTAGCCTACTGCGGACGTATTTATCAGTATTAAAGAAGGAGGTCATTAAAGACTTCTTCACATGGGCGCACCGAAATTGCGCCGCAAAATCCAGGTAGACACCGAAATTGCGCCGTGACTCTAAATCTTGTCCCAGGGGTAGACCGAAATTGCGCTGTGACTCTAAATCTTGTTCCAGGGGTAGACCGATATTGCGCCGAAGCCCTTCCTAGAATCACATGAGGGAGGCAAGCTCTGACTCCTCTCCTCGCCTTCGAAGTCGGAACACAGAAATTCCTTAAAAACCCTTCGTTATCGCCCCTTGGAGGGAAGTGGCGAGTGAGCAACGGAGTCAGGCTAAATTTGAAAATTCATACATGGTTCTTCGGACAAAATTACTTCTACTGGTATCTTCTTTACACCTGCCAAGTGGATATAAACTGTATCAAAAAGTGCAAGGTTTTTACGTTAACCCAACGTACTAACACTTGATTTCACTAGATTAACCGCCGTACTGTTTGATTTCTATTTCCGGTAACTAATCAATTTATCAACTACATCGTTCGATTTATTTTATATGGTGCTGGAATATAGCAAGTCATAACTTTTTTTCTGAAGGGCTATTTTTGTATTGATATCATTGATTTATAATTTTTGTAATGAAGATCGCAAACAATAAACAACTAATTCTAAATAACTATAATGGATCACTTGCTCGTGAATGGAGCTACCTGTCGCTTAGGTGTCTTATGCAAAACTGACAAATCATTTGCGGAGTACAAATATTTTGTGGTTCGTCAACTGGTCAGGGGGGGGGGGACGAGGGTAACATTCCTATCATTGAGTGGTGTTGCAGTCTACAGGTACCTGCCACCCTCACGACGCAATATCGGTTATGGATTAGTGAACCTTTCTTGTCAGATTGGTTTGCGGCGCAATTTCGGTGCCTAACTCTCCTCAGCAAAACGTAGAGCCGACCATGCGTGAAGCAATCCGTGCGAAGATAACACCGACTGATTCTATCGTCTGACCTTGGCTCTTGTAACCAGTCATACAATAGGCCAACATCAGTGGGAACTGGCCCATCCAGAAAGATCATTTTGTATGACCTACAAACCTCGCGGATATTAAGAAGTGAACGAATGTAATCAAAAACCTGCCTCTGATCATCAGACAGTTTGACTACCCACTCCTCAACCAACGCTCTTTGTTGATTTTCACCATAGATGAGCAGTTCCCTACCCAACTCAGTAGTGTCTTCTTCCATATCAGGGAGACCTGATTGGATAAACAGGAACCCTGACGGCGTAAACTACGATCAATTTCGACGAGGGCAAGATGGTAGGCCAGCTCTGGATCATGGGGATTCCTTTCAATGTGATCCTTGCAAACGAGGTCTCTGAACTTGACCCACAAAATGCTCCAGGAGCCCCCATGTTACAAAGGAGAACAAAGAAAGAGCGGAGTCTCGGGCCTGTCATAAATCGCGCAGCATCTTGCAACGCGTAGTCGTACTCATATTCGTCTTCGACCAAACCGAGTTTCCGTGTGAGTTCCTGGAATGAGCGGACAGTTGGGTCCACCAAGTGACAGAAGATCGAGATAACCACGACAAGGAACAAACATAAGAAGGACACGAAGGTAGCGAAGCGAATTTGGCAAATGCTTAACTTCAGAGAGTTTCGGGTTTTTCAAACAAAAAATCTTAACCCTCCCAAGGGAGGCGTCAGGATTACGCTGCGAGTACCGCTGAACGTCTTGCCTGTTTTTTTCAGGGTTTACACAAGCCTGCATTTTTAAATCAGGTAGTAAAGAGCAATTCGATTTCGAAACGCCCCCGTTGCAGCAGACCTGCATACTCGGCGAATTTCAAATGGAAAACAACATATTCAATCCAACATAGCGAGATTTGACATGTTTTAGTAAGCTCCATAGGAATAAACTACATTTTAAGGCAAGAATGAAAAGAATTGTGGTTCTAGATTATTTCGGTTATATATTTTATAAAAATATAGCAGGATAATTCAATAGGTATAATAATAAAGTATTTAATTTAACAATGCCTATATTGCTAAACTGCTAATACTGCATTACCGACTTAGGTCGAAGATGCAGAAGTTATAGATTCTACTATAAGATACAGTATGATGGTAAGGAAGATTAGCGAGAACCTATATGGCTGGATTAAAGAATCAAAATTGGAGACATAGGAACATTTCGAAGATTTTTAACTTTATATGCATTTTCATGCTAAGAACTTGTTATTTTATTGGTGATTTGTAACATATATGCTGTAGAGATGATGTGTAGGACATTTCAGGCCTCTACATGTAATATGAAGCCAACTAGAGCTGGAAAAACGAAGGGAATTCTTCAAAAATTTCAAATTCTAGAGCTATCAAAGGGTGAAGGGGACGAGATACGGCAAAAAGTCATAGGACCAAAGTTGTAGATCGTGAAAAATCCGTGGCACATGGTGCAGTCTGTTTTTCGATAGGACCATCCGTTCGGCCACTAGAGCTCCAAATAACTTTATTTCAAAAAGCTTTTTTAGCGATTTTTTAATAATTTTTTTGAGGGGGTTAAAATTAAAAATTGTGAGTTCTGATAATTTTCCCCATATGTTCAGGCAATAAGGGAAGTGCGTGCAAAATTTCAAGTCTGTAGGTCATAGGGAAGTGGAAAACAGTTCGTATACCTGAGTTACACCAGCGGTTGTATATATATTAGATTATAATAAGAATGATAAAAAAACCTTTGTGAAAAAAGGTTAAAAGTTACAGGGCTTACCAATGAAAAAATGTAATGAATTAAATGTAAAAAGAGCAATACTTAATTTTATTGTCAATATTAAAATGGTTTATATGGATTTCAAAATATATATTGTAAAAAATATATCGTAACTCTGTTTTTCGGTTTCAGTTTTTCTCAGTCTGACAGTCCGGTCGAAAACACACTGTCAGACTGAGGTATATAGAGCAAATAGCCAAAATACCGTATGAGTCAGTTCCTAGAAAGAGGCGTGTGGGGTACGGTAAGCACGATACTGCCGACGGGATCCCTGATGGCAGGTAACTTTTACGGTCAGTAATCGATATTCTTGGTAACCAGAAATGAAATTTTCTCTATTTTTTGGCCGGTACCCCGGCAGAGAGGTAAACGCGATGGCGGTCTGCAGTCCAGCAGCCAATCCGTGCCTGTGGGCGTGGACTGGAGGGGGGCTGGGCGGGGGGAGTCGAAGCCGAAAGCCCGGTCACCTCTCTGCGGTATGGAGGAAGCTCAACCTGATGGCATAAAAATTCCCTGGAACTACCGTAAATTACCCCAGGTTTAAAAACTAGTCTAACGCTTTAAAAATTCATGGAAATTCACTGTCACGTTGGATAAAATTGGTTTGTAAATATTAAGTTAGCATGGAGAGAAAAGAATAAATATTTATGAAGGAAATCTCAAACAATCTATTTAAAACCAACTACAAATATCTTTCTATACAAAACATTTAAAATTCCTTATTCAGGTTTAAGAATTATCCCCCTGTGTAGTTAATAAATGTAATTGCTGTACGATTCTTGGGTTTTAACATCTGTACCATTTCGAAATGGCGAGGTTTTTTTGTTTTCAAAGCTAAATATTTTAAAAGCCGTAAATTTTAGAAAAATTGCTCAAGAGACAAAAAAGCAGCAAACTTTAATCCAATTAATGCTGATATTAAGATTATGATGATCGAACAACTAATAACGGACAAGTTTTAACTTATCTGAATAAAAACATGGTTCTTTAGAGTTTAGAACATACCGCCTGAAATTTGCATGTTTACATTCAAAAGATTCAAAATTTCTCCATTAGTAGTTGTCCGATCATTTTAATCTTAATATTAGCGTTAATTGGATCAAATTCCACAACTTTTTTGTCACCAAAGAAAGGTATAAAATTACCTGGTACTGCCAAATGATTCTGATGTGTTGGTTTTAACGACCATTGGTTTCGAACCTCAAAGGGTTCATTTTCAAGTTGAAAATCAAGCTATTAAACACACACACTTTTTTGTCCCTTAAATAATGTTTCTAAAATTAACGGTTTTTAAGATATTTAGCTTTAAAAAAAACAGCCGCAATTTTGAAATGTTAAAAGGTAGAAATTTGATATTTCTTACAAAAATTGTTCCTAATAGCGGTCATCCACATACCAGGTTTGAAGTTTATACATCAAGAGGTTCATGAGTTATGATTAAATAGTTAAAAATCACGAACAGACACACAGACGGAAAACGAAGCATTTTAGGACAAACCTATGTTTATATGAACTTTTTTTCTTATTTTTATCTCTACTATCATATACTAAAATATTTTATCATAATTTCCGGACACTCTGTATAGTACCTGGTGGACCAAGCCTTATTCGGTATTATATCATGTTTACCAGTTCACCAAATTACTATTTAATATTTCAGTGTCATAGAACCGATAATTAAAAACTGTTCTTATTATTCTATGTAATCTTAACCAACACGCTATATTTTTCCTAGATAGTTGTAGTTTGCAAACAGCTGTTATGATTACTTTATTTGTATAATCTTTCCTTGTTTATTTTGTTGCTAGCGTGACAACTTATAGGACCATCTTAAAATTTTAAAACTATAAAAATCATTATTACTTAAATATATTATATTTTTTTCTGGCCGAGTAATCTGCATAGAACACTCTTTCAAGTCATAAATTATTTATTTCAAGACTTGAAAGAAATCCTCGGAGCTGTTTTTGAGATAATTCTGCAAACAAGCAAGCAAGCAAGCAAGATAACATTGCTCATATTATAAGAGTAATACCTGTGGACCGAGCCTTGCTCAGTATAATTTTATATTTACCACTTCATCCAATCGTTAAACTTGATAATAATGTTAAATACGCTTTTTTGTTACTCCATGTAATCTTTATCCCACCTGCTCTATACTTCCTGGATTACTTTAGTTTGCAAACAGCTGTTATTATTACTTTATTTGTTTTCACTTTCCTTGTTAATTTCGACTCTCATAAGGCCGAAATTAACAATTTCCAACCTTAAAATTCATTTTATTACTTTATTGGATTTTCTCTGGCCAAATAATCTGCATAGAAAATGTTTTTAAGTCATAAATTTCTCAACATAGCCTATCTCAATAAAACTTGGTATAAGACTTCTTCTAGTTCCACTAAAAATAGAATTAAAACCCCCCAGTTTTAACGTACCTGTTGCAGCAAACCTACATACTCATTCCCCATGTTATTCTTATGGAGCTTAGAAAAACATGTACAATCTCGCTATGTTGGATTGAAATATGCTCTTTTGCATTTGAAATTCGCTGAGTGTGCAAGTCTCCTGCAACGGGGCTACTTTGTTTCTCAACTTAAATACATGTTTGGCAAATAGTACCTAAGCAAATAACATATACATTTCTATGAAACGCCTTAATTAAATAGGTATATTATTATTGGTGCAGTTCAAAATCGAGTAAAATTACAGGCTAACCGTTAACAATCCAATATCCTTCGCATTCCAAGTACATGGGTTTTTAATTTATAATGGTTTTAAAACTTGAATTTTTAGGCTAATATTCAACTAATATTGCTATTTTAAATCTCTAAACGTTGAAACATGCATCAATTTTTTGGAACATGCATCGATGTGTATTCAGTGTCAATAGGTTGTTAGGAAATCTCATCTCCAGAGCACCTCCTAAATTACTTATGTTCCTTTTTTAAGTTTCCTTTTTAAGAATAAAAATACATTAAATTTAGATGATTACAGACAGTTGTTCTTAGTTTCAATAGGGCAAATACTCTTTCTTATTTTCTGATGTCTTAAAGAACGTGAATATTTTAAGAAATCAAAATTATAATGTGGCTAAATGTTAACTCACTTTGGCTAGCCCCTGCATCCTGTGCCAATATCTCTGGAACTGTTTCAAATCTTGATAATCTGTTTTGTTACTAACAAATGTGAATTGGAAAAAGTTCAAAGGATCTAACACAGATAGTACCACTTTCGCTGGAATTTCGAAAGCCTCCTGCGTGAAGGTTTTTCATGGGATATCTTCCAAACCCGCAAAAGGAACATCTAGAGAGTAATGGCTTTAATTTGATACCAAATATGTGTAGAAAAATTAATTTCTAGAGGTCGATATGTTCTGCACAAAATCCCAGAAATTCTGTTAATAATATAGATAAGTGAATTTTGTCATCCCCAAAATGTTTGTCTTCTTAAGAGCTTTGAAATTATGCATAACGACTTATTTTTACATTTAAAAATAGAACCCAAGACCACCTTTTGGAATACCCTGTATTTTAAAAAGGTTAATTTTTACGTTTTTTCTTGGGTATGAGTTAGTGAGGAAACATTTTTCGTCCTTGTATCTCTAGCCGTTTGTGTACAATCCGTTGAGGACGACATATATATTCAAGACTCACCATACACAGGGTGTTTACGAAAAATCCTTCCAGACTTCGGGATATGGTTACTTACATCAAAACTAAGAAATAAGTTCCTATAAACATGGGTTCTGAAATGCTCGGTTATCCGTCTGTCGATATGTATGTGTTTTTAACATGATTTTTGCAGAACTTCGGAATCACTAGAGATATCAACTTCAAAGTAGGATAGGACTAATAGGACCTATTTTTTAGTGGAATATCAAGTTTCTGCTTTGTACCAATTAAAAGTGGCAACCATTTTCATATTTTTAAACTTAATATCTTATAAAGCGTAAATTTTACAAAAAATGTATAAAAGACAATAAAACTGCGTAATTGTATTCCCTAAAAAAACTATACAAATGTTTTAAGATTTAACCACAAATAAAGGAGTTATTGCTATTTTTATGCGAAAATGTGCTATAGGCCTAATTGCCTTAAACTTATTCTATTAGAAAAATTGCAATAACTCTCTCAATCGAAAACTAAGGAAAATACGTTTTTCCACATTAAACAGAAACAAAGTCATTCAACACTAAATAACATTATTTTAGAGCTATTTTAGGAATTCGGGAAAAACAAAATATAAGGGATACCTTAAATAGTTTCTGAGATATAAGCAGTTAAGGAAAATATTTGCATTTGCATTTATTTGATTTGAAAAAGAGTAGGAGAGGCAGTAGTAAGGGGGAAAGCAAGGGGGTTGGGGGGGGGGGGGTTTGGCTAGAAGTTTGTCAAGGACCTGTATATAAAATTAATTATTTTAGTTTCTTCACTTCCTTCCTGGGTAAGACAGTGTTGTCGGATTGAAAGCAACGGTGCCATATCGAACTAACCTTGGCAGATGGCTCGGAATGACATCGCGTTGAGCCGCGTTTACACTGTGCAACTTATTTTATAAACTTGCGTTTTACAACCAATTATAGTAATTGGTTTGAACATATTTAAGAATCCCATGAAAAATGTTGTACTAAGATGTATACAAATGTTGTAACAGCAGACCTGCATTCACAGCAAATTTCACATGCAAAAGAACATAATTCAATCCAACATAGCAAGATTTGACATGTTTTTGTAATCTCCATAAGAATAACATGGGAAATGAGTATGCAGGTTTGCTGCAACAGGTATGTTAAAGCTGGTTGGTTTAATTCATTATTGATTAGACCTTAAACTAGATGAAGCCATTAAGCAGGTTTTATCAAGATATGAAAAAAATAAGGAAGATATAGAATTTTTTCATTCCTCATAAGGATATCATGGGGAATGATTATGCAGGTTTAAAATGGACTGCCACACAAATGGAAATTTCGGGGATTATAGACTAAAATGCATTACATCTCTTCTAGATGAAGCCAAAAACCAAGTTTCATTAAGATATGTTGAGAAATAAGTAAGATATAGAATTTTACTCATTCCCCATAAGGTTAACATTGACTGTGTTTACCACTTTCAATATCTAGGTAACCAAAGGACATATAAAATGACTCAAATTACTTTACTAAGTTGTTTGTTTTTTTTAGCTAAATTCAATGGTGCCACCAAAAATTTTATTATTTTTATTTTTTATGTAAAAACTCAAAACCCCATTTTTGGGGGGTTTATTCCCATTTACCCCCCCCTTCCGATGGTCCGATCGGGCTGGTTTACGAACTCGTCCAATTGATTACCACATTACATGTCTGTACCAAATTTAGGACCATATTTGCGGCCGCTATCGTGCTCACAGACATATTATATACTAAACTAGCAGTTGCCCGTGGCTTTGCTCACGATAAAAACTATAACTCCCACTGCCTAAATGAAGATAGCGCCACATTTTGAGTTTATGATTGAACAGATAAGATACAAAAACTAATGATGACCTTAATTTAACTGACTAAATTAAATTTAACTTTAAAAAATCATCAAAACAACTATTAATCCATTATGGAAGGAACCAAATTAGTTATAAATCAGCTGTAAAAACGTATCCGTATGTGAAGCTTGAACCATCTGCTTGATTGAATGAACATTGAAAATTCAAACAAAAGTTTATCCATTAGATTTGTATAGAGAAATTTCAATACTTCAACTCAACCAAAACCCCTTAAAATTTCGAATTTTGAAAAAAACCGTTCTAATAGGTGATGCTCAAGCCCTAAAACGAAAGTCTATGCAAAGTTTCAAGGTTGGTTCTCAGTCAAGTAGTTTTGGCTGTGCGATGATAGGTCAGTGGTATTTTACACTTCAATTGAAAATTCAGTTAAAACTTTCATGGACCAGAAAGATGTTTTTAGGAATCTGCTAAGTCCGCAGGTCTGTTGTGACCGGAGTATTTATATTGCTGCCCCCCGCAGGAGGTATTTCTATTTGGCCTCCTTATACTATACACGCGAGCAGATTCAGCGCCCCGCCGACAAAGCCCCCATAAGGTGCCACTGCCCTAAGAAGACTTAGGCCCAATATCGTCGAATATGCTTGAATGTATATTAGAGAGAGGCCCTTAGGCAGGAACTTAAATAACCCCGTCGCAGCAGAACTTGCGTACTTAGCGAATCCTAAAGCAGTTTTCTGTTTCATGAAAGTATAGGTACGTAAGTACATAGAACATAGATCATGCCTTGATTTAAAGTGAAAATAATTCTAAGGTTTTTAGGGTCTATCTTGAACAAAAAAGACAAAGCGGTTAAATTAAGAGATAAAATCTTTAAGAGGGTCCGTAGCGGAGTCCGAGGGTCAGATCAGGATGAAAACCATTTAGTTGTCCTATTTAAGGCCTAAAGAATGAGTGTACTAAATTTCAGCTTTCTAGGTGTATGGGTAATATAAAATTAGTGATGAGTGAGTGAGTGAGAGGGACTTTGCTTTTTATAGATAGATAGATAGATAGATAGATGATGGATATATATATATATATATATATATATATCAGTGGCGAGGCGTGAAGTTTTTGCAAGGTCATCGCATAATTATTTTTACAATAAAAATGGAAGAGAGCAAATTCAAGGAAATAACGTAAAAAGTCACAAAACTAACTATAAAGTGTGTGAAAACACTATAAGTGTAAACGTATATTGGGCGAAAGAATTATTCTAGTTACGTTATTGTGAATCATTGGTTTTCACCGTTTTCACATACAAGTCGGACGAGGCGTTGTTGACAGGTAGACTAATGAGCTACAACGCTACAACTGGCGCGCTCCAGCGAGGAGGACATGGAACTAGTTGCTTTTGGCGCTGTGACAGGTAGCGCAGCTGCGGCACGGGCGGCAGGGATGTGAACTTTTGGCGGACTCATACGCTTGCAGCTGCGTCATTCATGGCGCCTGGGCTCTCGTCTCCTTCCCCTCCCCGCGCCCGTCCCGCACCACTGTCCCACTCTGAGGCAGTACTGTTCATCATGCCATGCCACTAATCGAGTTTTAGCGAAATAAAAGCGACAAGATACCACCCTCTATAGTACTTACACGACACTGCGAGTTAAAATAATATGCACTATGCATTCAGTAACCTTTATGACGGGGTTTTATGCCTTCAAGGTAAAATAAATTATGTCATTGATGATATTTTACATCGATTTTTAAGTTTACGGAGGAAAATATTGTAGTATGGAATTTAAAAATTACCAACTTACAATAACATAGTTAATCTGCTTATTATATTTATAATAAAGAGATACAACCTAGAATTTAATAATTACCAATTATCACACAATTATAGAGTAGGCCCTATGATATGTTAGTTTTAACAGTAGTTATGTTTACATACCTTATTTATAAATAAACTCCATTCTCCTTGTTTTCATTGCAAATTTCTGAATGACATTGGTATAGAAGTCTTCACTCTCTCTTAGCGATTCCAGGAGGTCTTTTTCAATAGAGATAATTGATAGGTTGCTGAGACGAGTTTCACCTTGCGTCGACCTTTTGTATGTGTGGATTCTTTTGAGGGCCGATAGGCTTCTCTCGACCGACGCGGTTGTTGCAGGGATAGTACAGATTAACTCACTTAACTTATACACCTGTTTAAATATTTTGCATAAATTTTCTTGTTTCAGAAACTGAACCATTTTAGAGGGCGATTTATCTTTAAACATATCACTTTTGTAAACGACAACCAATTCGCTTTTCAGGCCAACTGAATCAAAAGTCTTTGGATATAGTTTTAGTAGATCAAGAATCAAATGGTCCGGAAATCTGTTTGCTTCACAGAAAGATTTAAAGTTTCTATGATTTAGAAGTTCAAAAAATTTCAAACTTTTCAAAGAGGAAAAGCGGCTAGTTATATGAGTAAGAATGTTATCAATGATGGCGCCATAAAGTTTGTTGTAGTTTTGCTCGGGCGTTAACGCACAATTCGCATCATTTTTCTTCCTTTTTCTAGACGGGGGAGGTAAGCCTACTAAAGACACAGTTCTTTCCCATACGACAGAAAATCCGCACTTTTCACACTTATCACATTTGTCATTTTCGCTAATTTTCTTTTCAATTAACCGTTTTTTACAGTCCTCACAATGTTTGAACCCTTTCCTTAGATTTCTAAGATCTTCCTCAAAATCTCTCAGTACATTTAAGCAGGAAACTATATTAATATTCTCACTTTGTAAAATATTAAAAATCACATCAGTTTGTGCAAACAGCGGAGAGAAAACTTGCAGCAAAAATACAGTTTGGAAACTTTCTAAGAAATGTACAAAACCAAGAGCAACGCATATGTCAGAAGCTTTCCACTGAATATCATTGTTTTCGTGTACAAGGGAAAAAAACTCTAATATTTCCTCTCGATACTTTTCCACTGTAATGACAAGGCGAGATGTGAAACACCATCTCGTCGGGGCATATGTTGGGATAGTTTTCTTTAAATGTTCTTGAACGAAAAACGTTCGTTTACTTGAGTGGGACGAAAAGGTGGAAATTCCATTTAAAGTTGTAAAAAAAATATGGCATTCAGAAATTTCATTCATCCCTTGAGATAGTACTAAATTAAGCACATGAGCGTAGCAGTGAGTAAATAATGCATGAGGGAACTGCTCTTGGACTTTCTTTTGTAGGCCGGATAAATGGCCAGACATAACTGCCGCGCCATCGTAAGTTTGAGCAACGAATTTGTCCTTAAATTTAAAAGTTTTAACAACATTTTGGACGTGTGCAAGTAATCCATCTGCGGTACGGTTAGCACTAACGTCCGTGAATCCAACAAATCTTTCATGGACTCTCCCTTCATCTTGATTAATGTATCTCAAAACTGTTGATAACTGAGACCGGTTGCGAACATCTGATGTCTCGTCTAACATGATTGCAACAAATTCTGTTTTTTTGATTTCTTGAGAGATTTGTTCAATTACGACATCACTAATAATATTAATGAGTTCATTTTGAATGTCACTCGATGTACCTTTAAACAAAAAGGTACAAACAGTGTCGCGGTTTCAAAATGTTCCGCCAATACTGGGTCCCATCTCTTAAGAAGATTTAACGTTTCTATGTAATTCCCCTTATTTAATGAACCTTCCTTTTCATTATGTCCACGAAATGGCAATTCTTGCTTAGCCAGAAAACAGGTCACATCAATTAACCGTTTCAAAACTTCACGATTTTTTTTTACTTTCTGATTGTGAATGCTGTTGTTAACTCGAACTGTATCATTTAAACCTTCGTCTACCCTTTGTTTTCCGAAATTATAAAGATCGAGAGCACTCTGAATGTGAATTTCAGATTTCTCATGTTTTGCAACTGATTTTGACAACCCACCTAAATTACAGTATCCAGTCGTCACCCATACATCTGACCTACTAGATTTTGAAAACAATAAGCACGGCCAACAAAACAATTTTGATAACGATTTGCTACCACAAAGCCATTCATGTGCATTGTAATTTGACACATTAAAATGTCTTGTGTAAGTCCGATTCCTATCGGTAACAACCGCAGACAAATTCGGCAGAATCGGACAAGGTCTGCCATTTTGAATTATTTGCAGTTTGTCTTCAAAACGAAGAGAACCGAAAGGATGTTCCTTAAGTTTTAAAACTATGTCCGTGTCTGCAGCCATCCGTGTCTGTCCTGTCTTTTAATAAATATGAACTTTCCATTCCACAGCGGAGAAGCGCACACTAACGTTAAAATAATCCAGAAAAACTCACAAACAGCAGAACACACAGCACTGACGTTTAAAGAGCCCAGACTAAGGTCGAGAATTGCATACCGCATTCGTCTTGTTGCTCAAGGTGTTGTCGTACCTTGAGCCGAAACCCCGCGGAAGCTACCGAGAAATTACGAAAGCGGCCGAAAATCTCTGGAAGCGTCGTCGTACCAATAGCCGAAGCTTCGCAGAAACTACCGAGCAGTTACGAGAGCGGCCGACAGTCTCCGAGGACGTCCGAACCAACGAGCTGGAGCGGGAGCCTACGGCGTTGTGATTGGCTGCAGGTTTGGGGGGAGGTATGGTAGGGGGGCCTCCTCGACGGTCAGGGGAGGGGTGTTTCGGACCCGCTCGATCTGCCTAGCCGATCTACACTGTCAGTCGCTACCGCTGTCCGCTGCGTCGCCAGCGGTCCCGCCAAGGTCGAGAGTTTGAAGCGGTCGTTTGGGCGCGACTAACAAGCGATGCGTTGACTAGATTTTCGCCAAGACTGAAATTAATTTATTCTTTCTGGTCATCGCCGAATCCAACGATGACCGCACGCTTCGCCACTGATATATATGTACATATATATAAATTCGATCAAATGATGTTTTTGCTTCTGGTTGCCCCAAAACAAAAAGTTATCATGGACTTAAGTGTCACCATGGACCTACGGTAATAGCTTCTTCCCTATAAGGGAAATTCGCTAAAAGCAATACTAGTACTTTAGAGTATAATTTATTTAAATAATATCGCATGGTATGGATATGTTAAAAAATATGTGCCCTAAATGGGTCCGTGCGAAACCTTACATCGCAAAATGTGCACTGATTTAGCATGGGGCTCTTATGGAGCCGAAGTTCCAAAAGTCGCCGCTTATGTCGCAGAAAAACGAAATCTGCCGTGGGAAGGGAGGACTCTTAAAACCAGGTATAAGTGTGATGCCCAATTCATTTCTTCTGCACATTGACATGGTCGCCGAGTGTAAAATACCGGTTTAATAGTAAGTGCCAGTAGGATGACCAGTAGACTAACATTTTCTTCGAGGTTGGTCTCGGGTGATACGGAAACTCCCAATAACCCCTCAGAAATAGGAATTCGGCAACTGGAACGGACTTTGGATGTCATGAAGAGCCCGAAAACTGATTAAAAAACGGATTTTAATTAGTTAATTCACTTTTTAACGGAAATGTTACAAGTTTGTAAAAGAATGCAGGTAAGGTGTTATGATTGTCCTAGACTTTGTTGATTTTGACGCGATTTTGACTCGAAAAAGTTTAATTACTAATAATTTAATTTATAAGTTCAATTAGATGATGCGGCCAGTTGCAATATGTCAATATAAGACAGGAGAGTTTATAAATCGAATTTCATGAAATTCCATGCACTGGTCTTAACGCAAAGTGAAAAAAAAATTTAAACCGGTAGGTGATAATTTTATCGGTTTATTGTATTGTTCAGTTTGATTTATATCAACCGGTCGGATGTTTGGTATACCGATTAACCGGTTAAAAGTGACAGTTCCTGTAGTTTCTCTGTGATCAGTGTTAAACTCGTATGTTCCATGACCCCTCGAGTACATAACCAAATTACGACAAAGATACCGTGGTTAAACACTTGAAACCAGGCCTAAGGGAGATGCTTCCTTCTTTTCCCTCGCCCAAATATTTTTAATACGTTATTATTAAGGTAACAAACGTAGAGGGTATCTCACGCCCTTAAGAAATAAATCACCGAGAAGTAAACATTCTTACACAGAAATTCAAATCAATATGAACATTTGACTCCAAAATCTTTTATATAGCACAATAAATAAAATACCCCCGTTGCAGCAGATCTGCATGCTCAGAAAATTTCAAGTGCTTCAATCAATCATTTAAATGGAGCCTTAAACCAAGTAAAATCAACTTAAAATCCTAATTTGAGCACACAACAATTTGGCCTTTGTTTATTTACGTGAGACCTTTTTTCAATTGAAAAGCTGGATTTGATTAATAAAGTTGAGTTTGAAGCTATACACTTGATTCTAACTGCAGATGAGTTTCTCACATCAGAAACCATATTAAAATGCACAATTTGCGCATGGGCCCCCTAGTTTTAATTATTTCCCATAAGGTCAACATCGGCAGGGCCGGACTGGGAAGAAATTTTGGCCCGGGCATTCATATGGGGTACCGGCCCACTTTATTTTGATACCGGGGAAAAATCCGGGAAGAATGTCCGGCTCGGCAAAAGTGGTGACCTTTTTTTTTTGTCTCTGAGACCGGCCCCCGGGCGGCCCAAGCGGTCCCTAGAGGTGGCGGCCCGCCGGGCATTTGCCCGGATGCCCTTATGGCCAGTCCGGGCCTGAACATCGGGGCAATGTACTGTGTTTTCCGCAAGCGATATCTCGGTAACAGCTGCACATATTATGACAGGAATTCAAAACACTAAGTTATTTGTTTTTGTTTTCTTCAAGATGAATTCAATGGCTTTAACCACATTTATATTAAAGTTAACAGAAAACTCTTGGTTGAAAAAATTATTAACTTTATTAAAGTAAACTTATATTGTCTTATATAATATTTAAGTAATGAATGTAAACAAAAAATAGTAAATAAAATCATATGGTAAATTAAAAATATTTCACAAAAGTGGTCACTACATTACTCCCCCCCTAGAAGGGTACCGGAGGTAAAATGTAGTGGTCTTCTTATCGGGCGTCCATGTCTTGTAGTGACACTAGGATTTGTTGTTGAGTCATCATTGAGGATTTGAACGAATTTTCCTGTCTTGATTAGATTCGGCATCTTGGTTGGGAACAATTTGTTTGTCTAACAAGAAGGCGGGCTTAAGCCGATCGATGGATACCCTTGTCTTCTTTCCATTTATGTCAACATCAAAACATTTATCAAATCTCTTCAATACTTTGTGGGGATTAGTATAGCGTGGACTTAGCGAATTGAATAATACTTCTTGCCTAAAGATTATTTAATGGTTTTTGGAGCTGAGCACAATTTGGAAGAAACCTGTTGTAAAAGTTAATCATACCTAAGAACCTTCTTAAGCCGGTCGCTTTGTTAGGCAGTGGAAAATCAATTATTGACTTAACTTTTCCTTGAAGAGGTTTTAACCCATCAACACTGATTTCATGACCAAGAAATTCCAACGACTTAACCCCGAAAACACATTTTGATGCATTGATGCATAGTCCATAATGATCAAGACGTTGGAAAAGTGTCATCAAATGTTGATTATGTTCTGATTCATCCTTAGATGCAATTAAAACATCGTCAAGATAACAAAATACAAAGTCTAATCCTAGAAGTACCTGATCCATGAATCTCTGGAAGGTTTGTGCTGCGTTTCGTAAACCAAACGTCATGTAAGGAAATTCAAATAAGCCAAAAGGAGTTATGATAGCTGTTTTTTTTCTATGTCTTCTTTCCGAACTGGTATTTGCTGATAAGCCCTAACTAAATCGATACGAGAAAATATCTTAGTTCCATGTAAAAAATGAGTACAATCAGTTAAAAACGGTAAGGGGTATTTATCAGGAATTGTAGCTTGGTTCAATTTCCGGTAGTCACCACAAGGTCTCCAGTCTCCATTCTTCTTGGGTACGAGATGTAGTGGACTTGCCCAACAACTGTTTGAAGGTCTACATAATCCTTATTGTAACATAAACTGAAACTCTTGTTTGGCAGCCCGTAATTTATTGGAGCAAGCCTACGTGGCCTGGCAGTAACGGGAGAGCCAGTGGTTTCTATAAAATGTTCTACCTTATGCTCCAAAATCTTTTTATTTATTGGATTGGGTCTTAACAAATTAGGAAATTGAGATAACAATTTGTGATATGAATCGATTGTACTTAAAGAGAACACGGAAGGACTGTTACAGTTTCCGTTTATTCGTTCTTTAATTGTAAGACCATTGATTAGTTTGTTATTCTTGGCATCAATTATAAGATTAAAATGGGATAAAAAATCCATATCTATGATAGGTTTACTAACATCAGCGATTATAAAATGCCACTTGTAAAGTCTGTTCATTCCTAAATCTAAGGTGAGCAGCTTCTGACCATAAGTTTTGATTTTTGTACCATTAGCTGCAAAAAGCACAAGTTTATCCAGATTTTTCTTATCTTTAGGGGTAGATGGAATGACAGAAAAATCTGCTCCAGTGTCAATAAGAAACTTAGATAGAGTTTGTTTGTCATTAATGAAAAGGCGACTTAGTTCTGCCCCTTCTGGTCCCGTCGCCGAAGGATCTGGGGCGCGTCGTTTTCCGGAACAAAATTATCAGCCAATAGACAAGGAGGTGTGCACTTACGAGCACGACCACCAAAATTGAAGTGATAGTAACACAAGGATGGTTGAGAAGAAGCAAATTTTCTGAGTGGAAATTGTGATTGAATTTGTTTGGAATGTGCGTTTGATGAATAAGCATGTTTACGGATCGATTCAACCTCAACTGCCAGTTCAGAAACTTTATTTTGAAGTATAGTTAATGTGGAATCATTTGAAGAAATAGAGTTAACAATACTAGTGTGATTAGCAGTAACCTCCACTATTGAATCAGCCATCTCAGCCATTTTGGTTAAGTCTTCATTACTAACACTTAGAATGGTTTGAGCATTGATTGGGAGGCGTTGTAGCCAAAGTGCTTTTAAAAAATCTTCGCTGACTTTATTTTGTACAAGTGATTTCATTTTGTTAAGTAGTTGAGATGGTTTTTGATCTCCAAGTTCAATACCACTGATAAGGTTCTGAATCTTTTTAATGTCACTTTCCTCAAAAAGATTTATGAGTTTATTTTTTATAGTACTGTATTTATCAACTGCTGGTGGGTCTATTATAATATCAGAAACTTGTGATAGAATGTCTGCATCAATAGAACTCACCACAACGTCAAATTTAGCCTGGTCAGCAGATATCCTCGACCTCCTGAATTGTGCTTCAATTTGTGCAAACCAAATCCTAGGATTGGGTTTCCAAAATGAAGGTACTTTTAGAGAAATGCGTGCCAGTTCTGAATTAGGATTTAATTCCTCATTCATTTTTTTACAGGGTCACCAGATAAAGTTAACAGAAAACTCTTGGTTGAAAATATTATTAACTTTTTTAAAGTAAACTTATATTGGCTTGTATAATATTTAAGTAATGGATGTAAACAAAAAATAGTAAATAAAACCATATGGTAAATTAAAAATATTTCACAAAAGTGGTCACTACAATATAAATTACATTTTTCCATGTAAAAACTGTGCCAGTGTGACGAATTCGCTAAAAGGACAATATTCAAAGATATCGTCGCATATATTAAAAAAATTGCTTTAAGTATGATTATTTTCATTATACTTACAAATATTATCCTATTTTTTTCAGCTCGCGAGTTGTGAATATTTGATAAAATCTAAGCACTCCGTTAGAATGGTATTTTTACTTTTAGATGTGCACTATCACACTGTAATCCATGGCAGTTCTTGGGGTTTACAGCTATCCAGAAAATCTATAATTATCTAATACGCTGAGGGTAGTGATACGAACAGAACTGCTCCTTACATTTCAAACCAATTCAAATCATTTTGGGGGAGTTCTTCAACCCGGTTCCAACCTTTTATGTTATAAAAAAGCACGTACACCTGGCTCTGGTCTTTCACCGGCCGCCATGACAGTATGGAAACCCGGCTCCAGCCCACCTCTTACCCATTCCACCCACACTACTCCCTCCAAAGGTACTTTTCCGTTATACGGAGGCCACCCCAGTACAGTTTTATGTATGCTTCGAATTCAATTTATTTGTCTTCACTATAGATGTCAATAGTATTATGAATAGTTTTACGCTTATAACAATCTCGGAAGTTCAGTGCAGCTCAGAAAATACACATTTAACTAGATCAAGGTCAATGCACCGCGCGGCCGGACGGCGCGCTACAACAATGAGTTATCTTTCTTTATCTTATCTCTTACCTGTCATTGTTGCTGCATGACCATCATACCGCCTCAGTTTAATTCTTATCGACTGGACGAGTATAGTGTCTAGTGAGTAGTGTGTGTGTGTGTTGAAATGAGTGGTGTAAAATTAATTTGGGATTTGCCAAAAACTGGCTTCATAATTGGAAATAACATACTTTCATTGACTTACTGTCCAGATTGGACATAATTATGACGAGTGTTTTTTGCTGTTGGCGATGTTCTGTCTGATGTTTTCTTTGTAATAGCGATGATGGCGAGGACTGAGTTGAACGCGTCACCGCCAGGGCCGGCTCAAGAGTTTTTGGCGCCCTAGGCGGGAGTATTGCCGGGCGCCCCGCTCCAAATCAAAACTAGATCAAACAAATAATAGTTCTGTTATAGCTTTTAATTTTCAGCCGTATGTTTTTCTTCATTTCTTCAATAATAATAAGTGATGATTGACTGCCATCGAGAATTCAAAGGACATGATAGAATTTGACAAATTAATCCCATGAAATGAGGACTAATTCATTGTCGCCCAATCATCAAATCCCATAGGTTTGATGTGGAGTTGATTCTTTGAAAAATAAAAGTAAAAAAAGTATTTTATTTACCTATTTCAGATACTTAAAGGCGTATTTCAGATACCTTCAGATATACCTATTTCAGATACTTTAATAATGTATGATTTTGAGAAAATAATAAAAATAATGTATTTAATGTATAGTTTAACAGTTAAAACACTTAAGCTAAACTTGTTATGAACAAAGATGTAAAAAAACATGATCGTTTGGCACAAAGTGCCTTATTGCTTACATGAAGATTCCTCCATGTTGATTCGTAATCTGTTGTTAATTTTGGTGTAAAAAACCGGCCTGACTCACGTATATTTGACGTTTGGTTTATAAACCCATACTAAATAACGACGAGGGCGCCATGCGAAATGACGGGTGCTAATTATTGGTATAAAAAGTTGATTGAAGGGCAGGTTGGGGGTTTCCACCACTGGTGATAAGTTTTGAAGTGATTTATAAAGTAACTACATGACCCAGAGCATGTAAAACTACTCCTGGTTTATAACCTCATAATTTAAACCTAGAATTTAAGTCCATCATTGATGTTAATGTTTATTATTTTATTTTCGCCCCGTACTATTTTTACAAACGTGACCATCCAGGGCCCCCTTTGGCGCCCCTCAGGCCCTGGCGCCCTAGGCGGTTGCCTAGTTCGCCTATAAGGTAGAGCCGGCCCTGGTCACTGCCAACGCGACGCTAGCGACTTCACCCGATCGCCACCCTAATACAGTGCGCTGCGGCGGTCAAGTTAGGTTAGGTTATCATAAATATCTTAGTAGGACTTTCCTTGTTTCGTTATGAATCGAACGATACCAGATAAGTCATACTTTCACCCGCCAAATACCTTTTAAGTAGGCCAAGGTCAGGTCGTTGACCGGAGCGCACGTATCACCTGTCAACGGAATTTGGTAGGCAAAAGTATGATTCATTTGGTGTTGTTCGATTTGTAATGAAACGAGGAAAGTCCTACTAACATATTTATGATAACCTAACCTAACGTAACCGCCACAGCGCGCTGTATGAGGGTGGCCTCCGTATAACGGAAAAGTACCCCTCCGGTACCCTCCTCTCACTTTTCTCTTCTCTTAATCACCTCCCCTTTCCGTAAGGAGCCGTAGGTTCGCGCTGTCCATGCCCTCCCGATACCTCCATTAAAATAATTGGGCTCCAAGCTTTACTAAACGAAGGTGTGAGATGGCTTTAAAAATGAATGGGGGCGAGCTTTGTAAAATGAAGGCAACGCTTTGATAAATAGTTGGGAGCCAAACTTTACTAAATGAACATATGCGAAAATGGCAGGAGCTTTGTAAATTGAAGGTAACTTCTCTTGCTACAGATTTTAAGAAATTAGAGGACGAGCTGCGCTATGAAATAGACTATAATAAAAGTTGTGGCCGTTTTTTATTGCGAGAATCTATTATTAAAAGAATTTCTGGGATTTTGTACAGAGCATATCGACCTCTAGAAAATAATTTTTCTACACATAATTGGTATAATAATAAGCTATTACTCTCTAGATGTGACTTTTGAGGGTTTGGTAAATATCCCGTTAAAAGCCTTGACAGGAGGCTTTTGAAATTCCAGTGAAAGTGCTACTATCTGTGGTAGAACCTGAGAACTTTTTCGAATTTACATTTGTAACTAAACATATGATCAAGGTTTGAAATATTTCAATTTATTTCCCTTAAACAATTGGAAGAAGTAAGGGATGTCACACTGGACGGTTTTTCCCGCTGATGTTGAACGGTTTTCAGCCGCTGCATGTGGCACCCGCCTCCATTTAAGTAATGTGGTTTTGCTTCACGGGCGGCAAAAAACCGCGCAACAGCTGCGGGAAAAACCGCCCCGTGTGACATCAGCCTAAGATTCATAAAGCAAATCTGGTAAAGTGGGAAGATAATTCGAGTATTCAAACCTTGTGAAAAAAATACCTCGGACACAACGAATGTTTGAACCCCATAGCGAATTTTTCAAATGAAAATCTTTTGTGTAATTTGACTAAAATATGAAGCCAGATGTTATTATCATCTTCTAAAATGAGGTACGTATGTTGCTTTGTTCCCTTAAAATAAACTTGGTGGTTAAATTGATCAATTCAGGTTTACTGAAAAAAAAACAAGAAAGTTAAATTTTTGTGGCCTATTAATAAACCGCAACCAGGTGAATCTACAAATACGTTTTATCTATTTTCTACAAAAAAGTTCTATGATACCGAACTATGTGCTATGTTTTTAAAGATGACAAAATTACCTACATTTTTAGACCACAATCGTCCCTGAAGACTAAACTTTTAGCGAGTATAATAACAAATAATATTAAATGGTGGAGACAATATTAGAGCCTTCATAAATTGAAATGCGCTAACAGCTATACAGCTATGTACAACTGTTCACTTGTGAAAATACAGGAACCGGGAGATAATTACAGCTAATACAATCTTATTGCAGGGTTAATTATATGAATAACTATTTAATAAGGGAGCAGGATTATTGTTGGCTAATTATAGCAATGATGATTGTTTATGCATTTTAATCCACGAATTACTCAGATTTCCCCCCAAAGGGATTTTATTTTTAATATTCACTTAGGTTGGTATTATTGTTTCCTACCACCTCTTCTTCTCTCATAGACTCCCGCCTTCGCCCCGCCCTGCGTGTATTCATAAACACATCGACCAATAGCATGACTAAAGACCGCCATCGCGTTTACCTCTCTGTCGGGGTACCGGCCAAAAAATAGAGAAAATTTCATTTCTGGTTACCAAGAATATCGATTACTGACCGTAAAAGTTACCTGCCATCAAGCCTCCCACTGCCGACTGCACCCTTTCGTATTTTATAAGGAAAAATTCAATAATATGGAGGTAACCTCCAGTATGTGCCCTATGGAGGGTTCAAGGCTGACGAGAGCCAAGCTGGCCCCCAAGTCTACTTACATTACATTATTCTACTGACATTATATTACATTACATTAGGCTGAGGGGGGACAGCCAAGCCCCCAGAGCAATAGCCTCAGTGCATGTTTACAACCTCCAGAACACTTCCCACAACATACAACCGAAGGTCAACTGCCTCTATCCCACCTGACTTCCTTTTCCAATGAAACCTATTCTTAACAGATTCAAACTGTATTAAAACAGGGTGTCCACAGAGCGGGAATTTCGGGAAAATCGGGAATTATACGGAAATTATATTTCACTGGGAAATATACGTGAATTTTGTCTAAAATACGGGAACTTTGCGGGGACGCGGACCCTATTGTGTAAAGCGATGGAGGGAACGATTTTTTCAGCCAAGATTTTCGTCTGAAGAGAGTAGCCGCGAGATTATTTCCGTACAAAATATAAAAGAATTGTATTTTTCAGTCTTTATTTACTCTGCCAGCAGAGTATTCCAAGAAACTCTGCATGAGACGGTCTTGCGATGGATGGAAGATACGAAAGCAACAAAAAGTGGTCACGTTTGCATGCGTATTATTTGGCTACCGCAATAATAAGACCGGAAACGACATGACCATCGTTTCGTTGACTTGTTTACTTCCTTAGGACGAATGTCAATAAAAAAGAGTAGGACTAAACTGAAGAACGTAATTGTGAAATAAATTTTTCATTACTCTACACACGAAAGTACACTTTCTAAACGTAAAATTAGCTAAGAAAGTAGGTTATCGGGGCTACTGCACGGCAAAATTACATAACGTTAACTTTCTGTGCATATGTGGTGGACGGAAAGTAACTGTGGGATTTTGTGGTGCAGACCGATCAGCTGTTGCATTACTGTACCTCCCGCTACTGCACGGAAAAATTACATAACGTTAACTTTCTGTGCATATATGGTGGACGGGAAGTAACAGTTATGGGATTTTGCGGTGCAGACCGATCAGCTGTAGCATTACTGTACCTCGACATAAGCACGGAAACTCAGCGTTATGAGTTCGGTTTTTTTCTTGATACTAAGTTGAATAAACAAAAATATTCATGTTGTTTACAAGTTTTTCGATATCGTAATGAAAAATAATGTTCAATACTCGTCTCTAAAGTGCCATTGCAGGGCTCGATAGCTTTTTCCACGCTCGGCTGCGCCTCGCGCGTAAATGCAATCTCTCCCCGCTATAGGTCACTTTCGAGACTTAGTAATGAAAACTACTATTGATAACGCCGAACGATTACCATTATACGTCATAATATTCTGTTTTGTCCTGAAGATTTTTAATTGTGTTTGAAATCATTTTAGAGCAATCGTATATCGTATCTCACTTTTCATTTCCCCACTGTTTCTTTTCTGTAATAAATAATTTGTTTTCAACTGCTAAAACTTAAATTTTTCTAACCCTATTTTGTTGTCCAGAATTTTGTAGATAGCAAATTTCGTAGGCTATCTGTGAAGAAAGTATGAAATTTTGTATTTTTATCGAGCAATTTTTTCTTCAACTGTGGTAATTCAAAATACATTTTTATAGAACCGAGTAAATTATAATAATGCTGATGATTCAAAAGGTAAAGCAGTAAGTTTTATATGCAAATAACCAAAGGTAGATCACCGTGATCACAATCGTTTGAAATAGAGGATTCAGATCAGATCTATAACTTTTAGGCCCCTTTTAGACTAGGACACAGTTGCCCGTAACTGTGCCCGGACACTGTTACCGGCAACTGTGCCTGCTCGGGCAACCGCAGCGGACACTGTGTCCCGAACACTCTTCCGCGCCAATTAAGAAAGATGTTGTCAAGAGAATAGAAGAGGGGTACATTCTTTTGTACATTCATTCGTAGGAAAAGAAGGCGAAGAAGGAGGCGAATTATTCACGTTCACCCGTTGTCAACAACAAAAGCGGATAAAGGACTTTATTAAACCCCGCTTGATGAGTTGTGTGCCAATAAAAGTAAAATTTTTAACTACTTTAATATGTGTAAAACCTCATTAGATGAACTGTTGGACTTTTGTGATGACATCAGAAAAGCTGATGCAGTGATGCGGAAAAGTATACCACCAAAGACACAACTGAAAGGCTTCGTTTCCTCAAATGAAGTGAAAAAAATCTTCGTTCTAGCGAATAAATGCGATGCGCGCGCATTCGGTGGACAGTAACGGTGGCGGGCAACAGTGTCCTAGTCTAAACGGCCCCATTTGATACAATGCCCCACTTCGAGTGTCGGCCACTGTCAGTTGCTCTTGGTTGCTCGCCGGTGGCCGACATCGGTTGCGCGAGGAGACACCGTTCAGCCACTGTGTCCCTGCGGGCAACTGTATCCGCCTAGTGTAAAAGGCTCCATAAGCGACAATGCCTCGTGAGTTGCCGAGAAACAGTTGCCGGACACAGTGTCCTAGTGTAAAAGGGTCCTTAGGGATGGGCGGGTACACGACTTTCCCGTAATTACTCGACTGTTTAGTGCTTTTACAACTTCTCAAACACAAATCGAGTAGTTAAACTACTTGAAAAAAGTCCACGTAATTTTATTGGTAGGATCATAATTAATTGCGATCTATTTTGGAACACGTGATATGCGATAAACAACAGGAAGAGCTCTGCATAACAACAATATCCGGCAGACTTAGTAGAGAAAGGACTTAGACACGTTTTAAGAAATACGATCCTCGGAATTCGGAAAATGGAATCACGGCTTATCTCTTGAATGGAATATGTCATCGCTTTCATTTGTGTCTAATTATGGTTTATAAAAATCTAAGAAAACATGAAACTTCCTTGGTTTTATATGATTATTTGTTTGGGTTTTTGCATTTTTGTAATAGGGACCATTATCTCCCTCTTATCTGATCACGGTCGGCGACAACATACCAAACAACAGAACTCAACTGTTTGGCAGGGGGTGGGAAGGGGTTTTAAAAGTCAACAAGCAATCTCTGTCCCACGACTGGGTCTTTGTGTAATGTATAGTTTTTATTTCTAACTTCAACATTTTCTTGACTAAGTTTAGTTAACTTTAGTTTATGATTAAAATTACAATAATTTCAATATTGCTGGTTGTTATCATCTACATGGACTGATAAGACCAAACTCATTTGCTCACTGCTGGCTGTCATAATGTATGAATGTTAATTGATATTGTAATTTTTCCTCTCCATGTTAGGCGCATGGGAGCCTGTAATTAATATAATAATTTGCATGAATAAAATGATTTTGACTTGACTTGACTTATCACACTTTTGACGATAATCCTAACAAAAATTTAGGACACAAATTTTATGGCCTAAAAGCCTAAAATGTAGGCCATATACAACTTTACTAAATCTATTGCTGGGATGGGACTTAATGTTTAAAACTCTATAATACAGGGTGTCTATAAAAGAACTCTGGGTTTTGAGGCAAAATATTTTAATGAAGTAAAAAAGTTATACTAATGTTTAAAACATGATTGGAAAGGTTGAATTTTCATTTTTTTCAGCAATTAAATAAAGTTCAATTTGAGCTCCGTCCGTGACACTGTACAAGTCGTAACGTTCGTTATTCCACCTCTTCCCATATCCTAGCCAGCATGTCTGGGAGGACGGTTGCCACACAATTGATAATTTGTTGCCTGAGGTGGTTAATATCACGAATTTTTGAAAGTTTACTTGAACCGTAACAACAGATTTAGTTTCTATTAGCCAAGTAACCCATTGAGTCTTTTGTTGCGGCGTCGCCATATCGCGGCGATCTAGACAGCACCAACAGACGCACACGTTATGCTCCGCAGCGCTGCCTTCTCTCGACGAAAACATTCCCAATTGATATGTGTAAAAACTTGATGAGCTACTCGTTTTAAGGAAATTAACTACATTTTGCTATCTTCTACAGTTATTAATGTATGAATTTTTAAAATACCGGAGTTCTTTTATAGACACAGTGTATATTTTTATACTTACTTGTTTTTAAAGTATATGTACCGAAGCTAATGTTTCTAATCTACTGTATGCTAATCTTTTGACGCACTCCATGCAAATGTTAATTTATTTCACGGATTAAAGTTTATTATTATTACGTTGTGGACTTGAGATTACTACAGAATTAAGCATACTCGTTTATTCCCTAATGTTACAATTAATTATCTTATGATTTGACTTAGTGGAAATAAAAAATGTTAATTCTTAGTTGTAGCCTAGACACCTGTAAAGTATTCAATAATATTTACCTTTTACGGTAGCCAAAGGTGTCTAATTGTGTGAATTCTGCTGCGAGACGCAGAAATTCACACAGAAATTCGAATTACAGAAATTCGAAACAGATAACATTATTAATGAAGTAAATCCTCACAGTAAGAAAATCATGTTTTATTGTAGATATGTTGACGACTGTTTCATTATCATCAAAGGCACCCCCCATTAAGCTAACGTAATGCTTAATCACTTTAACAGCATACATCCGTCAATAAAATTCAAAATGGAGACAGAACAGAACGGCTCAATCCACTTTTTAGATGTAAATATTCTGAAATCAGATGGACAATTAGAATTTGGCATTTACAGAAAAGAAAAACAAACAGATTTAGTAATTCCAATGGAATCAAATCACCCTATGACTTATAAACTTGCACCGTTCCGTTCCATGGTCTACAGGCTCCTTACTTATAGTTTATCTGCTGAGGAATTTCAGAAAGAATAATCTATATATATAAAAGTCAAAACCCATTGACTGACTGACTGACTGATCAGAGTTTCTCAAAAACTATAAGGCTTAGAGCCATGAAACTCGGCACAAATATTCCTTACAGGCTCTAGATGCGTACTAAGAAAGGATTTTGCAATATTTTGTCTCTAAAGGCCTAAATATAGTATATTAAAAATACAATATTGCGACCACTTTTAGCTTTCAAAGCTTAATTTCTCAAAAACCACAAGACTTTGGGCCATGAAACTTGGCACAATTATTCTTTATAGGCTTTAGATGCGAAAAAAAGAAAGTTTTTAACAATATTCTTTCTCAGACGGCTAAAATAGATTACTTGAAAAAATTCAAAATGGCGGCCATTTTAGTTTTTCCTACCTATGGATGGGAGTCCTGTAGAATATTTTCAGGGAACAGAAAAGGTACGAGAACTAATCTACTGAAAGAATCAAATTAAAAAATTTATTGAGAAACTTTTTGGGGAAATAGGTTTTTGGCCAAGATATTTACCTCCTACTTTTTCTTACAGTTTTCGGTAGGGGTGTGCGAATAGTGATTTTTGAACTCGAGCCGAGCCGAGCCGGGCTTTTTCAAAAGTTTTCGAGCTCGAGCTTTTTCGAGCCGAGCTTTTTAACAATCACCAAATTATTAAAAGAAATTATGAAGCTTGATTTTAATTTTAAAAGATACAATAGACTAATGTTTGCATACCTTAAGTGACCACCAGCTCAAAAATAGAAAGCTTATATCCAAAACAAGTGAATTATCTGATAGGTTCATCAGTATTTTGTATTATGTTACATAAAATTAATCAAACTGGCTCAAAAAATAATTTATGAAGAAAAATACCAAATTTAAAATCTACATTTATCTACATTATATTTAAATAATGACCAATCCCACAATACTTTACTTTAAAATAAATAGTTAAAATTACATAATTAGACTAGTTACATATAGGTACTACAAAATTTAATTTCAAGAGTAGAAAGGAGTAGTTGAAAGGTTTTAAAATAGTCATATCTAGTAAAAAAATCACACATTTACACTTATTCGTAGTTGAGTTTTCTTTCTCCTACGCTTGCCGTAACTGGAAATCTTCTAACTGAGTTCGCTGTAGTACAGTGACAGCTGCAATCTGCTGTCTATCTGTACCTGATGAGACAAAACAACGTCGAAACAGCACGTCATCCACTTATTCGAAGCATCTGCTTCTTTTCCAGCTGTGCTTTCGCCTGCGGAAGTAGCATAGCAGTGCAGGTGGTGCCCGCACTACCTTAGCGCAGGGTCGGGGTATCACTTTTTGATAAAGCAGAGTGAGCCACCAGGAGACTCATCGACTGGAGGAAACTGCTCGTGGAGACTGAAGAAATGCTCGCACGACCATGACATGTGGTTCGCCCGCACATGGTAGGACGGAGCGCCAACAAGCCATAGAGCGTGATGACGGCTTAGCCTCTCACTTGACTCTGGCCCACTGGTGTACGTGTGAGTCCAAAATGTCAAACTTCCCAGGTCTGTATGGGGATTCGCGCGCCTTAACACATGCCTTATCAAAAAAATGTGCGGGCGAACCACATGTCATGGTCGTGCGAGCATTTCTTCAGTCTCCACGAGACCCGGACCCTACGCTAAGGTAGTGCGGGCACCACCTGCACTGCTATGCTTCTTCCGCTGGCGAAAGCACAGCTGGAAAAGAAGCAGATGCTTCGAATAAGTGGATGACGTGCTGTTTCGACGTTGTTTCGTCTCATCAGGTATAGATAGACAGCAGATTGCAGCTGTCACTGTACTACAGCGAACTCAGAAGAGTTCCAGTTACGGCAAACGTAGGAGAAAGAAAACTCAACTACGAATACTTCCTTGCCAATAACATCGATGTGACTAACATCTAGTCCATCTCTTTCTGATTTACACTTAGTCAATCACAATATTGATTTTTTTATGTTCACTAAGCAAAGATGATACAAAATTAAATAGCAATCCCAATTATGTGGCATAATATTCATGGCTAAACTTATTATTTCAGAATATAATATATGAATGAAATATTATTTAATAACAACAATTATTTATTGTAATCCTAAAATTAGTTGCATTTCTAAACTTTTGTGAAGAAAATAATGTACAATTAAGAAGAAGAAAGATCATAAATAAATAATGAAGGAATAGAGAGAAAGAAAGAAAGAAACAGCTACCTCTCTCACTCTCCTTATCAGTGGCCTGGGAGGGGGGGGTGGAGGTTGTTTACTCCAAGCCCCTTCCCTGTTTTTTGCTACTGTCTGACTCAGAGTGTGTGTGCGTATGCCAGAGAGCGTGAGTTAATTCGGAGATAAGGAATCCTTACTACAAAATGAAAAAATACAAACTACTTGTCATACAACTATAAATGACGGGTCATATTTTTGTCTTATTTTTATAAATCAAATGAGACCAAAATGAAACTTGTACGATATACCGTTTAAGAGATAAGCCTTAATAAAACAATAGACTTTCAATCAATCAATCAATCAAATTTTCTTTATTCAGTAATTGTGGCACATTACATGTCATGAATAGCGTCATACAATATACGTAGACAAAAATTATAAACTAAAAATACATTCATTACCATGAATAAAGTAAAGTATCGTTAAAGGATTTCAAATGATCAGTTGATGTTTTGAGTCGAAAAATTCTTGAATTGAGTAAAATGTATTCTTTACTAATAAATCTTTAAGCAACCTTTTGAATTTATTAAAATTACTTTCATGTTTTAAGGGTATCGGTAATTGATGAAGGAATTTTAATCCGGCGTAAGATGTTTTTTTTGTGTAAAATTCTAAATTGTGCCTAGGTAGTTTAATTTTGAAACGTGTGTCATATTCAGTTACATTGGAAGATGCGTGAAGCTGTTTTGAAAAAATTACTGTCTCATAAATGTACAAATTGTAAACTGTTAATATCCCTAGTTCAGAGAAAATATTTTAACTGAATCTGTCCTTTTTAATTTTGTCATTACACGAATAGCTCTTTTTTGTTGAATAAGTATTTTATCTAGGTTAGTTTTGGTTGTTGCTCCATATATAGCAATTCCATAAGATAAGTGACGGTGGATTAATGAAAAGTAGATAGTCCGTAAAGTTTCTAAATTGCAGACCTTGGACATCTGTCGCAGCGCATAAATGCCAGAGGATAATTGTTTTACTAAATTATTAATGTGACTGTCCCAAGTGAGATTTTTATCAATAATGAGGCCAAGAAATTTTGTTTGGGTTACTTGATCTATTCTATCTTTTTTATAAAAATGTTAGGTTCAAGTTCTGTTTTTGATTGCCTGGTTGAGAAAGATATAAAATTTGATTTCCTTGAATTGATTAACAAATTTTTTTTCTCAAGAAATTCTTCGATAGAAAAGAGACTCTTGTTTGAGGATTGTTCAATGTGTGCTTCTGATTTTCCTGAAAATAAAACATTGGAATCATCTGCGTACAGACACATGGAACCCTCACTCCCAGGAACCACTCCTGGCAACCCCCTAATGTAACAGAGAAACAGAAGAGGACCCAAGATCGAACCCTGGGGTACTCCGTATCTCAGTGTCTGACGCTGGGATGTGAATTTTTCAATATACTGAGCATTTTTTTGTTCTATTATGTGCTCCACTTCAACAAATTGTTCTCTGTTTACTAAATATGAAGTGAACCACTTAAGTTCCTTTCCATAGATTCCTAGCTCATCAAGGGTTCTTAACAGTTTACAATGGGACACACTATCAAAGGCTCTGCAGAGGTCTAAGAAAATTCCAACCACTTTTTCACCTTTGTCTACTGCATTTATAATATATTCTATAAACTCAATGCCAACAGATATTGTGGATTTTCCTGGCCTAAAGCCATGTTGCTCTCTATCAAGCAACTGATTTGTTTCAAGGTACTGAAATAACTGAATATAAACAACACGTTGAAATATTTTTGAAAATACCGGTAAAAGTGAAATAGGACGATAGCAAGATGGGTCTGCAATACTTCCTTTTTTGAAAATGGGGATAACTTTGGCTAATTTTAATTTTGATGGAAAAATTCCTGAAATAAGAGAAGAATTGATCAAATGTGCTAAAGGTTTTAAGATAAATGGCAGAGATTTCTTAATCAGTGTAATAGGTATTTCATCATAACCTGTTGAATATTTGTTTTCAAATGAAAGAATCAGTTTTTCAAGACTTTCTTCAGACACAGATTTAAACTTGAAAATGTTGGTCTCAAAAGGAGGAGGGGTGTCTTGGATTAGTGTATTTGATGTTACTGAATGAGAGATATGTGGCAAAATCAGATTTTCAACAGCGGTTGTGAAAAAAGTATTAAAAATGTTACTCACCGCTACTGGGTGGGTTATGATGTTACCATTTTGGGCTATACTTATATTTAAAGTGGAATCTATTTTTGACTTAAGTTTCATTTCGCTTTTTACTATATTCCATGTTGCTTTAGTTTTATTAAATGAACTTTTTATCTTCTCATTGTGAAATGTTTGTTTTACTTTATTGACTGATTTTGTCAATTATTTTTTCTTTACTCTTATGATTTCGTCCATCCTGGTGTTTTTTCTTTTCCTATAAAAATTTTCTAGCTCATTAATTTCATTTTTTTTCTCAATAACTTCATTTGAAATCCATTTACATTCATTATAGCTCTTTTGTACACAAGTTGTTTTTGGAAAATTTATATCAAAAATATAACTAAAAGTTGAAAAAAAACATCATATTTACTCTCTACCGAGGATTGAAAAACATCAAACCAGGTTTCATTACCCAAGTCCCTTAAAAATAACATAGAATTATTTTCTGTAAATTTTTTACTTTTTTTTTGTTAGCTTTTTGTTCTTGCCTTTAAAATTTACCAACTCAAGAAGCTGGGTGTCGTGATCCGACACATGAGTTATAATTCCTGTAACTTTCATCTGAATGGAGTCTATATTAGTGATAATGTTTTCTATAGCTGAAGCAGTGTTATGAGCAACCCTTGTGGGAAAGTTAACTTTGTAATTCATGTTGTACATAGTTATAACATTTAAAAATTTGTAATATATAGCATTATGTTTCAAAACGTCTATATTTATGTCTCCTGCTATAATTATATTTTCATATTTGTCAGTTAATATGTCTAAGGCAGTTTCAAGCTTGGTCAGAAAACAATCATCATATTTTTTCTCAGGAGTTCTATATAAACTAACTAATAAAAAAGATTTGCCATCAATGGTTATCTCAGCTAAACAGCACTCAAACTCTTTCTCTGAAGTAATTTCTTGAATTTCTTTTATAGAAACTTGTTTACTACTAATATACTTAGTTGTGAGGATTAACACACCGCCACCATTGGTTGTTGATCTAACCCAAAATGATGATATTTTGTAATTTGGAATATTAACATGAAATAATTCTTCCTCATGAACGTTTATTTCAGATAAAACAACTATGTCTGGCCTAATTTCGTCCAGATTTATCTCTGGAATACCTCTACGAGTTGATAAATTTTGAATGTTTTGATGAAAAATTGATAAATTTTGAGTGCTGTTTTTGGAATCATTTATGTTATTTTTACATTTTTGCAAATTTTCTCCAAAAAATATGTTGCACAACCATTCAAAGCATTGGGAGAACTCAAGGAACTCAGAGATTGGGAGTCAGAGATTGTTGTAAGGTCATGCAGGAGGGGGTAACAGGACATCCACATCAAACACTTCACTAGCACAATTTTCACCCCCAGAATTGAAATGAAATGAAATGAAATATTCTTTATTGTCGTAAGAAAGTTATCAGAGAGAATCAACCCCCCATCACTGGACACTGGCGAAGGTTGCTGCAGTTGGTCAGGCTGAGATGTTATTTCTTCACTCTGGGCCGAGCTTAAGGATGTGCTGCTCGCTGGTGACTCTTCTCCTAATGTAAAATTTTGGATGTCAGCTGCAGGTAGATTGATGCTTCTCAAGCGGGAGGTCTCCATTTCTATGGTGTCTTTCAGATGGTTCACAAACTCTTGATGTTGCTGGCTATTAGATTTTGTCAATCTTGTGTATTTGTCAGTGGTTACAATAATTGCTGAGTCACCATGGAACTTAACAATGTTTCTTGCAAAGTGTTGAGGGGAAATTTTATCCAGAGAACATCCCATTGGAGAGCAGATGAGGGTTTGTAACTTAAGTTTTTTAAATTCTTCTATGAGCTGGTCAAATGCAGTGTTGTAGAAAATGTAATTATTGTCACTGGGTTTTTTGAAGAATTGCAATTTGGTAACCAAACTGAATATTGTAGCCCCATTTTGTCTTTGTATTGTCAAGTTGGTATTACAGAGGTTTGCATCAGTTGGTTTCTCAAACAACTCCTTGAATGCCACTGCTACTCCCTTACTCATATTTTTCTTGTGGCTGAAATCTGCTGATATGCCGTGAGCAAAGGCTATGTCAACATTATCTCTATGCTGTTCAATCATAAGTCTCATGTCTGTCTCAACTACTTTAATTTTAGGTCCTTCTGTGTATGAGTGCAAATCATTAACATTTGGTAATTGAAGAGGCAATGCACTTCTATCAAGACTTAGATTAGAATTGGGACGTACAACATTACCTGATGGTACTTCATAAGTTTTGTTGTACCAACTTGTTAAAGCATCAATAGCTATGTATGCTAGTTTTGACTTACCACGACTATTTAAGTGTAGTCCGTCATATTTTGTAAAATGAAAGCGTTGAAACTGGTCTAGTTCTATTAGATGTAGGTTTTCAATTGTATTACTTAGTTTTCTTAGATATCCATTTGCATTCACTAAATCCAAGTTATCAAAGTGACTCAAAGGTAAGTCATATCTGGTTGGAATTGTACAGAGAAAAACTGGCGTGCTTTTGCAAGTTTTTAACAGTTTACCTTCTAAGTTGTTATACAAGTCTTGTAGAGTTCCATTCAAACTGTCATTTGATCCTCCCAGAATGATCAAAGGGTTATCTTTCACAATAGACAATGAATCGATAATTTGCAGGAGCGTTGCGTTTTCCCTAACATAGCCAAAGGTGGTTATTTTACCTGAGCTGAAGTTTTCAATTTTGCCAGCTATCGTTTTGCCCTGACTATCTGCGCAAGAAGTTACATCAATTTTTGGGCATACAGTTGTGGGGCTTTTGCTTTTCCTATCTTTCATTCCATTTGTACGATTATGTTGTTTCTGTCTCATTTCCCTCTCATTGTTTTCATTTCTTGGTTTTCTTTTATTAGGGTAAGTTGTTTTGGCCTCAGGGAGAGTAAGCTTGCTCTGGCTATCATCGTTTTGGACTAGGAGATCCTGAAGAGCATCAAACATATTGGATGTTGTCACAACAGAATTATGGTCCAATTGTATGTGGTTTTTGATTTTTGATTTGACTTGAGTCCAGGGATTTGCATCTACCAAAGGTTCTTTAGGCGTTCCTTTACACGTTTCTTTAGGTTTCCAAGACTTCCCGCTCTTTTCAATCATTAAGCTGTAAAACAGCTTATGGTTTAGGGCCGATTTGCTATGCAGAAAATATGCAATTAACGAGCGCTTTTTAATCACTTCATCTTCTGATAGTTTGACATTTTGAAGAAAATCAATGTCTAGTTTCTTAGTGTTCACTATATCTTGTACCAACAACTCAACGACCCAACAGGAATAAATACCACAGTCATATCCATTAGGCTGCTGTGGGCTTTTCACTGATATGAGGCACGCTGAATTTGCGTCCCCTACATAATCTTATATTTTGATTAGGATTTTTGCGGACATTTGCCATCACTGATTAGTAAAAAACAAGTTTCACGACGTTTCGGGATCTGGAATCTAATCCTGTCTTCAGGTGGAAGAAAACTTAGAACATAACAAGATTAGTAACACATAGCCAGGAAAACCTGGACAAAAACACAGCTAAAACAGAGAACTGTAAAAGCAGTCACGAAAACAATAAGCTGAAAAGAATAACAATACACAAAATAACACAGGAATCTTAAGTATCAAGAATCACCAGGCAGGAGAGAGCACGTCCACACCCAATCAGAGCTGAGCTGAGACTGGTGGGAGGATAGCAAATGGCGGCGGCAACGGAAATGGCGGCGCCCACAGCCAACCAAATCACGGCGCGCTACCGGTGGCGAAAACCTGAAACAGAGGCATGTGATATGCAAATTCCGTGTGTCTGTTTGTGTTTTTTAGTTAATTTTTAACCTGATTTTGCCCCTTGGCCTTGCTACGGGTTAACATGTTATGAGAATTTTGAACAGAATTGTTAGTAATTACCCTATTTGCTGACACTTTATTTTCCCTGTCTTTCAATTCTTTGTTTAATATTGGTAGCCATACTGGCCTTATTTCAGGTGAAGATTGACTGATTGGTTGGTCTGCTAGTTTTATGTATGAAGCTTCAATTAGTTTTCTTTTGAAAAAATGAGGTTCGCGGTGTACTATTTTTGCTTCGTCAAAATTCATCTGGTGATTTTCAGACCAGCAGTGTTGAGCAATTTTTTATCTATCCACTAAGCCCTTCCTCTCCACCTCTCCTCGTGTTATCCTCGTGTTATCTTTGTGTTCTTTGATTCTAACATTTAAAGGTCTTTTTGTCTCGCCATAATACGGCCTAGAGCAACTATTGCAGTTTATTCTGTAAACACAGTTTTTTGATCCCTGAGTGCCATTTTTTGGTTTGGTTTTTACGAGACATTGCCTAAGAGTGTTTTGTGTCCTAAACGCGGTTCTAACTTTGAACTTCCTAGCAACTCTTCTAATTTTTTCCGATAATCCCGGCACATAAGGGATTGACATAGGAACGAATTTTTCAGTGTTTTCTGACTCTTTCTGTTTAGCCCTACGGGTTTTGCACTTTCTTATTACGGATTGAGGGTATCCATTCTTAGCCAAATCTTGCTCTACTTTTTTGATTTCCTGATTTAATCCATCTTGATTTGAGCAAATGCTCTTTGCTCTGTCAAATAGTGAGTAAGCTACCCCTTCTTTGACAGATTTTTGATGGTTTGATTGAAAATTTAAGTAATGCCCTGTGTGTGTCTTTTTTCTGAAAACAGTTGTCCTAAGCGTGACCCTATCCTTTTCTACGCACACATCCAAAAATGCTAGTTTGTTTTGGACTTCCTCTTCCATTGTTAGGCAGATGGAAGGAGAAATACTGTTAAGATGCCCTAAAAAGTCTTTTAGTTCATCGACGTACCTCCACCTAATCTTCGGTTTGAGTTGAGCCAAAGTCAAAGCCTTTTGCTCAAACTCCTCCATAAAGATATTAGCAAAGATAGGCGACAATGGCGACCCCATGGCCATCCCCTCATCTTGACGGTATAATTTACCCTCTAGTTCAAAATAGTTACATTGAGTGCATAATTCAAGCAGTTCCATAATGACGTTAACAGGAAGTTTAGTACGTTCAGTTAGACTTTCATCTTTTTCAAGCCAAGACTCGATTATTTTTAAGGTTTCAGGAACTGGGACATTCGTGAACAGACTTTCAACATCAAAACTAACCAGCTTATCCGTCTCAGCCAGCACTATGTCCTTTGACTTTTCAACGAAGTCTTTAGAATTTTTTATGTACGAGTCAGTTTTTCCTACCAATGGTTTTAGGATGTCGTAATACCTGATAGAATTTTGTTACGGTTGCAAACTTTCCCAGAAAACAAAACTCTAGACAGTTCCCTACACGGTGAGTCGCGAGAGCTAATTATAGGCCTAAGAGGTACATCAGTTTTATGAATTTTAGGTAACCCATACATGTGTGGGATTTTCGAGTGATGCGGTGTTAAACGAGTTCTTTGTTTATCAGAAAAAAACTGTTTATGCTTTCTAAGAGTGCTTGCAACTTTACACTCAAAACTTTCTGTAGGATCTTTATTTAGTTCAGTATATTTACCAGCTTGGAGAGTTTCCAATATTTTCTCTTTATATGTTACTGTGTCCAAGACAACAGTAGCGTTTCCTTTATCCGCGGGCAATATTTTGATAGTATCATCTTTCCCAAGGATAGATACTGCCTTGATTTCCTCTTTCTTTAGGTTGGGCTTTGGGACAGGAATTTTATTCAGTAAGATGCTGGCCTCGCACCGAAACTGATCTCCCTGAGTCTCAGGGAGCTGAGACACAGCGGACTCAATCCCCGTAACAAAGTCAAGCGCCCTCACTGATTTAGGCACAACAGAAAAGTTCTGCCCTTTAGACAAAACGGAAATTTCATTTGAATTTAAATTTTGTGAAGAAAGATTCACAACCTGATTATTTGCATCATTAATCTGTTCATCATTTTTAGAGTTATTACTAATTTCGACAGGTCTTAATTTTTCTAGCTTTGATTGTTGTCTGGATTTAATATCAACCGATTCTTTGTCAAACCTATTTTGGATGCTTTGAAAAATGTTCTGAAACTCAGAACCAATTAAAGTTGCCAATTCAGATTTCTTATTTTCAATACTGATTTTGAGGGTTCTCTTTTCCGTACGATGAAAGTTTATTCTTTCAATTTCAGGAGAGATTTTGAAGCTGCAGACATTATTTTGCTGGCTTTAAAACTACTAAAAGGAGGTTTAATTCTGAAACTCTGCGGTATTAGATTTTCCAGTATTAGGTTTTCCAGTAGGTTTGAGTCAGTTTGAATTTCCACTGATCTTATGACTTTGTCTGGAAGTCTGTTCTCTTGGTTTGATTGTAAATCCAAAGATAGATTTTGACTGAGAATCGAGTGTGAGTCATCTGAAGTTATGCGAACAGTTGTTAAGGGTTCATCTTTATCAGAGCAACCTGAAATGTGAAGGCTATAGTTGGGAACAGGAAAAATCTCTTTGCTGAATTCCATTAGGCGTGTGTCAGATTCAATTGAGTGTTCGAGAACACATTTTAGTTGTCCCTCAAGAGTAACATTGTGTTCCTTCAGCCGCCTATTTTCTTCCTCAAGTTCTAATACTGTAGGAGTTATTAACTCAGTTTCATAAGAGGGATTAGAAGAAAGCTCCAATGAAGAATCAGATGAGGAAATACACATTTGTGGAGTGGATGCCTCAAATGAGCCACTCATATCATCTGATGATGACTGGGAGGAGGATTTATGTTTTGACACCCTTGGAGATAATAAAGATCTCATAGTGACAGGGTGAGGCCCAGAGTGTTTATATTGGTTCCAGTTATAGTGGACTTATTGGAATCAGTTTTTATTGAAGCATTGCAGTTCCTTCCAAGACATCTCCATGTTATTTCTCCACTTTTGGCCACATAATTCTGCCTATGTTTAAAATTGTCATATATAATATTGGGTTTTCCACTTTTAGTCTCCTCAACTTGGAATTCCATATGTCAATATGAAATTGCTACACTTATGAACACAATGTAAAATAAAATCGAAATATAATTTTTTTAAATTTATTATAGTATAAATATTGGTCTGACAGTATATTTTTATACTCTATGAAGTTTGCTGTATAGATTTCTTACTCTATGTCTTGTGCAGTTGAGCAGGAAGAGAAAAAAATCATGAACTGGAACTGTCAGATGTCACTTTTTTAGTTGGTGTCGTGATTAAATCAATGTTTTGAAGTTCAAATTGGCGGTATTTTTTGTTTAAACATGAAATTACAGAAAAAGAATTATTCAGTAATCAAACATGAGAATTATGATCAATTTGATTTGTCAAATAAATTGCAGCAATTTAATATGTCTGTATTGCCTATTCTACAGTTCACTCACGGTAAGTTTGAGGTTATGTAGTATCACTTTCATAAAGATTGGTATATGAAAACACTGGTTTTTAAGTAAAAATTCGGCTCAGAAATTAAAGTGCTTCACCATTTAACAGCCATCTTGGAAAAAAAAGACTTAAATGCTGTATTTCTCGTTCCTCAAGGTCAACTAAATATAGCCCCGATTTCCGTCTAAATGGAGATAATATTTCTTGTTACCTGTCAATGTCCTTTCCTTACCACTAGGGAATGTTATTTGCTTGTTTTTCGTGGGAGGAAAACACTCTTCCGGTTTAACGTGTCCAAAAATAGATCGCAATAATTATCTTTCTGATAAGAACTCTCTTATCAAAAGCTCGGCTCGAGTGTCGAGCTTTTTCGAAAAAAGTCGAGCCGAGCCGAATACTGAAAAGCTCGACCTAAAAGCTCGACCGATCGAATACTCGCACAACCCTAGTTTTCGGTTTATTTTCAAAAACGTGCTAAATTTACATTGATGCCAAGTCGAAAATCCATCCTTAGTGTCATCTTTGTTTTATATTCCAGGTTATCCTCATTCTCTGTATTGGGAAATTGGAGGAAGTTAATTTATACCATTTGCTAATCATGAGGGAGGGAACATGTTTAGAGGAAGCGTTACACTTTCTCATTTTCATCAAGAGTGGAATTATAAGCTGCATCTTAAGGGTTTAATTGCATGCATATGACCCAAATAAATCAGTCCATTTGTTAATTATTCCTAAAAATTGTACAAGGCATAATATAATTGAATTAAAATGAGCTATCCTTTCAGTGGGCTAAGCTGCGGGTATATCAGCTAGTCAATAATAAAACAGATTGCGTTTAGCAATTGTAAAGGAAAAAAATTCTTACTAATTTAAAATAATAATATTTCCTTAAGGGAAAATATTATTCTTACAAAAAATGTGTTCACCGGTTGGGGTTTATTTATTGACAAAAATGCTAGCAAGAGTCGCAGTGGAAGTCAAGAATATCTTGCTGAGCCTTTCCCTGAAAAATGCCCAGAAGTCCTGGGGGATCAGAAGGATGTCTGGTTCAACTTTGTTTCTGGTTCATAGAAATAAATTAACTTATTATTGAAAAATGAACATTATTAATGTAACCTATATAGAAAAAAGTACTAACAGATTTACTAATTATAGACTACAGCAAATGAAAACTGATTTTAATAAATTTCCAACATTTCTTTAAATACTGAAAGCCAACTTTAATGAAAATGCTTAAAAACCAGACTATTGTTTAAAAAATATGAATCCTGAATTTATTTAAAAATGACTCAAAGGTTACTGTGATTGTAGACTATGAGCAACTGAATTGACTGTGGATTGAACACATTGTGAATCTAAGCATAAAAGGTTAATAAAAAGGCACAGATCTTGGTAACATGCGTATATTGAATTCAAATAGGCTGTATAAATGAATTGACAAAATATTTGGCTGGTAGTTAGGCTTTAAGACTACTCATTTGAAACATAAAGTATCCTTATCCTGGTGTAAATATTTGACGGTGGCGGTGACTGAATAAATTGATTGTGAAATGCAAAGAAGAAACGATTGGTCCAAACTAGAAGGTTAACTGCAAAAGGAAAAATTGTTTATTTAATATTTATTATTGAGGCTGCCAAGCGACCCAAAATATATTGTTATAGTAACTGGCCAGTTAACGACTGTTCGGCAAAAGGGATTTGTGTTTCGGGTGTGAAACACCCGGCGGCCTTTAAGGTGGGGAAGTCGGCTACTGAGCCAGACTATTCATTGTTGTAGGTTTATTGTAAACTAATTATGGCGTTAATGGTCGCTTATCCTCACAGCCTGTTCCTATTTTTTCTTCTAGTATTGTCAGGATCCACCGATGTTAATGAATTTGAATTGCTTTATTCAGCCACCTAACCTAACCTATAAGTTTAGGCCTACTTTTGAAGTTCAATATGAAGTATTAATCTTAATTACAGTTCCATAACCAGTTCTCTAAAAATGAATATCACAGCCTTTTATCGTACGTTAAACATGCTTGCCTATTAATAATTTATATCACAGTCTGTATATCACAAAAATGGTAAAAATGGTTCAACAATTGTACACTGGAATTTAACAGATATAAAAATTAGATTAATGCATTTGAAATTAAGTTATAAATAAATTAACAATAGAATGGACTTACTTAAAAACTAAAAATCAGACATGAAAAACTTAGGTTTTGTTATAACATGAAATATTCAAATAACATTTTGCCGGGCTGGCTGGATGGAAATTGATTTAATATTAAATGCCTAAATACCACTTACTTGGTCGACCAATCTAGGTTTAAATTTTAAAACCCCTTCCTAATTTAATATATCGTTGGTGGCTTAACCCCAAAACGATCGGAGAAACTTTTCACCGACGTTGGTCAAGTTTAAAATATCGCTAAGTTATTGAACCGACCGGGAAACTAATAGAAATTTACTTCTTTCTTCAACTAATTTACTCTGAATGTTTTAAGACATATTTACACTTTTTCAAATGAAAATGAATTAATTCACAACGGATACGAACCGGCGGAAAACTTTAACGATAAATTTCAATCTTTCTTGATCGGGGGTTGGCCACAGAAAGGAGGAGGAAGCAGGGTTCGAGCGAAATACATAGCCTCGGTCTCGTCTCCCATTGGCTGGCTTAATTTCAGACTGTTGGCAAAATCTTACAAACAGTTGATCAGCACACAATATGTACAACACAGACTTAATTGATAATTTAATAAGAAAAACCAGGTTCAAACTGACGAGATCGCAAGACAACAAAGTTGATCAACAGTATACATTTATCCCTTTTAAGTACGTAAACAAACACTCAGTACACATTGGCAATATTTTTAAGAAAGCATCTTACATGGCTGGCTATAAAATAAGCAAAAACATAAGTGTGAAACAAGTGCAGAAACAGAGTAAGGACAAAGGGGTTTATTCAATCAAATGTAATGGGGGCGAAGAATGTGACAGGGTGTATATCGGGCATACAAATGAACATTCAAGCAACGATTTTAAGAGCACAGTGCCCGGAACCAAAAAAATCCCACCTCCAAAGTAGCACAGCATTTGAAAGAAAATCCTTCGCATAATATAAACTTTGAGGAATCGCTAGAGGTGTTAAAAGCCTGCAATAGTGCACACAAATCAAAAATATGGGAGGAGTACTTTATTTTCAAAAATGTCATATCATTGGGAAGTAATAAGTTATTAAACATTAAATAGGACTTTTCTGATAAAATCCCCTATCGTTTGTACAATAGACTGGAGGAGGAGGGCATTACAACTGATAACAGCTGATCTAGTGAAGTATTCGCTCACCAAAGGAAGGAAGACCAGTAGGCCTACAACCTTGTGCGGTATCGCGTGTCGTTCCTCCGAGTACAAATACCAAGTGTTTTGTGTGTGACCATGGTCCTAAATGTTGATCTACTGTATGAACGAATTTTGTGTAAACATTTTCATAAATTATGTGCGTGTTCGTGTTTTATTAACTCTGGCAACCATTCAAGTGGGCAGTTTTAACTTGTGCTGATACACGACTGATGATGTGTTGTAATTAACACGAAACGCGTCTCGCAGCAGAACTCACACAATTAGACACCTTTAGCTACCGTAAAAAGTAAATACTATTGAAAAAATGTTAATATTTTAAAGTTCAATCGGCATTATTTCTTTAAGTTTAAAGGAAACTTTTAATAAAAACCCACTATTCACCCACATTATCAGAATTATTAATTTTGAACTGTCAAATTTAAAGGCGTCTGATTCGTACAGTAATTTTGGACCGGCAATTATGGCATTGGGGAGCGTGAGCCTGTTGTTTTTATCTGTACGTCCGTCCCGTCGTCTTGTCATCTGCCTTGCACGACTGGTATGACATCTCACAAAAATGAGTGCACTAAAATCAGCTAGGTTAAATTAGATGTTTGACATACCAGCAAATTTCATTTTCAGAAGGTAATTTAACTTGAAACGAATGTTTAGTACAACTTCGGTTAGGATACGACATTTGATTAATCAGTAAAACCGGGTACGATGAGTCAACTAATCTAGAATTGGTTTGTTTTTTTCTGGTCTCCGAAGTTTTGTCTTAGGCCTACCATACACGTTCAGTTTTGCCTCAAGGCCGGGACTGTACAATCCAAAAATGAGCGTGTGTGGCAATTCCTTGAGGCAGATCGTTGGCCGGACGGCCGGATGGGAAACACTTGAGGCCGGGACTTTGCAGTCCTGGACTGAAGACCAGAACTGCACGTGTGTGGTGAATCCGGCCGGCCAAGCAGTCCCCCACCTCTCCCCCCGCCTGCTGTTAGCCTTTCGTGAGGCGTTATAGTAGCTTTAACTCGTTACAGAGTTTTGCTTAGCGATAAACGGTGTCACCTTTCTCAATAAATCAAGGTATGTTGGCTTGTCCATTCTTAAATAGTTCCTCCTGACTTTTGGGTGGAATTTCAGTTTGGTGAGTAACTTTTCTTCTTTCGAGCCACGAGTTTGTCCAAATTGTCCTCTTTTGCTTTTTGTATTTGCTACAACACAAGTTATTACAGCCAGTGCCTCCAAATCCTCAATTGTTGACATCGCTCACACGGTACACAGCCACCACTGAACAAATCACAGTGCAACTGGCACGAAAACTGTAAACTGAACTGAGCGTGTGTGAGCACACGATTCCGGCCAAACTGCGCAGTCCCGGCCTCTAAGGCCCGGCCTTGAGGAAAAACTGAACGTGTATGGTAGGCCTTACTTCCTTCCGCCCTTCGTCCCTCTTTTCTCCCTTTCTACCTCACGCGGAATGTGCAATGTTCAGTGCGCATAACAGGTTGTCATGGAAACCACGTGATGTCATTTCATCGGGCCAATCAGACACTACCACTGCGTTGTTAATTCGAGAATGGGAACAGGCAGGGATGTGAAGCAAAACATTCCGATAGTCGGCGCGTGCTCAGCTTCACCTTGTCAAGTTTACGATCGATGGATCGATATTCATTATGTTGTTGCGTCTTCGCTTAGCTCATGAAAATGAACTCTATAGGTATAATGCCATAATGGAATACGAATATGAGAAGCAAATAAATATCCGTTTGGTGTAATAGAACGTATTGTACATTTCACAATGTGTTTGAATTGCATTTTACAATGAAATGTTGGTTTGTCAAAAAACTAACTTAACGCCAATTTCTTTTCAAGTAGTTTTATTTCCGTTCTACGTAGGTTTCACCCTCTGCCGTGAGATTAGGAAATCAACGGCAGATTCGTCGTTCACTGTACACGGGTTTTTCGCCTTATAAACTCAGCCCGGCAGAATTGACTTATCCCGGCAGAGTTTAATTTGATTTCATAACGCGATGACGGTGTTTTAGACCAGTTTTTTTTTATAAAAGTTAGCAGGCCTATATTGAAAAATTACTTGTTTATTTGTACAAAAACTCCACTAAAGCCTTTTAACATTAGTGCTGTGACCACTTTATGTGGGACAGATGTGCATACAAAATATTTATATATCATAAACATATATTTTGAATTGCAGAAGTTACTACAAAAATTATTGTTATTGCGTTAAAAACACCCGTATATTATACAACGATGTGTTGATAGTGACAGGAACTCCATAAAAGAATTGTACATTGGTGATTTGAATATTTTATACAAGAAATATATGCATACAAATTATGTATATGCAACATGAAGCCTTATGTGACTTACGGTCGAAAACACCAGCCCTCTAAAGAAACGTTCATTGAACTGACCGACCGTAAGGGTTAGAGAAAGACGGGAACTGAGTCATGATGTTCCTGGAAAGACGCACGTTAGGTATAGTTTCGGCCAGCCTGCCGACGATCAAAAAATTACTAACCTGGGTATTTAAGACAGGTTTGTCAGTCCTCGCGGGTTAAATAATTGACTGATTGCCATATTGGTTCCGTTATTAGGGTTTCCGTGACTCTTCAGCCAGTCATTGAAATTTAAAAATGCAAATCATGAAAATATGGAAATGCGTTTTTTTAGTGCATACTTAATTAAAAAGATGTAAACAATTACCTAGCGTGAAAAACTTGATTTCGACGGGAAATATATGGGACTTTTTATAGCCTGATTTTGTGGACACCCTGTAAAACTACTCCCCCTGTTACAACATGCTGGAGGATGCTTTCAATTTTTTCTGTTATTTTTCTCCTTTAATGCATCTCAGTAACCAAAGTTTGTGATAGGATCCGGAAAACCCAGAGATCTTGTGGAGGATGACCAAAGCCTGTCATATGATGGGGTCCCTGTCTGGAGCAGAGGGAGATAAAGACAAGATGAAGGACTATGTCTACAAAGGTAAGTGATATACATCTCTAAGCTCTATTATGTATTTGTCAAATATCACTCACCTATCATCATGCAGCCCAAAATATTTGACCTGTAACCTTGAAATTTTACATGGACATTACTTTTAGGTTGTGAGCATCCACCACACCCTAAAACATTTTATGGTTACCGAAATCCCCTCCTCCCGGGATTCCGGGGAATAAGTGTTCCCGCACACTTGTTTGGACAGGTTTTCCAAAATTAAAAATGTTGGGCAGGGTAGAAGTTTTGGAAAAAAGATACTGTACATTTACACCTCTAGTGCCTTAACGAATAATCCAGTCTTCAATCTGGTGCAGAGGCGGATTTGGAAATTTGCCACCCCTGGGCTACACAGGGGGATTAGGGCCGGCGACGGGATTTCCGGCTCGGCAAAAGTGGTGACTTTTTTTTTTACTGGCGCGTGGGCTTTTTGACCCCGTTGTGGTCCTTTTGGACCGTTTTTACCTGTTCCAGGCCCTAAGCAAGGCTATTTCTACGATTTCAGGGGGGGTTGTGACTTCTCTCTCTAATTTGCCGCCCCCCCAAATTCTGCCACCCTGGGCGTTAGCCCTTTAAGCCCATATGTAAATCCACCCCTGATCTGGTGTGAAGTTATATTTTAATTTTTGGCTGGATCTTATAATTTTTAAGATATTTAGATTAAACGAGCCAAAGTTTGACTTATAAATTCTTAATCCCATTTATGCCAAACTTATCATAAAAGCCAAAGCCTACATGGCCGTGTGATTAGAGCTCTGAATACATATACAAAAAGAGAGTTTTGGGCTTGAATCCCATCAGAAGCACTTAATTTCAATTTGCGAAGCCCCATGAATAATTTACGTCATTAGTTTATTTTTGGAATGATTAAGACATTACCATAACCCATAACCATTTGGCGTCGGTGCAACAATGGCTTGCCATGTCAGTTGCCTAGCCACTGTAGACACTGAAGGCGAGGTCACTTAGCCACATGGTCATGGTCTGATTAACCATTAGGCTAACTAGGCTGCAGCCTAGGGCGCCAGCCAGCCAGGGGCATAAAATCATTAGTTTTATTTTTTTTTTAATTGAACAAAAATTAGAATGTCCCCCCTTTTTTTGTAAATCAGGGCTAACGAATAGCAGCAGCATGTTTTTGTATAGCCTGAAAAACCCTATCGTTTGCAGTTTCTGAGACACCAAAAAACAGCTTCACTTTCGATGCAGAGGCAGGTTCTATTTTTGCAAAATGGAGGGAATAGTTTGAGCAATAAGGACTTTCCCCTGTCGGGTAAATCAAGGAAAAGTTTTGTACCATCGGTGTATATTACAGAATAACCACTATTCCGTATTCCATATAATATGCTAGTATAAACGCTATCTATCTGCCCTGAATAAGGGAACACACAGAGTTGTATTATGTTGGGAATTTTTGGCTTGTACGGGAACATGGCTTGCACTGCCACCGCAATGTGGACCATGTTATGTTCTGGAACGTGCTCCGCGGCAAATGTGTCAAAATGGAGGGAATTTTAGTTTTGTTCGCCCTTTCTTATTGCCACACCTTTTTTTCTATCAGGTTAGAGTGGTTAGTGGTTTCTTATCTGCATAGTGCTTTAATGCTTCGACTTCAGAGTCTCTTGCAGTCTGCAGTAGTAAAATTGCTATTGCTATGAGTGAAAAGAACTAATTAAGTGGTTTAGAATACTGTAAATGGGGGCGCGGGCGGGGTTGCAATGAGCATGAGGATGCGATTATGAGCAAGGTTGCTAAGATTGATGTATTTTTCCTAAAATAAAGGTACATCTAAGAAATCTAATTAAGTTTATACAGAAATCTAATGGGGGCAGGGATACAATGAGCATGAGGTTGCGATTATGAGTAAGATTGCTAAGATTGATGTATTTTACTAACAATAAAGGTACATCTAAGAAATCTAATTTATTTATTTAACAAAGAACTTTACAACATCTGGCCTTACTAAGTAATACAAAAAGCTTAGCAGTAAGGTCCAATAATTCTGGTTAATTATTCAAGCATAAAATTTTCAAACAATTCAAGTGTGGCTCCAGAGGTGACCCTGCTCCTAGCAATAATTATAGTGGCACTACTGCAAAAATGACAATATAATACCCTATCAAAAATCTTTAAAAAAATGCATAGATCAAAGTGATCTGTTTCACTAAATATAACAACACTATGTTCAACAGCTAACTTTAAAAATATAAATAACACAGAAAACCTATATTCCACAAACAAATTAAGACTGCTATGATGAATCGCTAAGTCAGCCAGATATGGTAGAAAACAAAGGCAGTGGGGGGTGTAAGTTGCGAAAATTGAAGTTGAATAAGCATCACAGGCAGCGGAGAATTGTCCTTGAACAGGTAACTGATTAGACTAGACTTAGGCCTACCTATTTATTATTTGTTGTGGTTGTCTTTGTTTGCACTGACCATAGTTACTGGATAAAGTGTTTGTTTCCAAGTTAAATGTAGTTATTTAAAGTATTAGTTTTGGAGGAATTGATTCATAATTTCATGATATATGAGATACATAACCCACATATTCGTGTTGTGGGGAGGGTTTAAGGGGTGAGAGGGGCGGCACAGTGTAGGGGTCGTGTCTTCGAGGGCAGGAAGGGTTGCTGGCCGGAGTTGGTGGCTTTTGATTTGCAGGAACATCAAATAAACAAAATTCTTCATAGGTTTTTAGATGACCATGCTACGTAGAGCTTATTTGAGGATTCATGAACAATGAACGAAAAGGACTTGAATAATCAACCTAATTTAGCCTAAAAATCCTTAGGTTGTAGAGAAAATTTAGTTTGAAGTGTTAATGGTCTTGCTTCTTAAAATAATTGACTTGTATCATAAGTAACATTGACCTAACATAAGTAGGGCAAGTCGTGTGTTTTTAATTGGAGTCAGGTTGTAAGCCAATTATTTATTCTATTCTAATATCACGTCGAGTTGAGTATTTGTTTGTAGAAAGTAAAAATGAAATTTTCATACTTCATTTTCACAGTGGTCAACATGCCGCAGACACCAGGCAGAACTTTGTCAACTCCACACCTCCACCATCACCAGTCCCAGGAGTGCCCAGAATGGGGGGATATGGCGCTCAGGGCGCCATCAAATAAAATTTTGGGGGGAATTTTTTTAACTATAAAAAGTATGGGATTTGGTGATCTTAATAATAATAAATTCAAGTATGTTCAGAAGGATGACCATTACTACTAATATTTACAAATTTATTGTTATTTAAACACAATCATTAACTGTGACATCTTGCAAAGTATTATACTCTATGCACTCGAATATCTACTGAATGCGAAAAACAGCGGAAATAACTTTGCGAACGTCGTGAAGAGCGACAGTTACGTGTAATATCGGCCGCGATGGTCAGCTGCATCGCTGCAGAATGGTTCGACCATTGATTTCATCAATAAAAAAATCAGAATTGATTAATGAAAGACGCAGAAATACTTTACATTATGAATCAATTAAGAAATCGTTGTTTAAGAAGATCAAGAAATGATTGTTTTTGACACAGTTAACAAATGTTATAGAACTGATTTTTTGTGATTTTCTAACTGTTAACTGAAATTTTAAAGATCTAATTCATACCTTATTAAGGTCCAGAGAAATGAATTTCGTGAGGTATTTACTGATATTATGCAAATGAAACTATTTATTGTTTTATAGATTAAATTTATAATTGATTATATTCACTTTCATTCAAGTAAGAGCCGCAAAAACTATATATTAAAAACCGAATAATACCGTTGCAGCAGACCTGCATACTCAGTTTCAGTTTATTGCTGATAACGAAGAGGGGGTTTGCCAAATTTCAGGGGGGGGGTTAGGCAAATTGGGGGGAGGTATTTGCTAAATTTGGGGGGAGGGCGCCATGAGGCTTGGGGGGGATGGGCACCCCTGACCAGCCCTGTCATTGGTCCTGGTCAGTCAGTCCTTTCATCATCGCCAGTTAGTGAGTGTTACAGTGATGGTTCCAGTGCTACTTGCAGTAGCTTTGTGCTCAGTAAATCTGTGTTACCACAGTTGACAACAAATCTGACCCAACATCTTTCACCACAACTAGCTGAATTAACTCAAATTTTTCCTTTGATAGATGGAGAAACAATGACTTATAACCGTTGATAAAATGTAAATACTAATCAACGAAACACTTTCTCCAACCAGTAAAATAACAATTTTCTGCAAAAATATTGCAAATTTGATTACTCGCTTAGGGCTTTTGGAAATTATCTTATCAGAAATAGATCCAACAATTGTGGTTCTTTCAGGAAACAAATTTGAAAATCATGAAATCAATGCCAACAAAATTAACAATTTCAAAATTAACGCTTTTTATTGCAGGAAGTCGTGCACCAAAAGTGAAATCTTGATCCTCTTCAAAAACAAGGTTGAGTGCACACAGCTGTTTACAAATTCTGCAGTTAACGACTTATATGATGATAATGTATTTGAGTTTTGCTCCGTTAAGTACTTTTTCAACTCTTTTAATTTTGTCAATAGGTATTTATCGCTCCCCTAGTCAAAATGTATTTGAGTTATTTAACGAACTCAATGTTTTAATTTTAATGTTACTAAAAATGCAAAAACATTACTATTACAGGTAATTTAACATCAGTGTTTTAAATAAGTCTAATGAAATTGAGGGATTAAAAATTTTGTTAAAAAGTCATATTTTCAGCTGTTTAGGTGAGATTTAAATATTGCATGAGAAAGAAGGTGGAAAAACCAACCACCAACCATTTGTTGAAATAAACAAGTTATTACTTTCCAACCAGAGTTTCTGATGTCACTGCTACCAGCATTGATAATATCCTAACTAACATACTTAAGATATTTTGATTAGGATTTTTGCGGACATTTGCCATCACTGGTTAGTAAAAAACAAGTTTCGCGACGTTTCGGGATCTGGAATCTGATCCCGTCTTCAGGTGGAAGAAAACCTAGAACATAACAAGATTAGTAACACATAGCCAGGAAAACCTGGAGAAAAACACAGCTAAAACAGAGAACTGTAAAAGCAGTCACGAAAATAATAAGCTGAAAAGAAAAACAATACACAAAATAACACAGGAATCACAAGTATCAAGAATCACCAGGCAGGAGAGAGCACGTCCACACCCAATCAGAGCTGAGCTGAGACTGGTGGGAGGAAAGCAAATGGCGGCGGCAACGGAAATGGCGGCGCCCACAGCCAACCAAAACACGGCGCGCTACCGGTGGCGAAAACCTGAAACAGAGACATGTGATATGCACATGATTTTGCATATCACATGTCTCTGTTTCAGGTTTTCGCCACCGGTAGCGCGCCGTGTTTTGGTTGGCTGTGGGCGCCGCCATTTCCGTTGCCGCCGCCATTTGCTTTCCTCCCACCAGTCTCAGCTCAGCTCTGATTGGGTGTGGACGTGCTCTCTCCTGCCTGGTGATTCTTGATACTTGTGATTCCTGTGTTATTTTGTGTATTGTTTTTCTTTTCAGCTTATTATTTTCGTGACTGCTTTTACAGTTCTCTGTTTTAGCTGTGTTTTTCTCCAGGTTTTCCTGGCTATGTGTTACTAATCTTGTTATGTTCTAGGTTTTCTTCCACCTGAAGACGGGATCAGATTCCAGATCCCGAAACGTCGTGAAACTTGTTTTTTACTAACCAGTGATGGCAAATGTCCGCAAAAATCCTAATCAAAATATAAAATCACCATCACCAACAATGAATTTCAAACAAAGAATACTTAAGATACTGGTAACACTGGTTTAAGAATCTCTTATTTTAAAAATGAACTTATATTTGGCTTTAATATCAAACTTATTTCATGTTTAAACAGTGAAAAACCGCCAATTTCATACGTTTTTGATACTCTAACTCCTGAAACACATGCTGTCTGCAGAGTCAACTGAAAGATCTTTTTTTCTCATCAGAGCAAAGAGTAAGCAGTGTGACCAACATATTCGGTCAAAAATATGGTAAAAATTTATGTAGCAAAAAATGTGCATATATTAAAGTGACGTGTTTCATTATAACTGAATTAGACCTTGAGCATTCTGGACTTCACTGTTTGGATGTATAATGGTTTCATAGTTATTTGAGCTAGTGAACAAGAAAAATGCCACTGAATCAAGACATGAAATTCTGGAATTATCGGGAAATAACAGTTCAGGAATGAAAACAAGATCCCAGGTCCTAAAGAAAAATGGTGAATTTGGTTTAGCAAAAAATAAAACGTCCAAAGCTAAAATTACACATAGTGAAAAACAAATCTCCAAAAAACTACCCCAACAACTACAGGATGCCCCAAAAGTAAACACTCAAGATGTCTTGGTGAAAAACGATGAACAACTTGAAAAATTTAAGGAAGTGTTGGAGGAGAATGACAAATTAGAAAAAGAATTAAGTTTAGTATATGATGAGCATAAGCAAAATGTACAAATTCTACAGTAGCATGCAATATTGAAATCTAATGTGTGGCTTTTGGATGAACATTCACAAATGTTCATGACTAATTCATGAACATTAGTCATGAATATATACAACCTCATGAATATATGAACATATGCAAACTATGAGGTTCTATTTATTTTTAATACTTATTTATTTTTTCATCTTTAATATTTATTTATTATTTCATGTTTAATGTTATAGCACGCATGTTGAATTATTTTAGTGTAAGGCGGTGTGATGGTATACATTGTTGTAGAAACCTTCAAAAATTAGTTTAAAGTTTCAAAGTGTTGAAAATAGACTGGCCGACGACTTATTTTAAAATAAGTAATATATTCATAATCTATTTCCATGAGCTCTGTGAGCTCTTGGAGTGTAAATATGGTTTGTTCATATTTGAAAAAATAAAATGTTTGTCAACTGTCAATTGTCTATAATGAATTTCCAGGAGTGGAGTTTGGTCAGAAAGCGATAGAGATAAACAGTGAGAACTGGAAGGCCCACAAGTGGTTTGCGATCTGCGTGGGCGCACGGGGACAGCTGCAGAGTGTAAAGGAGAAGCTCCGCGACGGACATGTGTTCAAGGAGCACGTCGACACCGCGATCCGCATCAACCCCCAGGACGCAACTCTGCATCATCTCCTTGGCCGTTTCAACTATGAGGTAATTCTTCAAAATTCATTATGGACTGGGAGCTGGGAGGTAAAAAGTTACATCATAATTTCCACATGTAAAAGCTATGCCGTTTTGAAGAGGCATCCTGGGTTGTGTCAAAAAAGGGTTGACATAACAACCCTTGTAGTAGCAACTGACTAAATCACCCAATGCCACCATATTTTCGATTTTCAAATCCCGACATTCAAGTCTTGACAAGTTAGAGAGCGACAGACGATTGGATGTGTACGCAACTTGCATAGTCCCAACCCTACACTATTATTATTTCGTACTTCATACTATATTACGTTTACATTTATGATACCTATAGTGTTATTATAATAGGATTATAGAGGAAACAACTGGCTTACCTGAAGTTGAGTAGGCCAACAGAAACACAAAACACTAAACACAGGAAAATCAGGGAAATAGATGGACCGAAATATTGGGAACAACTGGCTTACCTGAAGTTGAGTAGGCCAACAGAAACACAAAACACTAAACACAGGAAAATCAGGGAAATAGATGGACCGAAATATTGGGAACAACTGGCTTACCTGAAGTTGAGTAGGCCAACAGAAACACAAAACACTAAACACAGGAAAAGTCCCAATATTTCGGTCCATCTATTTCCCTGATTTTCCTGTGTTTAGTGTTTTGTGTTTCTGTTGGCCTACTCAACTTCAGGTAAGCCAGTTGTTTCCTATTATATCCTCCTATTATAATCCTATTATAATACCTACCCTTTAAGGGCCTTCCCACAGAAAAATAACCCTATAGTCTTATTAATCATTGTTAGCTACACTACACCCTCATTAACATAATAATGCCATACCTCCACAATATATGGAAACCTACAAGATTGCAAAAAAATGTTGCCGTGGCACAGCACCCCCTCAGCCGTGGCGCAAAGTGTTTAGCATGCCTTTCTTTCTGTACAAGAAATTTCATTTCATTTCGTACCCATAACTTTTCTGCAAAACTTTGTGTTTTTCGGGCCGTCTCCCCGCACCACTGGTTCTGAGTAGTGGCGCACTCACCCGGGGGTGGGTATGGCACCATTGCACAGCCAGGTGCCTAGCCACAGGCGGTGCCAAAATCTCACCATTTCAGATGTCTAATACCTGTCTTTTATCTGTTTCATGTGCCGATACCGATGGAGTCTCAAACGAAAACCTGCTCCAACGGCGCTGCTGTACCAAACATGCCCAGGGAAATGTACCGCACCAGAAACACGAAAGCGACAAAGCACAAAGAACACAAAAACTCTTCCCCACCAAACACCACTTACACATAAGTATTTAGAAATAGTAAATGTTGACTCAGAAACTCTTCTGTCAACTATCTGTGACCTTTGGGTGTCCTACTAACACATCATGTCTTTACAAACTTCCTTCACTCTCAAAACATGGGGGGAAACCAGAACAACACATGACCAAACCGTGATTTCAGGAACGAACACAGCAACAACTGATGGTCCAACCAAGTCTTCGAACCGCCTGACAAACCAACTTCTGACTACATCAGCTCAGACAACTCTCAACAAAAAACAGCCACCACCTCGACACGCCACAACAGCACCAGCCAACCACAAACAAATCACAATCACATCTGACACCCAGGGCTAACAATTGAAATGATGAACTCCAAACTGACAAACAACGAAAGACATACACTGACCCACTCACACAAACCCAACAGTGAACAGCATCAATGCATGCCCACACGCTCGCACGATTGCTTGGCTTCAAAAAAAAAAAAACAGGCAAGTTGCTCAATGTGGGACCAACTAACAATGGGCCACTGTTTGGTACATGACTAACAACACCTGAAAGGGTGAAAAAAAGAAACTAACATCTGTTCTAGGGCGTGGTGAAGGGTTTGAGCCGACAGAAAACTCAAGGATCAACCTTTTCTGAACCAGCACAATATACCTTTCTCACCCCTACCTCTCCCTGATGTATGGACTTACTAGGTCCTACATCACTCTTTTCCTAAACTCCCTCCCTCTCCCATTCAATGATACATTAGCTGGGTTATCCCAGAGATCTATATCTGTTATGGATTCAGTGATCATATTGGATTGAAATAATGACATTTTCAATTAAAAGGAAATATTTAGTTTATTTTTAAATATTCAAACTCAACCCGCCAACTTTTATTCCAAAGAAGCAAAGTCCTTTTACCTCATTGGTTCAGTTGTCTTCATTGTTCTCTTATCGGTCAACCGACTGCTGGAAAACCCCTCAGTCTATTCAAATCCATCAGTCTACAACAGGATTCTTGGCCAACTTAATGGTTTCGTACTGGCCACCTCTCAGTCTTCAATTATTTTAACCAGTTTTTAACATTTTTACTATCCCTGATACCACTGTGTATCATTTTATTAAGCAAGTTTTGCTCCAGTTTTAGTTTATATGTCAAACATTGTAATTAAAGCCTGACGAGTGACAAAATACTAAAATCAGTGCCAAGTGCGGGTCGGTCCACAATCGGTCTACCGCGTTTTCCGCGTAAAGTGGCCACAAACTTAAATCTCAGCCTGAATTCAAGTCTCTTTACACAGATTTTATGACTGAGTATCTGTCCTTGAGTCATATGGAACTTGCTGAAAATATTGATCTAACTGCTCCACATTATTTTCTCCCTCACCATGGGGTTTTAAAGGAATCTAGCAGTACCACTCGTTTGCGTACTGTATTTGACACCAGTGCCAAAACCTCAAATGGCATCTCTCTCAACCATACCCTACTTACTGGTAGAAAATTGCAAACTAACATTTGTGATTTGTTGCTCTCCTTTCGCATTCATAATGTTGTATTTTCCTGCGATATACGTCAAATGTAGAGGCAGATTAAGGTGCATCCCGATGACCAGTGTTATCAGCTGATCCTCTGGCGTGACAATGTTGATCAGACACCTTCGATTTTCAAACTCACCACTGTGACCTACAGAGTTAATTGCTCACCATACCTTGCTATTCGAACCCTGCATCAACTGGCAGCTGATGAGGGCAACTCATACCCTGAAGCGGCAGAGATTCTACGCACTCAAACTTTTGTGGATGATGTCATTGCAGGTGGTGATTCTGAGGAAGAAGCTTTGATTCTTCAAAAACAACTCATCTTGCTGTTGGGGCGGTTTCGAGTTACGCAAGTGGACCTCAAACTCCAGTCGACTGCTACAAGATCTGCCAGATGGTCACCTAGAGTCACCGGTATTTCTCCAAGATGGCCTACAAACTCATTTTACCATACTAGGCATACACTGGTCACCGATTACTGACAGCTTCACATATAATTTGAATTTACCTCCGAATTCTAGAACAAAGCGTCAAGTGCTCAGTGTTATTGCACAGATCTATGACCCCTGTGGTTTCTTATCTCCTATTGTAATGCGAGCGAAGCAGTTTATGCAGCTCATATGGACTAAAGGACTGAATTGGGACCAACCACTCCCGTCTGAACTTCTCGAAGTGTGGAAATGTTTCAATATGAAAGGTTTATGTTACCTGCTGCTGTCAAATGATCCTATACAGTAGTAAAACAATTACGGCCGTTTCATGCTACACAAGCACATCATCAGGTCGTCGCTAACACATCTCATCCACGATGAGGTTGTCAAAAATGTTAAAAATCTTCAGGACACAAAAAACACGAAACACACATGAAAACTAATATGACATTTAACGTTAAAAACAAATACTTGGCCAAGTAATCCGTCACGAGGTGCGGTACCGGCGGCTGATGAGTCATGACTGACCTGTGGCGGAAGTTGCATCCCCCTCCCCCTCTCTTCCTTTATCTGGGCCTTTTCTGGGTTTGTTTTGATCGAGAATGTGAATGGCGGTATTGTAAATTATATTTGATTTGAAGGATAACTGTTCGTTTAAAATGTGGTCAGTCCAGTCGAGGCACTCGTGCTGATAGGACCTACGCTGCTCTGTACGTTACCGGTTCAAGGTCGTGCTACTCGTGTACGTGTATCGTGTGCGCGTCTTTACTGGCTTGTGAGTGTAATTTATCGTAATTAGTTTACTAAAAACTTAGAATGTCAGCGATCTGTGGCGTGTGTAACAGGGACACTAGTACCAGCAAACCTTCGGAAGTAATAATATGCAGTGGGAATAATTGTAAAAAAGCATTTCATATAAACTGTGTTAAAGAGGATCTTGAAGAGAGGAAGGCTCGTGCTGCTAAGTGGAGGTGCAAGGATTGTCGGGAAAGTAGTGTAAGTTCAGGAACCAGTACACCCATTACGAAAGAATTTATTTTAAATGTGTTAGACGGTTTTAAAGCGGACATTTTTAAAGAACTCAAGAGTGTTAAGAACGAGGTTGCTGAACTAACTAAATCTCAGAGTTTTCTCTCTGAGAAGGTAGACTCGTCAAACTCGCTCATTGAAGAGCTGAAGAATGAGATAAAGTCACTTAAGAAGGAGAATGAAACGCTACGTAAAAACAACAACAATATGTGCTTGATTGTTGCTGATCTGCAGGAGCGCGTGCGATCGCTTGAGCAATATACACGTAGGAGTAACGTTGAAATAAGCGGCATTCCGGCAACACCGAGGGAAGATATCATCAAGGTGGTGAGAGACGTGGGTGCAGTGATCGGCATGGAGTTAGAGGAGTCCCAGATCAACGCGGCACACCGTGTACCCAGCTTCCACAGCGACCGCGCGCCCTCCCTCGTGGTGCAGTTCAATGCCAGAGCCGTCAGGGACTCATCGATTCAAAAATTCAAGGAGAATAGGGGAAACGCTACAGCGGATCGGGTAAATTCAGCCTTTCCGAAAAACAAGTTTTTCATAAATGAGCACCTGTCTCCTGTAAATAAACTTTTTCTGTCGAAACTGAGAAAGAAATGCCGCGAGATCGGCTATGCGTATGTTTGGTGTCGCGAAGGAAAGTTTTTCGTGAGGAAAGCAAATGGCGATAAATGCATCAGGATTAACAGCGAAGAGGACATCGAAAAGCTTAAGTAAACAAATCGTTATCATCCTGTATTATTTTAAGCAGAAAATGGTTATATATATTACTTAATAGTAAATATTGCTTTTGATTTATAAATTATGGTAGGAATTAATTTTGTTTATGGAAGGCAATAATTATTATTATTTTTCATTGGATGATAATTTTTTTGAAGTGAATGATGCCAATAAAAATAGCAGTTTCACATTGATCTACTGTAATATAAGAAGTATGCGAAAAAACTTTGATAATTTTCTCATTGAGCTTTCGCAACTGAAGCACGATGTTTCCTTTATTGTACTAAGCGAGGTATGGATAAGTACTAACGAATTAAATTTTTACAAAATACCTAACTATAACATTTTAGCTCACTGCAATGAGTCTTATAGGTCAGGAGGAGTTATTTGTTATGTATTAGATTCTATTTGTGCAACTGAAGTAAATGTGCAAAGCATGAGAACAGCAGACACTCTTCTTTTAGATGTTAAAATAAATAAATTACATTTTAAATTATTTTGTTTGTATAGATTACAAGAATATTCAGAAAAAGAATTTATTGCGGAACTAGAAAAATATATGGATAATTTTAATTTAAATACTATTTTTGTAGGAGATATAAATATTGATTTATTAGATGAAAAGATTAATACAAAAAACTATTGTAACTTATTGGAAAACAATGGGTTTTCATCTATGGTAAAAAATGCAACTAGGATTACAGAAACTTCCAAAACACTTATTGACCACTTATTTGTGAAGCATAGACGAGTAAGTAATTTTAAATGTGCAATATTTGATCTAAATATTACAGATCATTGTTTATTAGGGCTCAGGTTTGTGGGTACACGTGTTGACTTAAGAGATATACCTTCAGTGTCTAGTAAGGAAACCATTAATTTAAATAAAGTTATTGATAGTATAAGAGCTATAGACTGGAATGAATTATTTATGTTGGATGATGTTAATTTATGTTATGAAACTTTTCATAATATTTTATCAAATATTGTTAAAAATAGTTCAAATACCAACCAGACAAACAGAAAACTTTCAAGAGCAAAATTAGTAAGCCCTTGGATCACATCAAGTATTTTACATAAAATTAAAAAAAAGAAAAAACTGTACCTCTTGACTAAAAGGAGGCCTTATGATTTAGCTTTAAATAACCTCTACAAAACGTATTTTAAGGAGTTAAAAATTGAAATTGATACAGTAAAAAAGCAATATTATTCCAATTTGATCCGTAGTGTTAATGGAGATCCGGCTAAACAGTGGAAAATCATTAATAATTTAACGGGCGAACGCCGTAATCAGACTTTTGATAAGGTGGAGCTAGAAAATGGTACAGTAGAATGTGACCCACAGAGTGTTGCAGATAACGTTAATTGTTATCTGATGAATATTGTTCAGTCTAATAATCTCACTCTCCCACATGCCGAACTGGGTCTCCAGCAATACTGCCACTCTTTTTTTATGGAACCGACAACTGATACTGAAATTTTAGGGGTAATTAATGGGCTAAAGAATAAAAAGTCATCTGGTTTTGACAGTTTTAATGTTTTCTTAATTAAAAATATAGCTAAATTAATTGCGCCTATCTTGACTCATATTTTTAATTTAAGTTTTAGCAAAGGAATATTTCCAGATCTTTTAAAGGTTAGTATTGTCGTACCAATTTTTAAGAAGAATAATTCAATAAAAATAACTGACATAAGGCCAATCAGTTTGTTATCTATATTTTCTAAGATTCTAGAGAAAATTATGGTTAATAGATTGGTTAAGTATTTAAATAAGATAAACTTTTTTTCGAAGAAGCAATTTGGCTTTCAACGTGGTAAATCCACTGAGGACGCCCTTCTAAATTTTACAAATTTGATTTATACAAGCATAAATGATAGCAATAAAACTACTGGTCTCTTTGTTGACTTCAGGAAGGCCTTTGACCTGGTTAATCATAGCATTTTGCTCTGTAAAATGGAGGCGGCAGGGATCAGAGGTGTGGCGCTCCGGTGGTTCCGCAGCTATCTGTCGGGAAGGGAACAGCGCGTGCGGGTCGGAGGCTGCCTCAGTGCGCCTCTACCCGTCACCGTTGGGATTCCTCAGGGATCGGTAACGTCCGGTGTCCTATTCCTTATTTTCATTAACGATTTGCTCAGTAAAAATTTTAATGGTAAGATTCAGGCATTTGCTGATGATATAGGTTTTCTTTATTCACATAATAACAAGGAAAGTTTAAAAACAATGATGATGTTCGATCTAAATATCCTGGAAGACTGGTGCTCGAAAAACAGCATGCAAGTCAATGTCAGTAAGACAAAATATATAAATTTTGATTTCCGTGATTTTGAGTTTTCGTCTCCAGTTATTTATCACTCACATGACTGTCTTCGTTTAAATTGTCATTGTGAAAAACTAGAAAAAGTAAAATATTTCAAATATTTGGGTGTAACTTTTGATGAGAGGATGTTATGGGAAAAACATATTCAACAATTACATACTAAAATGAAACAAGCAATAAGAAAATTCTATTTTTTAAAGAATATTTGTGAAGAAAATTTACTACGATCTCTCTATTTTGCTTTAATTAACTCACGGCTGCAATATGGATTAGTATGCTGGGACGGAACATTTAAAACAATAATAAATCGGTTAAGAATAACGCAGAATCACTTTTTACGCATAGTATTAAAAAAGAGAATAAGAGATAGTTCATTTCCACTTTATTTACAGCTAAACATTCTGCCAATCCAGAATCTTTTTGTCTTCAAAGTCTTAAGATTGTTCTACTTGAAATGTGGGAATAACGGGAATGAAAATATTTATCATAATACAAGAAGTATCGATAGGATGCTATTTAAAACTCCTAAAGTCAACAAGGAACTTTTCAAACACTCTTTTGAATTTCTGGGACCCTTTATTTTCAATAAATTGCCAATAGAAATAAAAAAATGTAAGTCATTAAAATTATTTAGTAAAAATCTGAAAAACTGGTTAGCGGAGATAAGTGATACTTGGTTGTTAAGAAACATATTGCAATAACAATGATTGTATATAATTTTTGTTGTTTTTTTTAGATAAGTACTGAAATGTAATATACTGTAATTCCTAGTTAATAGTGAATATTTTTGACCGTCTAGAATTATACTTTAGATCGCCACAGGAAGCAGTTATCAGGACTTCAAAGTGCAAAATTGATAAGACTGGACTCAGTAACCATTCTGATTAACTTGATAAGTGTACACTGGCCACACTTACTGGCAAAAGTGGTCAGTTAATTTCCAAACCATTTTAAAATTGTATTTGTGTTTTGTAAAGAGGAAATAAATTCATTTATTCATTTATTCATTTTTTGATGCTCTATAAATCTCGAATTCTTCTATGGTGTCCATTTGTCTGCCTTTATTGCATAAATGCATTATCTCTAAGTTACTGTGTATATCTGTGTAGCTGTGATTGGAATTAATAATATGGTTAGCAAAAGCGGATTTGGTGTTTTTCTTTGGCAAATGCTCTTTAAACCTGGTAGAGAAGGAACATGCAGTTTGCCCGATGTAAAAACTCGGACAGTCATTACATTTGATTTTGTAAACACCTGTGTTGTTTACTTTGTCGCATGGTGTTTTTATCCGTTTTCTGAGTAGGCCAGATAGTTGATTGGACGTTTTAAAAGCATCCTGTACTTTGTTTTTTGCCATTTCATTTCTCAAGGTGTTGTTGAGTGCAACTCCGTATTCCGCACAAACGTATTTTTTGGCTTCCAATTCTGGGTTCTCTTTTATTTTATTTTTCTGTTTTTTATGAGTTTGTCAATGAGGGAACTTTCGTAGCCGTTGGAGACTGCGATGTGCTTTAAAATATTTATTTCAGTTTTATAGTTTTCTGGGGAAAGTGGGATGGATAGCAGCCTATGTACAAAGCTATTGTAAGCGGCAGTTTTGTGGTTACGGGGGTGATGTGATGAAGAATGAATCGTCTGGTCTGTTGTGGTGGGTTTTCTGTAGATCTTGAATTCCAGGTTTTGGTCTGATCTGGTGATGGTTACGTCCAAAAAATTTATGGGTTTGTTTATTTCAGTTTCCAGGGTGAATTTTAGTTTATGGTGAACACTGTTTAAATATGTGCCGAGCAGTGTGATTTGTCTTTCATTGCCGTTGAATAGGACAAATATGTCATCCACATATCGACTGTAGTGTATTATCTTCTCTTTATGACGGTTGGAATTCGACCATAAAAACTTATTTTCAATGTTATTAAGGAACAACTCTGAAAGGATGCTGGATAGAGGAGAACCCATGGCCAAGCCTTCGCGCTGAATGTATACAAACCTTTGTTCTCACATGTTAAAAATCACATCACTCCTTACCAGCATGGGTTTTTTCCAGGGCGTTCAACTGTGACCAATTTACTTAACTTCACAGATTACATTTCGAGTGGCTTGGATTCTGGGGTTCAGACTGATGTAATTTATCTCGATCTGGCCAAGGCATTCGACAGGGTGGACCATTTAATTTTGTTAAAGTAGCTCAATTACTATGGGTGTTCTGATGGGCTGGTTCAGTTTTTTAGGTCATACCTTGTTAATAGGCAGCAATATATTTATTTAAATGGGGTGTCATCTTCTAGCTATTTTGTTCAGTCGGGAGTTCCTCAGGGCTCGAATTTGGGCCCATGTCTATTTTTAATCATGATTAATGACATACGTGAAAATATCTTTAATTCTAAAACTCTTCTTTTTGCTGATGACATGAAAATTTTTAAGAGAGTTTCCGAGAGGAAAGATATTTTAGATCTGCAAAATGAATTGGATAATGTTTTCACATGGTGCTCTTTAAATAAAATGAGTTTAAATATTTCCAAATGCAGTGTCATGAGTTTTTCCAGAGCAAGGAATGTTATTGAAAATAAATATACTTTAAATATTGAAGAAATTAAAAGAGTTTTTTTAATAAAGGATTTGGGTATTTATATGGATTCCAGTCTATCATTCAATTGTCATGTTGATAAATGTGTCTCATCGGCAAGTAGAATGTTGAGCTTCGTAATCAGGCAAAGTGTGCATTTTAAAAATATTCACTCTTTGTCCACTCTGTATGGGTCCTTGGTCAGGTCGAGACTAGAGAGTGGGGCTGTCATTTGGTCACCCTCCCTAGTTACATATGTAGCATTAGTTGAAAAAATACAGAAAAGATTTTGAGATTTTTGTACTTTAAATGTTTTAATATATATTCTTTTTTAATACCCTATGAAGAATTATGTTTTATTTTTGAGTTTGACAGTCTGAACCTCAGAAGAGAGGCTATGAGGCTGAGTTTTTTGTTTCACTTGGTTCGGGGCAGGGTGGATGATAATTTGAGTCTTGGTAGGCCAAGATTCTGAGTACCTCCATTTCATGGTAGATGTAGGTATGTATTTGACATGCCTCATGTAAGGACTACAGCCCACATGTCCTCACCTCTTATTAGCTGCATGAAATTGTACAATAGCTTGGTAGGTAAGGTGCCAGACATAGATTTGTTTTTTGATTCTTTTTTAGCTTACAAAAGAAAGGTTTATGAGGGATTGAGGAGTTGATCATGATAATGGATAAAGATTAAGTTTTTTGCAGATTTTTGTTTATTTAGACAACTCTTAATTAATTTATTAATTTATTTATTAACTTATTTAACTTATTTATTATTAACTTATTTAACTTATTTATTTATTAACTTATTTACTATAATTAATTATCACCACTCGTGCTTTATTGTTGTTAGTATTGGTTATGCTTTGTTATGTTGCTTGTTAATTAATTTCTGAATATTGATATCTATCCTGCCTTAAATATAATATGTGCATTATAAATTATAAATTTTTTATGTTAAGTTAATTTTGTCAGTGTGGATTTATAAAGTGCAAGAAGATTTTGGACTGGAACATTTTTTGGACCTGCATCAGTGTAATTGGGGTTTCACCTGTATTGATGCTTGAAAATAAAATAAATAAATGTAATATTTATTTTCAAATGTGAAATAATTTTGTTTGAGGACGCATCTAAGGATTACTCTCTACATCCGTCCTTAATGTTAATTACTGTTTCCCGTTGTATTTGCGTGCATATTTTACTTTGTTAAATTTATCTCTATACTTTTCTGTTTAATTTAAATTTTCTATTCTTAATTGTTTTATTAAAAATTCCTCTACAGTGGCTGATTGTTGACTCGTTCCCCACCCACAGGCTTTGACCCATGTGGGGAACTAATTCCTATTGTAAATTATGAATTGTGAATAACACTGTTGTATTGTTTGTTGAAGGAATAAACAAATTTCAAAAAAATTTCAATTTCAATTTCAATCTTGTTAAATTAATTAATTCTTTTTTGGCCTCTGTCGACAAGGTAGATTTTTTTTGTTAAATTGGATTCAAGTATATCAATAGTTTCATCAATGGGCACGTTCGTGAATAAGTTTACCACGTCAAATGATGCTAATATGTATGAACTTTAAAGTTTCATTTGTGATATCTGGTTTACTAAGTCAACCGTGTTTTTTACACTATGGTCGTTATCTAAGGTAGTCTCTTTTCTGATTATACTTTCTAGTTTTTTGGCAATTTTATATAATGGAGAAGGTCTAAAATTGGCTAATGACCTTATTGGTGTGTTGGGTTTATGTATCTTAGGCAGTCCTCTGAGAACGGGGGCCTGGGGGTTTGTCATTTTAACTTGTTTAATTTTGTCCTTAGACAGTAAATTGGTGGAAGAAGATATCAGTTTGTTTATGTCCTTAGAGTAAGTTATGGTGGGATCATGGTCTAATAAATCTATGTTGTTGTTTTCAAAGAACTCGCCGACTTTATTTACATATTCAGTTTTATTAAGGATGACCATGCAGTTGCCCTTATCAGCTTTGGTGATAACGGTGTTGTTCTGTTGCAGTTTGTCTCTGATGCCAGCAGCGACCTGCTTCAGAGACTTATATTTAGACAAATATGTGTTTCTGGGGTTGGGGTTATTCAATATTTTCCTAACTTTGTTTGTAATCAATACTCTTGTATCACGTGTTTCATTGTTATTTAAATACTTTACGGCTGTTTCAGCATTTAAAAGTTCAGATATCAAACTATTTTTCTTATCGTTAAAATTGAAGTTAAGTCCTTTATTTAAAAGACTAATTTCCTGGCTGGAGAAATCAATGTTTGTTTTGTTAATTACCCTAGGATGAAATGCATGATTGCAAATTACTGTTTACAAAATCAAATGTAATGACTGTCCGAGTTTTTACATCGGCCAGACCGCACGTTCCTTCTCTACCAGGTTTAAAGAGCATTTGCCAAAGAAAAACACCAAATCCGCTTTCGCTAACCATATTATTAATTCCAATCACAGCTACACAGATATACACAGTGATTTAGAGGTAATGCATTCATGCAATAAAGGCAGACAAATGGACACCATAGAAGAATTCGAGATTTATAGAGCATCAAAAAAGCATCCAGACCACATTTTAAACGAACAGTTATCCTTCAAATCAAATATAATTTACAATACCGCCATTCACATTCTCGACCAAAACAAACCCAGAAAAGGCTCAGATAAAGGAAGAGAGGGGGAGGGGGATGCAACTTCCGCCACAGGTCAGTCATGACTCATCAGCCGCCGGTACCGCACCTCGTGACAGATTACTTGGCCAAGTATTTGTTTTTAACGTTAAATGTCATATTCGTTTTCGTGTGTGTTTCGTGTTTTTTGTGTCCTGAAGATTTTTAACATTTTTGACAACCTCATCGTGGATGAGATGTGTTAGCGACGTTCCTCTTCAACCTGATGATGTGCTCGTGTAGCATGAAACGGCCGTAGTTGTTTTACTACTGTATAGGATCATTTGACAGCAGCAGGTAACATAAACCTTTCATATTGCAATATTTGATCCAGAGGCTATCCCATCATGAAATTGGAAACAAGTCAAGTTAAATTAGCCCATAGTTACAAGAACGTTAAGTTGAAGCTTTTCAGGACCACAGAAAACATAAAATTCAATAAAAAATGCCTTGAATACGGAATTGTGCCGAAATATGTATCGGTTAAAATAAGAACTAATTCTAAATCCGCTAAAAAAGCGAAGAAAATTGCTGAAACAGCCTGGATTAAACATGAAATCAAGGTATTACATGCTGAAAAATGCATGTTGAACAAACTATTATTAAATAAACACTTGGAACTTCTTAATAGCTTACACCCGTCCCAAACAAACAATATTTTATAGAATTGGACAATCAAATTAACAGAAAAATTCTGACGAAAAAGAAGTCTCAAACTAAAAAGATTGATGCATTATTGAAAGCACAGTTGAAAACGGAAACAGTAATTTGCAATCATGCATTTCATCCTAGAGTAATTAACAAAACAAACATTGATTTCTCCAGCCAGGAAATTAGTCTTTTAAATAAAGGACTTAACTTCAATTTTCCTAACGATAAGAAAAATAGTTTGATATCTGAACTTTTAAATGCTGAAACAGCCGTAAAGTATTTAAATAACAATGAAACACGTGATACAACAAGAGTATTGATTACAAACAAAGTTAGGAAAATATTGAATAACCCCAACCCCAGAAACACATATTTGTCTAAATATAAGTCTCTGAAGCAGGTCGCTGCTGGCATCAGAGACAAACTGCAACAGAACAACACCGTTATCACCAAAGCTGATAAGGGCAACTGCATGGTCATCCTTAATAAAACTGAATATGTAAATAAAGTCGGCGAGTTCTTTGAAAACAACAACATAATTTATTAGACCATGATCCCACCATAACTTACTCTAAGGACATAAACAAACTGATATCTTCTTCCACCAATTTACTGTCTAAGGACGAAATTAAACAAGTTAAAATGACAAACCCCCAGGCCCCCGTTCTCAGAGGATTGCCTAAGATACATAAACCAAACACACCAATAAGGCCATTAGTCAATTTTAGACCTTCTCCAGCATATAAAATTGCCAAAAAACTAGAAAGTATAATCAGAAAAGAGACTGCCTTAGATAACGACCATAGTGTAAAAAACACGGTTGACTTAGTAAACCAGATATCACAAATGAAACTTAAAGGTTCATACATATTAGCATCATTTGACGTGGTAAACTTATTCACGAAAGTGCCCATTGATGAAACTATTGATATAGGCTACTTGAATCCAATTTAACAAAAAAAATCTACCTTGTCGACAGAGGCCAAAAAAGAATTAATTAATTTAGCAAGATGCGTCCTCAAACACAATTATTTCACATTTGAAAATAAATATTACATTCAGCGCGAAGGCTTGGCCATGGGTTCTCCTCTATCCAGCATCCTTTCAGAGTTGTTCCTTAATAACATTGAAAATAAGTTTTTATGGTCGAATTCCGACCGTCATAAAGAGAAGATAATACACTACAGTCGATATGTGGATGACACATTTGTCCTATTCAACGGCAATGAAAGACAAATCACACTGCTTGGCACATATTTAAACAGTGTTCACCATAAACTAAAATTCACCCTGGAAACTGAAATAAACAAACCCATAAATTTTTTGGACGTAACCATCACCAGATCAGACCAAAACCTGGAATTCAAGATCTACAGAAAACCCACCACAACAGACCAGACGATTCATTCTTCATCACATCACCCCCGTAACCACAAAACTGCCGCTTACAATAGCTTTGTACATAGGCTGCTATCCATCCCACTTTCCCCAGAAAACTATAAAACTGAAATAAATATTTTAAAGCACATCGCAGTCTCCAACGGCTACGAAAGTTCCCTCATTGACAAACTCATAAAAAACAGAAAAATAAAATAAAAGAGAACCCAGAATTGGAAGCCAAAAAATAGGTTTGTGCGGAATACGGAGTTGCACTCAACAACACCTTGAGAAATGAAATGGCAAAAAACAAAGTACAGGTTACTTTTAAAACGTCCAACCAACTATCTGGCCTGCTCAGAGATCGGATAAAAACACCATGCGACAAAGTAAACAACACAGGTGTTTACAAAATCAAATGTAATGACTGTCCGAGTTTTTACATCGGCCAGGCCGCACGTTCCTTCTCTACCAGGTCTAAAGAGCATTTGCCAAAGATAAACACCAAATCCGCTTTCGCTAACCATATTATTAATTCCAATCACAGCTACACAGATATACACAGTAATTTAGAGATAATGCATTTATGCAATAAAGGCAGACAAATGGACACCGTAGAAGAATTCGAGATTTATAGAGCATCAAAAAAGCATCCAGACCACATTTTAAACGAACAGTTATCCTTCAAATCAAATATAATTTACAATACCGCCATTCACATTCTCGACCAAAACAAACCCAGAAAAGGCCCAGATAAAGGAAGAGAGGGGGAGGGGGATGCAACTTCCGCCACAGGTCAGTCATGACTCATCAGCCGCCGGTACCGCACCTCGTGACGGATTACTTGGCCAAGTATTTGTTTTTAACGTTAAATGTCATATTAGTTTTCGTGTGTGTTTCGTGTTTTTTGTGTCCTGAAGATTTTTAACATTTTTGACAACCTCATCGTGGATGAGATGTGTTAGCGACGTTCCTCTTCAACCTGATGATGTGCTCAGTAGCATGAAACGGCCGTAGTTGTTTTACTACTGTATAGGATCATTTGACAGCAGCAGGTAACATAAACCTTTCATATTGCAATATTTGATCCAGAGGCTATCCCATCATGAAATTGGAAATGTTTCACTAGTACCTCCTATCATCTGCACAAGATTGTGATTCCTCGAGCTCTGCAAGTATCCCAGTCATGTAGTAATCAACTACACGGATTTTCAGATGCTTCCGAAGGTGGATATGCTGCCGTCATATATTTAAGGTGTACCCTTAACGATGGATCTGTGATAATAAGGCAGCTTTTGTCAAAGACTCGAGTTGCTCCCTTAAAGAAACTTACAGTTCCTCGTTTGGAGTTAAGCGCTGCTTACTTACTGGCTCAACTGGTGGCCTATGTTCTCTCTGTTCTTCAGACAAGAATAGATTCCTCCTCTATAGTTCTCTGGTGTGATTCAACACTGACCTGGTTACAAACACCGCCTTATCGACTAAAGACCTTCGTTGCAAACCGAGTCGCTCAAGTACAAGAACTTGTACCATCTCATTGTTGGCGGCATATTGCCAGCCAACATAAGCCTGCTGATTGCGCATCACGTGGTATCCTTCCCTCAGAACTACCAGATCACAATTTGTGGTGGTTTGGCCCCTCATGGTTAGAACAGCCCCGTGAATGTTGGCCTGTATCTAATTTCACGCCTTCAGAACTCTCCTAAACTGGAGAAAGTAAACCTCAGTCTGATGTCATGCTTGTCTCTACGACACCCCCAGAATGGGATATTCTCACAAGATTCTCTCACTTCAGTAAACTCCAATGTGTGATGGCCTACGTTTTGCAACATCTCTAACATTCGGCATCCACAGAAGATAAATAGACCTCTCACCACTGAAGAATTAACTGCGGCTCAACTGAAGATCTTCCAGCAGGTTCAAGCCTCGGCCTTCACAGATGAAATCGCAGCTTTGAAAAATAACAAGCCTAAGTCTCTCTCAACATCGCTACGTCTTCTCTCCCCTATCATAGATGATGGAGGCATTCTGTGAGTCGGAGGACGTCTTAGCGCTTCGCAACTTCCTGGAGTTATACAACATCCCGTTATTTTGCCAAAACAACATCATGTTGTCAACCTTCTCATTGATTTTTATCATAAGAAATACTTACACTCAGTTGACTCAATCCCTCCTTGCACAAAGTGTATGGATACTTTCCGCCAGAAGCATAATACGTTCTCGTATTTTTCATTGCATCACATGCTTTCGACAAAAACCTCATAATAAACCCCCACTCATGGGAAATCTACCCAAAGCTCGGGTGACACCTTCTTGTCCGTTTCTCAATACAGGAGTTGACTATAGCGGCCCTTTCAACATAAAGGTGCACAACCTTCGCTCTGTTCGTTACAAAAATGCATACATTTGTGTTTTTGTTTGTCTAGTTACTAAAGATGTTCACATTGAGGTAGCCACTGACCTGTCAACAGATGCATTTATTGCTGCCTTAACTCGCTTTGCATCCCGACGAGGCCTACCTAAGAGTATCTATTGTGACTGCGGAACAAATTTTGTCGGTGCTGACAATGCACTTAAAGCTCTTATCAAGTCCAATCGAACTTCTCTTCTCGAGTTCACCTCTCAGCAAGGTATAACCTTCCACTTCAATCCACCAGCACCTCCCCATCAGGGTGGCTTTTGGGAAGGAGCAATAAAAAGTGTGAAACACCACCTCCGCCGTGTCCAGGGCCTGATAAACCATTAGGCTGACTAGGCTGCAGCCTAGGACGCCAGCCATCCAGGGGCGCCACAGGATGGAAAATAAATATTGATTTTTTTTAATGAATTAAAAAAATAAAACGAAAGTCCTGTACCAATTTTGCGTAAATGCGGCCAGCTTAGCATGTTTTTTTATCAAACCTAAAGGTACATCCTATAGTCTTACTGTATATGAGCAGTGTTTGCTTGATTGCTCACTTGATCATGTTTGATTGCAAAATCACACGGTAACTAGAAAAAGTTACCGTGGCACAATCGTATCTGCGGATTGATAATGGCTCCGAGGATTTCCTTCTAAGTCTGGAAATAACTAATTTCTGACTGAAAAACGTGTTCTATGCAGGTTATACTTGGCCGGAAAAAATTAATAACTTAATAAAATGTTTTTTTAAGTGGAAAAATTACATTATGCGTATAGGAGGGCCTCATGAGTTGCCAAGTACAAAAATATCGTCATCAAATAACAGCTGTTTGCAAACTAAAGCCATTTAGGAAAAATACAGTGTGTGATATAAAGATCCATGGACTAATAAAAAAAGTTTATCAATTTTATGACACTGAAAACTATCAACTCTTAATGCAGAGCAAGAAAAGATACTCCCAGCCTTAGCCCGCATGTGAGGCCGGAATGTGGTTGTCTGTTATGCTCCACTTGGTTCTGGTAAAATATTATAGTAAGCTGATGAACTACTAAATATGAAATAATACCGAAGAAATCTCGGTCCATCAGGTACTCTTAAAAGCCTAATGAAGACTGTTACGTCAATATCAGAGTCAGATGTGGCAGATGTCAAAAATAGAAAAGAAGAGCAGTGAGGGTGTAAGTTGCGAGAGTGTTAGTTGAATAAGTGTCACAGGCAGCGGTAACTGTGACATTGTGACGTGTAACTGGTTAGAATAGACTTATTTATAATACCTATTTGTGATAATTTTTGTCTGCACTGATCATATTTCAGTTATTTTCTAGGTTAAATGTAGAAACATCTGGCGATATATAGGGGCGGAAGGGGGGGGGTGAAGAGGGAGGGGGGCGCCAAGTCAACTCAAGCCTAGGGGCGCCACACCTCTTAATCAGGCCCTGGCCGTGTCATAGGTGAACATGTTCTGACACTCTCCGAGTTTATGACACTCACAACTCAAGTTGAGGCGATACTGAATTCGAGGCCTCTTACCCCTCTTTCAAACGATCCTTGATATATCCGCACTCACTCCAGGGCACTTCTTAATTGGATCTACTTTGGTTACTGTTCCAGAAGAAGATTCTTAAGACACACCAAATAACCGTCTCAAGCACTGGCAGTTAACCCAGGCTCTTCACCAGCGTATATGGAGGAGATGGCACTTAGAATACCTACACACCCTCCAGCAGCGTGGGAAATGGAATGAAGCTACCGCCAATCTGCAAGTCGGTGATCTGGTTCTACTTCACCAACCTACCTCTGTCGTGGCCGTTGGCTCGGATTACTACTGTTTCTCCTGGAAAGGATGGGGTTGTGCAAGTCGTCCATTTGAAGACTCAACAGGGAACCTTGACACGTCCTGCTCACAAGGTCTTCACTCTACCTTCCAGTTCAGAGTGAGTTTAAGCCATTTTTGGGATAAAAAACTTGTAAATAGTGTTATATAAACATTTCAAAGGAACTTTTTGTTTGAATTCAAGTGAATTTTGTTGTTGTTGAATCCCAGGAGGATTCAAGGCCCCCGGTATGTTACGGATTCAGTGATCATATTGGATTGAAATAATAACATTTTCAATGAAAATGAAATATTTAGTTTATTTTTAAATATTCAAACTCAACCCGCCAACTTTTATTCCAAAGAAGCAAAGTCCTTTTATCTCATTGGTTCAGTTGTCTTCATTGTTCTCTTATCGGTCAACCGACTGCTGGAAAACCCCTCAGTCTATTCAAATCCATCAGTCTACAACAGGATTCTCGGCCAACTTAATGGTTTCGTACTGGCCACCTCTCAGTCTTCAATTATTTTAACCAGTTTTTAACATTTTTACTATCCCTGATACCACTGTGTATCATTTTAATAAGCAAGTTTTGCCCCAGTTTTAGTTTATATGTCAAACATTGTAAATAAAGCCTGACGAGTGACGAAATACTAAAATCAGTGCCAAGTGCGGGTCGGTCCACAATCGGTCTACCGCGTCTTCCGCGTAAAGTGGCCACAAACTCTCATAAACTGAAGTGCGATACGAACGTTGCGACATCAAGAAAGAAAACAACGCATCGCTCCAGCCCAGATGCGTGAACGTGAGGTGTGCTCAGACTCTGGTTCGCCATTTTCCAAGACCGGATGGTAATCTACAGGTATCTTGTCATTTCACGATCGATACGATGAAAATCAATGATTATTTCTCTCATTAAATTTGCCCTACGGGACTGGTCCTTCAAGCTATATAATGAACATTCATTTTCAATAAATTAATTTTCGTCTCAAACCCAACATTTGGTTCTATTCGAGCCGGATACATTTGGATTCAGTTTTATGGAAATTATCCAATTTGCCCAGGACCGCCATCTTGTCATTTTCACTTCAATTCTTTCTCGTCCTTGTTCAGATGACACACGGTGCTCACGCGCATGCGCGCATGTCATATGTAATTTCTCCAAACCAATGAGAAGACATTTTCAAAACTTGTTCGTTCTGCTTTGCACCACTGAATGCAGAAGCGCTACAATCGTCATTTTACTTCTGCAAAACTTCTGCTCAACAATCAGCTGTTCTTGAACTGTCACTTGTATGTTTATAAACAAACATCAAACGTCAAACTGAGCTTTGTAAACTTGAGCTATGGCTTACTGAAGTTTTATCTCATTAACTGAGGAGTCTAATACCTTATAATTAATTAAAGGTCAAAAACCAATCCAGTGACAGATAATTTTTATTAACCTCTGAAGTCTGAAGTGGACTTAACATTTTTGTGTTGTATTCTGACAACTGAGAAATAACTCATACTGTGTGAATTTATTATTCTGATGATATAATGTGCTGCAAACCTCAAGTAAGGCCTAAATTAAATTTAAATTCAATCTGATGCATGCTACTTTGTAAAGCAAGCTTACTTTGAAGATTGATTTATATTTTCAGTACTTGAAATAAGTTACAGCTGTACTCAGCAAATGTGTCTACATCTTATATAAGCTATTGTAATTAAATAAGCCTACTCATTTAATGACTGAGTAATAAGGCCTAGGTTTTATTTATCTTTTCATACAAATTGACAAAAGCTAAGGAGTTCATGTGTCAATATTAATCTGACATTAATTTATCTCTGATATTAAGAATTAGTATGAGTATCTTGTGAGCCTGTTTTAATTAAATTAGGCCTAGACCCTACTGCACATTTTTAGCAATACCTACTTAACAGCAATACTTCTCTTTAATGCTGTTGTGATTTCAAATAGGCTAATAATTTTAAATAGTCTAATAGGCCTAAACCATGGCTAAGTCACTAGCTGTTGTGAAAGCTAAAAAGGAAAATGCTTTTGCTCAAATCCAAATGATTTATGAGTTAACTGGTACTTATCCGTTAACGAGAGGCCACCCTTATACAGTGCGCTGCGGCGGTTATGTTAGGTTAGGTTATCATAAAAATATTAGTAAGACTTTCCTTGTTTCGTTACGAATCGAACGATACCAAATGAGTCATAATTTTGCCTGCCAAATCCCTAAGACAGCTGATGCGTGCGCTACGGCAACGACCTGACCTTGGCCTACTTAAAGGGTATTTGGCGGACTAAAGTATGACACATCTGATATCGTTCGATTTGTTACGAAACAAGGAAAGTTCTGCTAACATATTTATGATAGCCTAACCTAACATAACCGCCGCAGCGCGCTGAGTAAGGATGGTGCTTGGATGAAGTTGCTAGCGGCGGCGGTGACGCGTTCAACTCAATTCTCCCCAATATCGTTGCCTTCTGGGAGACAGAAAACAAAATCCAATTTGGACAGTTAGTTAATTAAAGTATGTTCTTTCTTACATAAATATTTTTGGTATCCAGTAAAAAAAATCTTTCTAAAATAGTGGCCTCCGTGTAATACCAAAGTACCGAACCGGCTTCTTTCTCGGTTTTGGGCAATTCCCATATTAGCATACGATCACTCATGTTCGGAGAATCAACGCACGACAAATATAAGGTATGCTCAATACGACTGTAGAATGAAATGACAGTAACTGGACGACTATATCAATTGAACGATATGATAAGCGGCACAGTGTGCGGAGCAATGACCTTTGCCCGACCGTGACTAGTAACAATGCAGGCTGGATTTCGAGGAAAACCGATAAGTAATAATCAGATTGAAAACATTATCTCTTGATTAAAAACATTAGAAAAAAATATTTTCAACAATTTTAGATCGTTAAATGGGTGGCCTCCCGTTAACCGATAAGTACCAGTTAACTAAAAAGACTTCGGATAAAGTTTTTAGTACATGCCAAATCAGTGAGCAAACTGCGTCAAGAATTTTTGGATGCTTTGGATGCCTATCATGAACTTGAATTAGAAGCTGGTCCTGCTTTTGAGCCTAATTATGCACCTCTCAATAGTATTGATGAGTTAGTTGATTATATTAATGCTAATGCTGTCTTTCTTGAAAGTAAAAAGTAGGGGTGTGCGAATAGTGATTTTTTGGTTCGAATCAAATCAAATTGAATAGTTTATAACTATTCCGAATATCAAATATTTTCTAAACGAATATGTATGTCAATGGTTATTCGTTCAAATGAGATCAAATTTTAAATCGCAGCATGTAAGTATAAAAACCCTTTCGCAGCAAACCTGTATAGGCTACTCAGCAAATTACCAAGCATTTTTTAGCAACTATTCAATAATTAATATAATGTTAACAAAACAAAAGTGTTATTTCATTGTGTTTTCTTTACTCTTGTCCTTACTTTCTCCCTCCCCTCCCTGTATTTATCTTATTTAATTATTAATAGCATTATAACAAGTCAAAATAATATAGGTCAAATATCAATTACTAAGGTACACAAAGGTACAACTAATCAATTGTTAAGAATTTAGAAATTTATTGACTCCCCTTAAGCATAGGTAATATTCATTTGAATAAGCATAATTAGGCCTATAGTAGCAATTTCAGGATTTGGCTACTTAACCCTTGAGTGGGCGCTTCACCGGCAAAACGCGAGCGGGCGCATGCGGAGTTTTACTCTGCAACCCTAGATTGCACAAATTTAACATATTTTACTTGTTTTATAACGTAATATAGTATTTAAATGTTGACAAACTTCATTAAGAATCACATTTCAGCGTCGATTCAATTAATTGTTCAACTATATAGGTGTAATATTTCAATAAACATAGCAAGTAATTTTCTAGTATAAAATATGTATTAATTATTATTAACATTTTTGGACTTTTCCTTTCACTTCTTTTTTTCGAAAGCCAAAGGAAAAGTCCAAAAAATTAATAATAATTACAAATCTATTGTTATTATGAATTTTGAAAATAGGTATCAGTGTCTGTGTAACGGGAGTGGGCCCTCCGCAAACTGAGACGGCACCTCTGAATTGCATATAACGAGGTACCAAGGGGGGGTGGGGGGTATAAATATCTTTAGGAAATGCCTGGAATGAGGGGCATAAAGTACGGAGCCGGACACGACCGCCGACACCCATTATGTCTGTTTATTTTAACATAAAAAACACGTGCGGAGGAAAACTCTGCGTGCGCCCGCTCGAGGGTTAACAATTCCTTTTCTACTGCAACCTAAATTTGTCCACTTTTAGGCCTCTGCATCCCTTTGTTCCTTTTCCTTTTAATAAACCAATAAATTATTTGACAGTGGCGTAGCTAGACTTTGGTCAAGGGGGGGGATATAACCGGGGGGTCTGGGGGCACCCCCCCAGAAAAATTTTGAAAATGATAACTCAAAATTTAAAACTAGCTTTTTATGCAATCTAGAGGCATAGTGGGACTCATACGGAATAATTGATGCAGACACGTGGTCGCCGCGCGCATATCGGAAGCGTGGTTTAATGTCATCATGATCTTACATCTGCTTTATTCTTTTTTGTATGTATACGTTTTTACTTCATTCTCATAATTTTGTTAAGTTGCTTTCACGTAGTTTTGGTGCTTTTATCAAAAATACCATCCGTCATTTATTTTACTTAGGCTTGAAGAAATTACTTTTTATTTCATTTTATAATAAAATAACGAATGAATACAGGAATCTGCATCAGTCCAATTTACTCCATTCTCTGCTTAAGGTTGACAACTTACAAAAGAGCCTCCTACCAATCGATCTCTCGGTCTTAGTTCCATAACCGCAAGACCTATAAACCTGAAATTTGGCATTTAGGTTCCTCTTAGGCCCTAAATGATCATTATTAAACGGTTTTACAAAATTCCCTTAGGTTTCAGAATGCCAGTCAAAAATGCAACTGTGGGCAGGCTCTTTTCAAAGTTGTCGGCCTTTAGCACTGATCACTGAAATATTGTTTCAGCATAGTTACAACAAGTAAATCTCATAGTTTTATCACGCCACTACTATCACCTTCACTCTCACTTTTTCGTTTTGGAGCGAAAAACCCCGTCAGTTTACACTGTTTCGACATCACAACATATTGTAGTCACGTCGCGTCGCGTCGCTGCGAATTACGCAAGGTCACAGAACCAACTGACCGAGTTATAAACGCATCATATACGTCAAAGTGAGATCAGATGCGTTAGTTCCAAAAGGCCTTTAGAGCGAATATAGGTAGTGGGTGAATCTAGTATTTTTATTGGCTACTTCAGTTCCAACAAGAAATAATGTAGGCTGTATAGCCTTCAGGTTCACTCATTTTGATAAATATAAATAATTGTTTAAAATAACGTTTTTCTGGTATATAGGACTAAAAACATTCAGGACAAAATGAACAACACTATAATTTTTCTGTAAAATGTAATATTATAGGCGGCGAATTTTAATGTAATACCAATTCGGCTGTGAATGGCACGTTTTCAGTTGCGTTCTCAGACTGATTTATCGTCTGTCTTTCATAACAGGGCATATGCAAATCAGGGACCATCAGTGACTAAGGAACAGAAAATGCGAAATTTTGCTTTAATTCTGTTACAGTAACAGTTCACTTTCAGTTACGCATTCGCCGCCACCACTAATACAGTATTCCAAAATACTGTAGGTCTATTGTATTTTTAAGCCTCTTGTTGCCGATCCTGCCGCGTTCGTTTGGCGCGCAATACCTCAAAGATAACGATTTTTGTCAGGTTTTTCAACTATACTAAATAAATAATGACAATAATAACTTTATTTATATATTTTTACAACGATTTTTTATTTCTTATTGCGGTAAAAGAATTACTTCCTAGTTAAAAGTCGTAGCCTAACTTTAATTTTTTTGAGTATAATTATAATTTTTTTACATACTGTAGGGCCAAGGGGGGGATAAATCCCCCTTATCCCCCCCGTACCTACGCCACTGAGGGACTAGGCTTAAGGTATTAGACCAAAGAATTACATATAAAACTTGGTTCACCAACTACTTCATATTTGAAGAAAGCCTTACAATTTTATTTGTGCATTAATGCCTGAGAACAAAGATTTTGATTCTCCTAAAGTAATACTATAAATAATAATAAGTCAGACCAGTAAACTTAACCTAGATTTTAAGATAATTGAAGGGGTCCCTCCAGTAACGTTGTAAACGACAACTTTTTCAAAATTGAGATTTTTATGCAGTAAGGTTGTAAACGACATCCTGCATCAGTGCAGGGCATTTTTTCGTTGATATCTCTTGTGTTGGCAGCACTACCACAGGTTAAAAACCAAGTGCTGTTGGTCCCACAGTTGCAACAACGTTGTAACCGCCAAAAATCGCATTATCACCGCGCACCGTTCTGTCGCCGTCCCGATGTTAATCGGCTAAATCGTAGTAAAAAACGCCCTGTTAAGTTCGGAAGTTAGACCAGAAATGTAAGTAAGCAGAGAAGAAATGCTGGGGAACTGTACATAAATGAAAATAAGAAACCAAAAGAAACATTGTTGCATAGGCCAAGCCGGCAACAACGTTGCAAACGACTGTCATTTACAACGTTATTGCAATTTTAAAATCACTTTTTTTGTAATAACTTTTTTATTACGTGCGATAATATTGTAATACTTCATAGTTTGGCTAGATTTATGATATTACAATTATATATAACAAATAAAACATATTTAAATCATTACATTCCCAATTATATGTTTTTTCCATTTCGTGAAAAATTTACTTTATGTCGCTTACAACGTTACTGGAGGGACCCCTTCAATTTACAATTGTCATTTACTTACAACAAAGTTTATTTGTTTTACATTATGAACAGCAAGCAAACTCATTAATTAGGCTTAACTTGTCAAACCAACATTGTACGTTATCTAAAAATGACCATTTTAATCACGTATTGAAAAAAAAGATTTCAACAAAATAAAACCAATTTTTGATCATTCAATGTTTCTATTTCTACGTAATTGCTTATTTGAAAAATGAAGAAATCTGAGTGATTGAAACAAACACGCGATAGACGTTCTCGAGTAATTAACAACTAAACTTCAAAAGCGAAAGCAGACGAAGTTTAGAACGACGACGAATTCGAAAACGAAAAGACAAATAATGAACAGGTCCGCCAACTTTTTGCCAGCTCAAAATTATTGTACATCATCGTATCAAAGTTGGAAGCGATGGTGATCCCGGATTCCGTTTAAGATATTTACGGCCTGAAAAAGTCATACGAAACACCAACACGACTATTTATTTATGGGGTATTTACGGGATATTTCGTTTTGGCAACTGAATACGACTCTGGACACTGTCGGTCATCGGTGAACTCTGGTTGGTCTCGATTGCAATTAATTCTCTCTTTTACCAACTCAACAACTCAACTGATGTTTCGTCGGTATCGGATACTGGTCGAGACAGAACTGAAGGATGGACTATTATTTGTTATATGATTTAATGCTGTGATACTAGAATTTATCTTACGAAAAAATTCGTTGTCGCGTCGGGTATGGTGCAGTATATTAACCTAATTACTGCACGACTGATCAACACGGCAGAGGGAATTTGGTGGCAAAACTGCGATGTCAGTATTATTTTACAGCAGCTATTCATCTGTCGTCTGTCCACGTGAGGACGCTACTGTTTTTGATGTAAAAAATGGATTCGTAGTTGTTTGCAATTAAAAAACGTGCTTTTATTTTGAAAATGGGAACGTTGTTTTCACCTACTTTTGATTTTATGCCAGTCCTTTAAATATTCGATTCGGTCATATCGAACTTCTTTGCAATCTCGAATCGAATCGAATATCACGAATATTCGCACACCCCTAGTAAAAAGCAACCGACCAAACCTAAGGTTGTAGAAAATCCACCTTCAGTTAGTTGTTCGCTTACCCAAACTTGAGTTAAAGCATTTAACTGGTGAACCACTTGAATGGGTTTCATTTATAAATCTGTATGACTCAATTATCCATCAAAACACCTTTTTGAATGCACTTACTAAATTTCAATATTTGCTGAGTGCTGTCTTGGGCGAATCTTTAAATTTAATAAAATCTTTGCCTATCTCTGATTCGAACTATACTGTAGCCTATGATTTATTGAAAGAACGTTATCACTCACCAAGGCGATTGGTTACCTTGCACCTTAACCAAATTCTGGACTTGCCCTCTGTAAATCACACTCCAAAACAAATGAGGAAATTTTTGAATTCCTATAATGAGAATGTTCAGGCGCTCAAGGGTCTCATTTAACGGAAAAGAACTTGTTAATTTGGACTTTTTTAGAATAATACGCAAGAAATAGTTTTGAGTAGTTCTTATCTTATCAATTAATGTTTTGAAAGTACCTCCCCAGCCGGGTAAGGCATATTGTAATCTTGAATATAATGTTCTCAAAAGCGAGGTGTTACAAAAATTTCTTAAAAAGTAAAATTTTCTAATTTGTGATCTTAATTTTGAATGTAAATCTATAACATGTGGTTCAAAGGTAAGTTTCTCGTCAAGTAAGACACCCAAATAATGATGGATTTTACTTTTTCTAAAGGTTGGCAGGAACATAACTGGATTTTGCAGGCTGTTGAATGAAATATCAAAGGGGACAAAAAGTTAAAACCAAAAAAATCAAAATTAATAAATTTAGTTTTGTTAACATTTACTTGCATTTTATTAATAGAACACCATTTCCTAAGCAATAAAAGATCATTGTTAATTGAATCTGAAAGAAGAATTGGATCTTTGTGAGTATAAAAAAGTGCAATATCATCTGCAAAAGCATTAATACTTCCCTTAAAATTGAGTTTTAATAAATCGTTTATGAAAATTAAGAAAAGCGTTGCAGAGGTCGTTGACCCTTGTGGGACCCCGGTCTGAACAATAAGTGAATCACTAAAGGTGTTGTCAATTTTTACCTGCTGCTTTCTTCCAGTGATAAAACTATGGAACCAATCCAAAGCTACCCCTCTAATACCGGCAGCCTCTAATTTATTAATGAGGATTTCATGATTTACCATATCAAATGCTTTTTTAAAATCAACAAAAAGTCCCGTTGTTTTTAATTTGGAATTTAAGCCATTGAAAATAAGTTCGGTTACAGCTAATGTGCACTTTCAGTAGATTTACCTTTAATAAAACCAAATTGCTTATCACTAAAAAAGTTTGATTCATTCAGGAAGCTGTTTAATCTTATTAACATTATTTTCTCAATTAATTTAGAAAAGACCGAAAGAAGGCTAATTGGTCTGAGGTTATCTAATTGAAATGAGTTGGGCTTTTTTAAAATAGGTACCACTGAACTTAATTTAAGACTTTCTGAAAAAGTTGTTGTTTACATCGTTACTGGCGGGACCCCTTCAATTGTTGGCCTTAATTTACCTTAGCCAAGAAATTGTGGAAGAAAGAATTAAAAACGTCAGGGAGGGGAGCTATGCCCAGTTATTTGTTTACTTCTCTAAACCCAACCTCACCCCCTTTCCTGACTGCTGATCTATTGTTTTTTGACATCCAACCTCTTGAGCACAAGTGACACAGCTGCAACCAGATAAGAATAAGATATCCCCCAATACAAAAATTACAAAACCTTAACTAATTGTTTTATGAAGTCCACTTTACCAATGAAGTCCACAATTTTCTTCTCATTTTTACAAATCAAATGAAACAGAAAAATGAAGTGTATCATTCAAAAGATAAAATATGATTACAAATTTGAAGTTATTAAGTGTAAGGTCATAGCTAAATATAGCTGTAAGTTTTCAATTTCCGAATTCTGAGACATCTCTCGGAATTTGGTATTTCTAGATAACTGTCTAAATCTATTCTCCTATGAGGTAATTAATTATTGTCGAGGTTATTGTTATGAAAAACTTGTGGACGGCTGCGAAAAATGATAGCGCATATCGTCGGTCGCGGATAAACGGCAGATGTAGCTTTGCGTAAATCGCGATCTGCTGTAAAATTTGATCGCATAAACGTAAATCGCATGTAAATTCGGCCGCCGCATAAACGGCGGGAGTAACTAACTACTCGACTCGTTTGAGTCGAGTAGTTGGAACCACTCGACTCGACCTCAAGTAGTAGCAACTACTCGAGTAATTACTTGACTGTCGAGTACTCGCCCACCCCTAGTACTGTGTTGTGCAGTTTTAATTTAACGTTTTTGTACTGCAAGGCTAAGATCGCCTGACTGGCTGAAGTATTAAAATTCATTTTGTAGCCCCTGAACTGTGAATATGACTAAATATAGGTTACTATACCTTATTTCTCCGTTAGCAGTTCAATTTTCATGTTAAATTATGTTGACATGTTTCGGTTTTTACGGAACCATTATCAAAACGCAGCAGATAACATTCTGGACGTTGTCACAACAGTTAAATTACACAAACACATAACACGTAGTACACACGTAAGACATTTAAAACACAAAGTTTTGCAGAAAAGTTATGGGTACGAAATGAAATAAAATTCCTGTACCGAAAGAAAGGCATGCTAAACACTTTGCTCTTAAAGAAATACCTTGAGCTTGCAAATAGCACACATCCTGCTCATCTTCTATCTGAAATAGACATTGCCATAACTAAGATCATTGTGAACAAAAGAGCAACTCTTAGGAAAAAACTAACCAACCTTATCAACTCACAAAAAAGTAAGGAACAGCTATCTTATTTGATTTTAACTTTTACCCTAGAGTGATAAACAATACTCAAATCACTTTCAGTAATGATGAAATGGATGTTCTCGAAAAAGGTTTAAAATACAATCTTCCCAAGTTTGGTAAGAAAGCTATTTTGATAAGATTATAAACGCAGAATGTGCGATCAAGGCATTACCAGACGAAGACAGCCAAAACTCAGCTAGGGTTCTTATATCAAAACGATTGAGCAAAAAAATTATACAGAAAGATAAATTAGTTAATACATCTGCTCTTCATAGAAAAGAAACAACGATTTTAAAACAAATAAGGAATAAACTTACTACTAATGATGCGATATTATGTAAAGCAGATAAGGGTAACACAACTGTTATCTTGACTAAAGTAGATTACAATTTTAAAGTAAATGAGTTTATTGTTAATAACGGCATCACTAAGCTAACGAAAGACCCTACTAATCTTTATCAAAGAAGAATAAAAAATCTTATTAATAAAAGTAAAATACTTTTTACAGATGACGAAATAAAATATATGAGAATGATTAATCCGTCTGCACCTACATTGAGGGGATTGCCTAAAGTACACAAGGAAGGTGTACCTATAAGACCATTTTTTTTTAAGAGGTTGGCGGCCTCTTTTTTACCTTGCATTTGCCCCCCCACATGGGCCTCAGGCCTGTGCGTGGAAGTTATCAAGCAAACCCAAGGAGTGAGCCGGTACAGTACAAGGATGAACAGTATTGCTAAAAGTATGCGGCATCATCGGGACTCGATCCTGCGACGCTGCTGCCACAGAACCGGGGCCGAGTGCGCTACCAACTGCGCCACCGACTCATTGGCATTAGTTGATCGCCTTTGCATTAGTTGATTACACCTCAGCACCGACTTTTAGAGTAGCCAAAAAATTAGAGAAAGTTTTAAGAGACAATTATAGGTTTCCAAATGATTATAGTTTGAAAAACTCTTATGATTTCATAGAAAAGTCAAAAGACATGAAAATAAAAATGCACTCCCTCATGGCAAGTTTTGACATTGTCAATCTTTATACAAATGTTCCAGTAGCCCAAACATTAGACATAATCAGAAATAAGTTATCAAATGACTCTCATTTACTACCAGAAGCTGTAGAAGAATTAATGTCACTGCTACAGGAAGTATTAAACCAGAATTATTTCATGTTTGACAATAGTTTTTTCATCCAAGCTGACGGCCTAGCCATGGGGTCCCCATTGCCTGGAATACTTGCCGATATTTACCTTAATTTTGTAGAGAATGAGTACATTTTTTCAGAAAGAAGTAAGTTTAAGAATAAAATACTGTTGTGCCACCGTTATTTTGATGATACGATTGTATTATTTGATGGTAATGTAAGACAAATAAATAAACATGCTGCTTAACTATCTAAACAACATCGCTCCAAAACTCAAATTTACCCTTGAAACTGAAAACTCCAACCAAATAAATTTTCTGGACGTCACTATTGAGAAAACAAATGATAAATTTAGTTACAGTATTTATAGGAAACCTACAACCACGAATATGACAATTCATGCAAATTCCAACCATCCACCATCTCAGAAATATGCAGCCTATGACAGCATGATTTACAGATTACTAAATTTTCCTTTGTCCCCCGAAAACTACAATAAAGAGGTGAATTTGATCAAACATATTGCTGTGTCTAATGGTTTTCAAAGTAGCATGGTTGACAAAATGATTGACAAATTTAGAAATAAGACTCGTAATAATGAAAATGGGTAAATAAAGATAAATTTGTTTGCATTGAATATAGTCAGACATTACAGAACGGGCTCTCTATGGAATTGAAAAACATGGTGTAAACTTAGCTTTTAGAGCATCTAACCATACTGTAAATATTCTCAGTAATAAAGCTAAGTTAGTTGAAAATTCGACAAATGCGGTGTTTACAAGATGTCGTGCGCTAGCTGCCCCAGTACGTACACCGGTCAAACTGGGCGCAACTTTAAAACCAGGTACAGTATAATGACCACCGTCCTGACCCTCGACTGGCAAAACAAAAATCATCTTTTGCACAGCATTTAGTTGACAATAACCATGATTTAAAAATTATTAACGAAAGCATGGAAATCCTTCGTATATGTAAAAAGGGAAGCAGACTTAACAGCCTAGAAGTGTAAGAAATCTACAAAGCCCAAATGGACGATAAGGAAAATTAAACAACAAATACCCTGAATGAAAAGTTACAGTTCAAGTCTCACCTCATTTTTAATTCAATAATTAAAAGAACCAAGGGGAGGTCGACGCTGATTGGTCAGCGTGATAACACCGGCAGTGGCAGAGAACCTGATTAGTCATCGTCTTCAGTCTGCATCCTGACCCGTGTGCGTCATGACAGGTGATTTAGATAGGCCTATTAATCCATTTTTTTAAAAGTTTTTAATGTCTTACGTGTGTACTATGTGTTATGTGTTTGTGTAATTTAACTGTTGTGACAACGTCCAGAATGTTACCTGCTGTGTTTTGATAATGGTTCCGTAAAAACCGAAACATGTCAACATAATTTGACACGAAAATTGAACTGCTGATGGAGAAATAAGGTATAGTAACCTATATTTAGTCATATTTGCAGTTCAGGGGCTACAAAATGAATTTTAATGCATTATTGCCTCGGCAATCTACAGGTTAGCTACTGTTTGCAATTCCAGCCTTTTGAATACTCCCTGGCAAGAGTCATGAAAATCCAGATCGGCCATTATTCTGATTGCTTTTTTTTGAAGAAGCAGTACCCTATGTAAGTTTCCCTGAGATGAGAACCCCTAAACAATCATAGCGCATTTGAATCTGCGACTCAAATAGTGCAAAATAAGCTGTTCTTGAAGTTTCTGAGTTGCTAATGTGTTTGTTTCGTCTGGTAACATATAGGACAGTGCTAAGTTTATTGCACAGCTGTTCTACAGGGGGTTTCCAATCGAGGTTACAGTCAATTGTGGTTCCCAGGTATTTAGCCTCTTGAGATGCTGAGATGTCGGGTAATGTGAGAGCATTTTTTCTCTGTGGGCCAAAAAAGAGCTGCTGCGTCTTCTCTTCATTCAGTAACACGTCATTTTCTTGGCTATATTGTTTGGCCATGCTGGCTGCAATATAGGTATTGACTTCTAACTCCTCAACATTCTTGTAAGAAACAACAAGGGCGGTATCATCACCGTAGAGGAATGCCTCACAGTTGTCCTGTAAAACGGAGATGATGTCATTAGTGTACAAGGTGAATAGAACAGAGGACCCAGGACAGATCCCTCTGAGACTCCTCTTGCTGTCTGTGTTGGTGAAGATCTGATTTTTTTAGATGTATTGTTTATTACATGAGTTATCTCAGTAATCTGTGTCTTTCCGCGAAGGTAGCTCTGAAACCACTCCGCTGCTCCTCTTATTCCTAGAGCTCGCAGGTTGTCCAGAAGATGTGTGACTCAGGCTGTCAAAAGCTTTACTAAAGTCTAAGAGGATACCTGTTGTTGTGGCCCCTTCTTCAGTTGCATCAATAATTACAGTTTCCATAAGTCTATTACAGCAGTGATGGTTGACTTGTCTTTTCTGAAACCATGCTGACGGCTCGTTAGAAGACTATTGTTTTCAAGGTGTTTAACACATTGAGTGCCACCACTATGGCAATGAAACCTACCCAGGGGCCAAACCTAAAAAAGTGCAATAACACATTCCTTTCATTATATATGTTACTGCAGATAATTTTAAAGTTGACCATAATTAGTTTTTATGACGTCATAATGAAGCGGTGCATTTGCACCGGTTGGCCACTATGCTAGTCTGAAGTCTGGTATAGGATATAGGCCTATTCCTCCTACTATATAAAATTGTGTATTGGTGAAATCTAATAAAAACTCAAAAAAGTAGATCATAATTAGTTTTTATGACGTCACAATACGGCGGTGCACGAAAGGGATGCTGTATAAAGACCAGCTCTCAATCATAACAAATACAGCACAGTGCCATGTGCCCAATTTTGTAAACGCTGTGTTCACGAAAGGGATGCTGGAAAAAACCCGCTCTATATCATAACAATTACGGCAGAGCCCCATGCGGCAAATTTTGTAAACGCTGTATTCACAAATGGGATGCTGGAAAAAGCCTAGCTCTCAAACACAGCAGCGTGCATTGCGGCCGATTTTGTAAATGCTGTGTTCACGAATGGGACACTGGAAAAAGAAACCAAGGTCACCCAAATAACTATTAGAACCCTACCAAGTGGCCAATACCGAAAATAGTGTTTTTATAAGAGGCCTCGTCGTTATGGAAGCTATGTTCAACAATGTGTATTAGCGGTGCACCTGCACCGCTCGGCCCCCGGTTAGGGATTCGGTGCGGTGCAAACGCACCGCTTGGCACTCAGCGTGTTAAGGAGCCTTAAGAGTACTATTTTGTCAAAAACCTTTGAAAGTGTGGAGATGAGTGAAATAGGTCTGTAGTTGCTGGTCAGGAAGGTAGGTCCTTTCTTGGGTTTGGATAGATTTATGGAGTGTTTAATTGAGGAGGGGGAATACTCCGCTGAAAAGACTTATTACATCAACTATTGGGACCAGTATGTCATTTTTTGCAAAGTTTCAGAACCACCGATGACATTTCATCCATTCCAGAGGAGGTTTTGATTTTAGGGATGATATTATTTTGTCTACCTCTATTTTACTTGTTAGTTTACAGTTCTCTTCAAACAACCTAAACTCACTTTCGGGGTGGGTTGAACATAGTTTTAAGGCCTGTCGTTTGGAGTTTAATAGAACTTCAGCAGCATTAGCAAAGAAGTGATTCAAGTGTTCGGTTATTTCTTGGGGGTCTGTTAGAGTTGTGTCTTCTACATTGAGAGTTTTAATGTAGTTTTTTTTGGGTTTTGTTGTTGAAGCGGTTATTATTTATTATTTGCCTGACTGCTCGGGTCTTATTTTCTGCATTTGCAATATAGGTTATGGAAGCTTAATGCAATATAGGTTATGAAGATCATAATGTTTTTTTCTGTCATTGACCTTTTTTTTGTTTCTTAATTCCCATAAAGATTGATATACTGAGTGCCGTTATATAAGCTCCTTTGAGCCTCATGAGTTCACGCTCATGATCTTGGTTCATGTGGACTTTTCGTTTCTTTGGTTTTGATTGTACTATAGGGCAGGCTAAAAGTAGGATTTTAGAGGAGAAAACAGCTAGAAAAGGGGGATTTTGGAGTGAAAAGTGAGGTTTAGGTTAGGTTAGAAAATGAAGTATGAGATAATTTAATCCACAGGAACTTAGGTTAGGTTAGGTTAGGTTACATTTAAAACATTGACTTTAAGGGGTGGGCGAGTAGTGGAATTTGAAGTCGAGTCGAGTATTAAGCCAAATACTCGAGTATCGAGTCGAGTCGAGTAGTTATGAAATCCTTTTTTTTAAGTATTTATGTCTTTGAATTAAAGTTAATTAACATCTTTCTTCAATTTTACTTATAAAATTGGTCTACTTTATTTTAAGCTTATGTTTTTATATTTTTCTTGGAAAAATAAAACTCTGATATTCTAATCCCCTTACATTGCATAAACCCTACTTTTAAATGAATAAGTTGACTTTGCTTAATCACTCAAAATAACAAATCACTTAATGTAACAAGATCACAAAGTAAATTTATGTAGAATATGCATAGTTGTAAAATTTAAGCACTAATAAGATTTAATTATTAGCCTATTATTTTAACAATCAAAAACAGGTTTATATTTTCCCTAAAAATAATTGAAGGGGTCCCGCCAGTAACGTTGTAAGCGACATAGAGTAAATTTTTCAGGAAATGGAAAAAACATATAATTGGGAATGTAATGATGTAAACATGTTTTATTTGTTATATATAATTATAATATCTTAAAACTATCCAAACTATAAAGTATTACAATATTATCGCACGTAATAAAAAAGTTATTACAAAAAAGTGATTTTAAAATTGCAATAACGTTGTAAATTACAGTCGTTTGCAACGTTGTTGCCGGCTTTGGCGCTTGCAACAACGTTTGCAACGTTTCTTTTGGTTTCTTCTTTTTATTTATGTACGGTTCCCCAGCATTTCTTCTCTGCTTACGTACATTTCTGGTCCAACTTTCGAACTTAACAGGGCGTTTTTTTACTACGGACGGCGACAGAACGGTGCGCGGTGATGTTGCCATTTTTGGCGGTTACAACGTTGCTACAACTGCGGGACCAACAGCGCTTGGTTTTCAACCTGTGGTAGTGCTGCCAACACGAGATATCAACAAAAAAATACTCTGCACTGATGCAGGATGTCGTTTACAACCTTACTGCATAGAAATCTCAATTTTGAAAAAGTTGTTGTTTACATCGTTACTGGCGGGACCCCTTCAATTGTTGGCCTTAATTTACCTTAGCCAAGAAATTGTGGAAGAAAGAATTAAAAACGTCAGGGAGGGGAGCTATGCCCAGTTATTTGTTTACTTCTCTAAAACCAAACCCACCCCCTTGCCTGACTGCTGATCTATTGTTTTTTGACATCCAATCACTTGAGCACGAGTGACACAGCTGGACCAGATAAGAATAAGATATCCCTCCCATACAAAAATTACAAAACCTTAACTAATTGTTTTATGAAGTCCACTTTACCATTGAAGTCCACAATTTTCTTCTCACTTTTACAAATCAAATGAGATAGAAATGAAGGCTGTGTATCATTCAAAAGATAAAATATGATTACAAATTTGAAGTTGTTAAGTGTAAGGTCAGAGCTAAATATAGCTGTAAGTTTTAATTTTCCGAATTCTGAGACATCTCTCAGAACAGGGGCGGCTCCAGGACAGTTTCTCGGGGGGGCCAAGTATGATAAAATTAGGTTCATCTTTAGTCACCCCCCCCCCCCCCCCCAGTGGCGTACGCAGGATTTATTTTCGGGGGGGATACACCGGGGGGCCGGAGGTATGGAATACCCCCAAAGGGGGATGCCGGAGGGTATGGAATACTCCCAAAGGGGGGGAACAGGAAATTTTCATATAAATTACAACTGTAAATTCGCATTTTTAGGCAATCTAGAGGCACAACAACAAACAGAGTAACTCCCGAAATTTGATCTAATTTGAGACTGCTCACAGATTAAATTCTAAAAAATTACTAATAATGGTGTAAATACCTGCTTTACTGGTATCCAATGGTCAGTTAGTTGATGAGCAACTAGTTTCGACTTTTTTTTAATAAGTCATCTTCAGGCTCAAGGATGTCTTCAAATCATCTTCGGTTGAAGAGTTGTCATTTTTTTAAATAAAACGTCACGACGGACACAGTAGACACAAAACACGGACATAACACAACACAGAGACGAGTACCGGTACATTAAAACAAACTTATTTAGGAGGCGACGCAAACCCGGCGATGGTTCAGTCTAGACTGCCGCACACGGTGGTCAACATAAACAATGTGTCGCACTCCTTATCACCTTATCGGCTCAGGTTATTCTTTCTGCTCTGCTCTCCCCCTCCAGTGCCTTAATCGCCGTATCATAAATAAAATTTGAAGCAAACGAAAGTTTGTCATTCAAAATGTTTTGATGGTCGGATTTTACAGCCTTATATATTTCAAACTCCTCCAATGTATTTATTTGGGATCGGTCTCTAGAGAAATGCAGTACGTTCATGTTACTATTGATGTTTGTATAAGAATGGTTATTTAAAATCAAATGTTCTGCGAAGCTGGAAGTTTGTAGCGAAGTTGTTTTCTTAGGCAGATGTTCTCTGAAACGTTTTGCAAAGGAACGGGATGTTTGGCCGATGTAATATTTAGGACAATCGGTACAGCTGATTTTGTAAACACCTGTTTTCTCGTAAATTGGATTTGTTGTACGAGGCCGCTCTTTTAACAAACAACCAAGATTGTTTCTAGTTTTAAAGGACACTGTTACGTTATTCTGGGCCATAACATTTTTTAATTTATTACTGAGGAATGTGCCGTAATCTGCTGATATGAAAGTCTTTTGTACAATTATTGCTTCCCTTTCTTTTTTACTTCTGTGTTTTGTGATTAACTTATCAACTATGGAGCTTTTGAAACCATTTGAAACAGCAATATGTTTAATTGTGTTTACTTCCTCGTCAAAGTCATTTTTGTTCATTGGGACAGTTAACAGCCTGTGTACAAAACTATTATAAGCGGCTAACTTTTGTGTTTGTGGATGGTGTGAATCAAAATGAATTGTCTGGTCAGTGCAAGTCGGTTTTCTATAAATTTTGAACTCAAATCTGTTACAGTAGACGCCCTCTAATTCGGCCACCTCGGGACCGGACCACCGACCGGACTACAAAATGGCCGGACTATCCGGATGTACTAAGAAAATGTAAAATAACCCTATTAAATTCATTACCTGTGCTTAAAAATCAACCAAACACGTTATTTATACATATTTACAGTGCTTAATTACCAAAGAAAATATTTTGACGTCTCTTATGTTGAACTGTCGTATTGCGTCTATCGTAGATAGGTATGTTTTTACCGATAACGTACTGAGGAATCAGTGTTTCCACTTTAAGGGATTTTATCCCTTTTTAGGAATAAATCAGGCTCTTGAGGGATAAGAACGGGATTGAGGGATTTCTAGGGATAGTTAAGGAAATAAATAAAATAAAATAACTGAATAGACGGAACATGATTTATTCCTAGCCCCGCCACCATACGTTATTTATTTGCAATGTTTCATAATGGTGTTATCAAATTGTTTAAGTAATTTTACGCAAAAATGTCATCGCACTACTTTCGAGTTTTGCAGTGTTCCTGGCCATACCTGTGGTAACTCTTGGATCACTTATGTTTGAATTTAAATTTTTAATCTTATTGTCCCTATTTTCAAGAACAAAACAACTTAACACTCGCTTCCCTTTTTATATGTTGCAATCAGCTTGTTTTATTCACACTAAAGTCAAAATTTCAGCTACGAATGAATACACACTATTACAACACAATAAATACAAAATGACAAAATTGTATGGATTCGTTACTGAGGGATAAGAGTTTATAACTCAGGGATAAAAAGTGATTTTTCGGGCGCGCTATGTTGAGGGATAATAAAGGAATTTTTGGGCACTCATGCAGGGATTTTATATTTTACTCAGTGGAAACACTGCTGAGGATATGAAGTGAGCAGAAAAACTCATTATGTACTGTAAAAACACATTAGAAATGTATTTGATCTAATTAATTTACAAGTATAACTTGAATCATAACCTATAGACTACTAATTAAAAGAAACCTGTTATTTTCTTATGTTATGCAAACGAAATCCCGGATCAAATCTTACTGTACAGTCCTTATATTGAAATGATAACAACATCGTTTGTTAGTTGAGGTTAAGTGTGTCCATCAATTAATTATTACAAGCTTGCCCGTAAACTAAATTGACATAAATAGTTTACTTCTACGGCCGGAAACTAAACATTCAGGATAAATCCTGTCGAATGTCATTCCCTACCGCGGTGCAGCGTATGACGGATGAATCTCCATCCTAGGACCGGCCGGACCATCCGGCGGCCGATCCAACCGAAGCCGAACTAGAGGGCGTCTACTGTACTTTGTTTCTTTATGGTTAAATCGAGAAAGTTCAGCGTGTTATTACTTTCCTCTTCTAAAGTAAACTTTATGTTTTTATGAAGGCTGCATAAATAGGTATTTAATAAACTTAGTTGTCTGCTATTGCCGTTGAAAAGGACGATGGTGTCGTCAACATATCTGTAGTAAAAAAGAATCTTGTCTTTATATCGATTGGTTTCAGAGAACAAATGTTTGTTTTCAAGATCATTTAGAAACACTTCAGCCAGGATACTGGATAGGGGGGAACCCATCGCCAGTCCTCCTCTCTGATGATAGTATTTGTTTTGAAACTGAAAATAATTCTGTTTTAATACTACTCTAGTGAGCGTGATTAATTCCTCTATTGATTCAGGAGATAAACTAGAGTTCTTAGTAAGGTTCTGGTGTAATAGAGATATTGTTTCTTGAACGGGCACATTCGTGTATAAGTTAACGATATCAAAGGAAGCTAATTTTTGCATTGATTGGCTGTTCTTTAATTTTCTCAACTAGTTCCAAGCTGTTTCTAACACTATGACTATTCTCTAAAACTATTTCTTTCCTTATTATTTTGTCCAGTTTCTTAGCTATTTTATAAGCTGGTGATGGAATAAAGTTAACCAGGGGTCTTATCGGAACATCAGACTTATGAATCTTTGGAAGGCCCTTGAGGATTGGAGCTTTAGGATTAGTTACTTTTAATGATTGAATTTCATTGCTAGACAATAAATATTTACAACTAGATATGGCCTTGTTGATTAACTTCAAATTATTACTAGTTGGGTCTTTATTTAAAGTTTCAATGTTATTCTTATTTATAAAATCTATGACTTTGTTTATATAATCATCTCTGTACATTATCACAATAGAGTTGCCTTTATCCGCTTTCGTTATTACAGCGTCACCTTCGGCAAGTTTGTTCCTGACGGCAACCAGTGCCCGCCGCATGGCGGTGAACTTGCTGTATTTTCCTGTAGCTGCGGGAGCCTTAGCAATGCTCTTTGCTTTATTTCCTATTACTACACGGGCTGATTAACGAATTTCATCATTTTTTACCCATTTGATTGAAGCCTCTGTATTTAATAATTCAGATACTAAACAATTATTCTTGTTATTTGGGAAGTTAAAACTTAGACCTTTATTTAACAAATCCATTTCACTGTCAGTAAATACAATATTTGTATTATTAACAACTCTCTTAAAAAACGAGTGGGAGCACTTTATTATGTCCTCTTTGTGTTGGGTTTCCATTAAATTTTGAATTTTCTTACTTGAATTTTCTTTTTAGCTAAGACTTTCCTGCTTATTTGCTGTTCAATTTCATTAATCACGTCATTTTGTTGAGAGGGGTGCAATGTATTTAAGAGTTCTATGTGTTTTCTGAACAGAAGTTTGTTTAGGATATTTTTCTTGGAATAAAGATTTTTTATCTCGTTTTTTATCCATATGGATTCAGCACAGCGTTTGGCCTTAATAGCTGCTTTTGATTTTCCACTGACTCTAACGACAACATAATTTGGTATCAAGTTATTTTCTAAACATGCCTTGTTAAATTTTATGTTTTCAGACGTTTTACAGAGTTTTAATTTGACATCCTTGTATTTAAAGGCTATTTTTGCTTGCTGAGCTTCTAGTTTCATTTTCGAATTGATAGCCTCCGGATACCGATAAATACTAATAATGGTGTAAATACCTGCTTTACTGGTATCCAATGGTCAGTTAGTTGATGAGCAACTAGTTTCGACTTTTTTTAATAAGTCATCTTCAGGCTCAAGGATGTCTTCAAATCATCTTTGGTTGAAGAGTTGTCATTTTTTTAAATAAAACGTCACGACGGACACAATAGACACAAAACACGGACATAACACAACACGGAGACGAGTACCGGTACATTAAAACAAACTTATTTAGGAGTCGACGCAAACTGGCGATGGGTTCCCCCCTATCCAGTATCCTGGCTGAAGTGTTTCTAAATGATCTTGAAAACAAACATTTGTTCTCTGAAACCAATCGATATAAAGACAAGATTCTTTTTTACTACAGATATGTTGACGACACCATCGTCCTTTTCAACGGCAATAGCAGACAACTAAGTTTATTAAATACCTATTTATGCAGCCTTCATAAAAACATAAAGTTTACTTTAGAAGAGGAAAGTAATAACACGCTGAACTTTCTCGATTTAACCATAAAGAAACAAAGTAACAGATTTGAGTTCAAAATTTATAGAAAACCGACTTGCACTGACCAGACAATTCATTTTGATTCACACCATCCACAAACACAAAAGTTAGCCGCTTATAATAGTTTTGTACACAGGCTGTTAACTGTCCCAATGAACAAAAATGACTTTGACGAGGAAGTAAACACAATTAAACATATTGCTGTTTCAAATGGTTTCAAAAGCTCCATAGTTGATAAGTTAATCACAAAACACAGAAGTAAAAAAGAAAGGGAAGCAATAATTGTACAAAAGACTTTCATATCAGCAGATTACGGCACATTCCTCAGTAATAAATTAAAAAATGTTATGGCCCAGAATAACGTAACAGTGTCCTTTAAAACTAGAAACAATCTTGGTTGTTTGTTAAAAGAGCGGCCTCGTACAACAAATCCAATTTACGAGAAAACAGGTGTTTACAAAATCAGCTGTACCGATTGTCCTAAATATTACATCGGCCAAACATCCCGTTCCTTTGCAAAACGTTTCAGAGAACATCTGCCTAAGAAAACAACTTCGCTACAAACTTCCAGCTTCGCAGAACATTTGATTTTAAATAACCATTCTTATACAAACATCAATAGTAACATGAACGTACTGCATTTCTCTAGAGACCGATCCCAAATAAATACATTGGAGGAGTTTGAAATATATAAGGCTGTAAAATCCGACCATCAAAACATTTTGAATGACAAACTTTCGTTTGCTTCAAATTTTATTTATGATACGGCGATTAAGGCACTGGAGGGGGAGAGCAGAGCAGAAAGAATAACCTGAGCCGATAAGGTGATAAGGAGTGCGACACATTGTTTATGTTGACCACCGTGTGCGGCAGTCTAGACTGAACCATCGCCGGGTTTGCGTCGCCTCCTAAATAAGTTTGTTTTAATGTACCGGTACTCGTCTCTGTGTTGTGTTATGTCCGTGTTTTGTGTCTATTGTGTCCGTCGTGACGTTTTATTTTAAAAAATGACAACTCTTCAACCGAAGATGATTTGAAGACATCCTTGAGCCTGAAGATGACTTATTAAAAAAAAGTCGAAACTAGTTGCTCATCAACTAACTGACCATTGGATACCAGTAAAGCAGGTATTTACACCATTATTAGTATTTATCGGTATCCGGAGGCTATCAATTCGAAAATTATCTAAAAAATTGTTGACCGTATTAGAATTTCAGCAAAATGTTTTTACACAGTCATAGGAATAGCATATTTATTTAGTAGGCCTTACATTAAAATACGACAGATGAGAAAGTAATTAAAAAATTACACGTTCTTAACCTTGGGAAAAAATAATGTTTTTCTATTTTATTTCAAAGTAAAAACTATATTTAATATTCTCATTTATTGGCGCCTCGGACCTTCTGGACCTAAATTATCCGGATCCTAGATTATCCGAGCGAGTTTGATGAATAGAATTAGAAAATGCAGGTTGTCACACTTCTGTAGTGTTTCTCAAGTCCCAGAACGCGACCAAAATACTATGTTGTACACGTAGGCCTAAGCATCGGATAAAAAAAAATAAAATCTTGAAAGACTAATCACAAATCTGCCTAGGTTTGACGGTGAGACTTGGTTTTCATGCAACGTAGGCAGACGATTTTCGTCTGCCCCGATGCTGCTACGAGATCGTCCGACAAACGAATAGCGTAAAGGACACGGCCCTGAGAAGACGACAATATTCGTATACCGCATTTTAACATTGTGATTTTTTTACCATGAATATTTCACGTGATTTAATGAGACTTTTGCCACAACTGACGACGATGGGTATGGTAGTAATGTCGCGGATACCATTAATGGCCACTGTTTTCATCAGTAGTTTTTGTTTGTCTTATGTTCTTATAGGCCCACTCCCACCAATTACTCACGATAACCTCAATAGTAAAAATACCCTAATCCAATATATCATCCCTGAACCAATTATCTTTAAAATAATATACAGTGGAACCTGGATAATTCGAACTTGTATAATTCGAAATCTTCTTTAATTCGAATATTTTTCTTGGTCCCTGGCATTTTGTATCTAAACAATGCTAAAAAATCGTGGATAATTTGAATTTTATTTTGGATAATTCAAATTTTTCAAGTGCCAAATTAAGGTACATCAGTTTCATTCCACGACTGGAAATAGTTACAAATTCATTGGAAAACACTGTTTTACTACGACGTTCAATAAAAATTTAACGCCAGACCGATGGCGTGTCAGGTTATGGTCAAATGACTCATCCCTTCCACCTCCCAGGCTTCCCACTCTGCCCCAACATCGCTTGTAACTCGACACCAATAATGTAAACTAAAACAGTACAGAACGCTGACTGAGTTCGGAAAAGGGTTGCGCTCGCCGTGGCAGCGCCACTAGTATTTTCGCACTTGATTCTGTGTACAACGGCTCCCGGCCATGCGCCAGACCTGATGCGCAGTTTTCTATGTCGACACAAAGGCTACTCAACACTGAACCCCCTTCCATCCCCCCACCAGCCAAACTAACTTGCGAATTCCAGTGCAGCAATCCGTTGTTTTCTATCGTCCTTCAAACAAAGTGTTTTTTTTTATTTGTGCAGTGTCTTGTTTTTAAGTGTTTAAAAGTTTTTACAACATTAAATAAGTGTAGTGATCATTTCGACAAAATCTCGGACCTATAAAACACTCACTTAAGCGGAAAGTTAATGAGCGTGCAATTGTCAATGTTACACGAAGTTAAGTTGGTAGCCTGAATAAAGTTCAGACGTAGCAGAACATACTGTATTTTTTAGGAGATATGTTTCTTTGTATTATCGTACGTCGTGTCGTACGTAGTTTATACTTTAGGGTAGTTATTTCTTTTTTATGATTACTGTTTTTGAACCCTTATAATTAGCGTTTGTTGATGAATTTATTCTTTTAGAGTGTCAATTTGATAAAGAGGTTAAATTCACAATTTGAAGTTTTAATGTCTTGGCCTCATTCTTTAGAACTTCTTTAATTCGAATTTATGGATAATTCGAAGTTTTTAGCTGGTCCCTTGAGGTTCGAATTATCCAGGTTCCACTGTAATTTAACTATTTAAACCCCTTTATAAAAGTTCACTGAGTGTGTAGTGTTCACTCTTTCATTGCAAGTTTAGTGATACCACCACCTTAATTGTGAACAAGATATTAATCTTCCCAAAAATTTCCCATAACCCAAAAATTTCGGGGGGGGGGGATACATCCCGATTTCCCCCTTGGGTACGCCCCTGCCCCCCCAAATATGTGTTTATTAACACCTCTGACTATGAGATTATTAACACTTTGTTAAAAATTTTACTTAAGGGGCCATTCATAAATTACGTAACGCCAAAATCGGCTTATCAGAAACCCCTCCCCCCTTTTAACGGACTAGTAACGCTGGCAGTAAACCCCCTCAAAAGTTATGTAACACTGTACTATCACCCCCACCCCCCCACAAAAAGTCAAAACATTGTAGAGTAGGATTTAAGTTGGCCAAAACAAAAGTAAACAAATTATTAGCTTTTTACGAATTTAAGCATGAAATCCAGCTGTGCTGAAAACATTGTCAACAAACATCTGTTTTAGTGTAGCACTTGTAGCAAAGAAAAAGTTTTGATGCAATGTTGCAACTGGAAGTTCACTTGCGCAGCTTAAAATATTACTCAGGGGCTTTTCCAAATTAATTATCTATTAACAGAGAGAGGATGTGTCATGGATGCGGCCTGGTAAATAGTCTTAGATTATCTTATGAAATAATATTTATAAAGAAAAATAGGCGAGTTTTTGAATAGCCAGTACTACTTGCTGCAAGTCAGCAGCTCAAAAGAGAGATTGTTTCATATTGCGGTCAAAACTTATAAAAGGTGTTTCCTTAATTATTGGCCCAGGAAAACATAAACAGGCAGTTAAACAAACTAAAATACATGTAAATCAAGAAATAAAATCAAATTAAACTTTAACAGCTATGCAAAAAGGTTGAATAGGAATAAAAAATTCTAAAAAAGGCGATATTGTAAACATGCTATAACCTATTACAACATTGTAAACAAACACAACGTGGCGATTTGACAGTTCTGAGAAAATGTAAACAGACACCAACAATGGGCGCGTTCAGCCGCATTCCACCGGTGGGTAATGTACTAACCTATATTAAGTGAACGTTAGCGGTGGACGTACCACCTACCGATCATTGTTGTGCATCCACCGATGTTGTGTTTACGGTGGATTCGGTAAGTAACCGGACATTGTTGATTGTCAAGATGCGGTGGATTTGCCTATTAGTGACTATGGTAACCGGTTAGCCACCGGTGACTGCGGCTGAACGCACCCATTGTGTAAAATGTAACCAACAATGTTTTCAATGTGATTTGTATAAAAATTTTTGATGAAATGATTAGTACATGCTTTGGCCAACTTAGGTGAATCCTACTCTACTTTGAAGATAATTTGAATTTGTTGGAATAATTTATGGAATTAATTATTAAGGTTTAATAGGTGCTTAACGTTGCGTTGAAGCCCCCCTCTCTCCTTTGTAACGGTACATAATGCTGACGAAACCCCCCTTCCTCCCGTAAGGGCGTTAAGTATTTATGGACGGTCCCTAATTTAATGATTAAATAATTTGTTCATTTTTTAAATAGGACTAAGACAGGCTAAATGAACTCCAACTTTGTTATGATTGTACGTTTAGTTGAGACTACAGTAATATGGTATAGTCCAAATAAGTATTGAATGCCAGATAGTATTCAAACGGATCAATCACTTACTCGATGGTCTTGGTAATAATAAAATTATTTCAATCCATACACACAGGAAATATGCGCTAATTTCATAATAAACGTATATTGTTTTGTTTTCGTCATAAATAATATTTTCCAAACCCAAATTATGGCGGCAAACGTGGCCATCTCTAGTGAGATGGCTATGCGGCAAATCGTAACGCGCTGCCAACCTAGCAACTTAAAATGTCTCCTACTATTAATATTGAACAAAAAATTTAAGCTTGAATTAAGAGTACATAGGTAACAATTATATAGATATAAAAAAGCTTCGTCTTCGAGAATCTTGTACACAACGGCTTTTCCGATATTGGGTCAAAAATGATTTCATATACACAAGAATGAATTTTAGTAAAACCTTGTTTGAAATTTTAAAGAAATTCGGAGCTCTCGGGGGGGGCCATGGCCCCCATGGCCCCCCCCTGGAGCCGCCCCTGTCTCAGAATCTGTTATTTCTAGATAACTGTCAAAATCCATTCTTCTATGAGTTAATGAAATATTCTCGAGGTTATTGTTATGAAAAACTTGTGGACGGCTGCGAAAAACGATAGCGCATATCTGTCGGTCGCGAATAAACGGCAAATGTAGCTTTTCAAAACTCGCGATCTGCCGCGAAATACGATCGCGTGTATTTTCCGATCGCCGAAAATCGGCAAATGTAGCGTTGCTAAAGTCGCGGTCGGCCGCGAAATACGAGCGCGAGTATTTGCCGATCATAAATAAACGAATTGCAACTTTGCGAAATTAGCGATCGGCCGTGAAAAACAGTCGCGCGTATTTGCCGACCACAAATGAACAGAGAATGCTGCTTATTGTGAAACTAGCGAGCGGCCGCGATAAGCAATCTGCCGATTGCGGATAAACGGCAGACGTAGCTTTGCGTAACTCGCGATCCTCTGTAAAATTTGATCGCACAAACGTAAATCGCACGAAAATTCGGCCGCCGCGTAAACGGTGGAAGTAACTAACTACTCGATTCGTTTGAGTCGAGTAATCGGAACTACTCGACTCGACGTCGATAAGTAACAACTACTCGAGTAATTACTCGACAGTCGAGTACTCGCCCACTCCTATTAACTTTTTTACATGAAAAAGTGGGATTTTAAAGGGAAAAATGGCTGGAAAAGGGGGATTTAGGAGTGCAATTAAGGTTTAGGTTAGGTTTGAAAATTAAATATGAGCTGTCCTAGAAAATTCCTTTGATAACTACTACGGTTTATTAATGTAATCATTCTGGTTGTTATCAGGTTGCTGGGTTGTCGTGGTTGGAAAGAAAAGTGGCCAACACACTGTTTGGTAAAGTTCCGCCAGGGACGTACAAGCAGGCTATTGAATCTTTGTTGGAAGCGGAGAAGCTTAACGCTACAGCTTGGAAGGAAAACCGCCTCTTGCTGGCAAAGTGCTATATCGGCGAGCAGGATTACAAGGAAGCTTTACATTGGCTGGACAAAGCCAAAGAAATCACTCCTCTCAGTGCTGAGGTAACGTATCAGTCAAGTTTATCTCACATAACAGCGATATTTTACACCAATTGCTTTTCATTTGAGAACACTTACAAAATAATATATTTCTTCATTTAGTTTATAAGCTGTGTACAGTTTTAACATTTTGAAAACAGATTTGGCGGTTAAGGAAGTCAAAGATAGACTACCATCCCACATTTACTTTACTAAATACAGGATGTTTTTTTAGACACAACCCAAAAATTACAACCCAATCATTTTGTCAGTGAAGGATTATTCCACCCCAAGAGCCCCAGATTTGACCCCACTATATTATTTTCTTTGGGGATACAAAAAAGTAAGGCCTAAGAAAACAATTCACAGGATATTCAGCACCTCAAAACAACAGCCAATTCAATACAAAAAATTCAAAGAGGTACTTTGCAAAACGTGTTCGGGGATTTGATGGAGAGAGCAAAACTTTGTATAAATGTCAATGGCGGATTGTTTAGACACATAATGCAAAGCTATACGTGATCAAAATTAAATAATAGGTTGTATAAAATGTTAACATTAACAAAACAATACCCATTTCATCTTTATATATACAATATTCAATTTTAAAAATGGGTTGTGTTAAAAAAACATTGTGTCATAAACGGTATCAGTAAACTGATACATACTTTCTCCATTACAGCATGTAATTCTACAATAAAATAATAAAAAAAATTACAATCATCCCACAAATACATACCAAATGTTATCGAAGTCGGTTGGAAATTAACAGAGATATCGATTTTTGAATAATTGCCATAAGAATATCATTAGACAACATACTGCGTTTACTGCCAGATGAAAAAATCAATTATCTCCGCAACTAGTTGACGTAGACTAATGATTCATAATACTGGATTATTCATTTTTTCTAGCCAAATTTAATGGTTGCAAGTATATTTTCTTTAGAAGTTTCAAATTTTGTGAAATTAGGAAAATATTAATTTTTGAATACATATTAACATATTAGTTATACACAATCATATTATCATATTAGTTACAAATTAGTTATATATATAACTGCTAAACCTCAATTTTTTTCAGACATGCGGGTGGTGTCATTTTATTTTTCATCTTAAGCACTTAAAAACATGAGATTTTTATAAAAATGTTTTGAGCCATATTTGAGAAATTTAGATTTTCATCGTTTTTTATTATTTTTAATGGGTTAAATGCCCTTAAAAATCAAAAATTAAAAAAAAAGGAAAAAAACCTGGAGATATTACGGCTTTACACCTACATGTCAAAGTTCATGAAACTTGGACCAATGGTGACCCTAGCTCTGTTTACACACACACACACACACACACACACACACACACACACACACACACACACACACACACACACACACACACACACACACACACACACACACACACACACACACACACACACACACACACACACACACACACACACACACACACACACACACACACACACACACACACACACACACACACACACACACACACACACACACACACACACACACACACACACACACACACACACACACACACACACACACACACACACACACACACACACACACACACACACACACACACACACACACACACACACACACACACACACACACACACACACACACACACACACACACACACACACACACACACACACACACACACACACACACACACACACACACACACACACACACACACACACACACACACACACACACACACACACACACACACACACACACACACACACACACACACACACACACACACACACACACACACACACACACACACACACACACACACACACACACACACACACACACACACACACACACACACACACACACACACACACACACACACACACACACACACACACACACACACACACACACACACACACACACACACACACACACACACACACACACACACACACACACACACACACACACACACACACACACACACACACACACACACACACACACACACACACACACACACACACACACACACACACACACACACACACACACACACACACACACACACACACACACACACACACACACACACACACACACACACACACACACACACACACACACACACACACACACACACACACACACACACACACACACACACACACACACACACACACACACACACACACACACACACACACACACACACACACACACACACACACACACACACACACACACACACACACACACACACACACACACACACACACACACACACACACACACACACACACACACACACACACACACACACACACACACACACACACACACACACACACACACACACACACACACACACACACACACACACACACACACACACACACACACACACACACACACACACACACACACACACACACACACACACACACACACACACACACACACACACACACACACACACACACACACACACACACACACACACACACACACACACACACACACACACACACACACACACACACACACACACACACACACACACACACACACACACACACACACACACACACACACACACACACACACACACACACACACACACACACACACACACACACACACACACACACACACACACACACACACACACACACACACACACACACACACACACACACACACACACACACACACACACACACACACACACACACCACGCGCGCGTGTGCGCGCACACACGCACGGACGGATAGACGGACACCACTCCGAAAACCCTTTTTGGGATTCAGGGAGCAATAAAATGAATATTTCCACAAATAACTCAAATACAAAAATTTTGATGAAAGGGGGGAGAAAGTAAAAACCAGAAAATGTGTTGGTCAAAATTAAAACACCTACTCGTTGTGATTACAGTAGAGTCCACAAACCCGGACTAATGTGGACCGACCGAATGGTGTCCGGGTTTGTGAAAATTCCGAGTTATCGGGAAATGAGTAAAAATAAGAAAAAATAAGAATAGTTTCTGTTATTCCTATAAAAAATCATTTATTTATTGCATAGTAAAAAATACAAGAACTATATTATCAGTTATAAAAAAAATCTTAAAGAAAAACCAAAACTGTTTTATATGTGTCACACCGTGCTCTGGCCTTGAATCTCAATGCACTTTATTGCTCTGGCAGGCTTTCCGAGTTATCCAGAATTCCGGGTTATCGAAGTCCGGGTTTGCGGGACTCTACTGTATCAATTTTTTACTATCGGTATCCCTTTCTTTTTAATCGTTAATCATCATTATTTCTTAAGTAATAAAAGATATCACTGTAAAAAAAGCATATTTCGTGTTTTTTTTTATCTAAACCCATCTTGAGCTTTTAAATAAAGAAAGTTAATAAAACGGCAACATTTGTTTTGGTTACTTTTAAACCAATGTAAGTACCATCATGACAAAAAACATACCAAAATCAATAAATTTTTTACTAGCACACCAAGGCAGTACTAGGACTTGCCATCCCTACCAGCAACAATGAGCGAACAGCCAATCAGCTGTTTCCACTGAGTATTACCAGCAAAATTCATGAATAGACAACTTTACCTCCATACTGTTTTAGCGAATTTCCCCATGAGCTATTACAGTAGGTCTCATGGTAAGACCTAAGCCGGAGACCATGATAACTTTTCGTTTTGGGGACTCAGAAGCAAAAAACACCATTCGTTTGAATTTTTAGATATATATATATTTATATATCTATATATCTCTGTGCCTGTAAGCACGATAGCGGCCGTAAAAATGGTCCGATCTCTATGAAATTTGGTACAGGCGTGTAAAGTGGTAATCAATTGGACGAGTTCGTAAATCAGCCTGATCGGACCACCAGAGGGGGGTAAAGGGGGATACTTTGTGTAATGTACAATATTTTGGACTTCAGCAAGTTTTTAAGTTGAACATTAAGATTGAGAATTTTATTTAGCTATCAATATATTATGTATTTTGTAACTCAAAAAAAGGAAATGAAAATCATGGAAAAATTGAAAATCATGGCGTTTTTCACATGGAAAAATTAAAGTGATCCAATTTTGGATTTCACCATTGAATTCAGCTTGAAAAAAAACAAACAGTTTAGTATTTTGAATTGTTCTATGTCCATTGGTTACCGAGATTTTGGAAGTGGTAAACACAGTACGTTGTCCCAATGTTAACCTTATAGGAAATAAGTCAAACTCTACATCTCGCTTATTTCTCAACATATCTTGATAAAACTTGGTAACTTGCTTCTTCTTGTTCAGATGTACTATCTATTGAATTAAAACCATCCAATTTCAATATACCTGTAGCAGCAAACCTGAATACTCATTCCCCATGTTATTCTTACGGTGCTTACAAAAACATGTCAAATCTCGCTATGTTGGATTGAAATATGTTGTTTTGCATTTGAAATTCGCTGAGTATGCAGGTCTGCTGCAACAGGGGTATTATACTAATTTTGTGTTTTTACAGTAGACTCTCTCTTATCCGGACACCTATTCACCGGACATTGGTTTAACCTGACTACTCACGGTAGAAGTAGCTTCTTTTTAACCAAACAATTTTGATCCAAACATTGGTTTAACAGGACGAGAAATTGACAGAACTGAATCAACGATCCATGTGGAAAAATATTTTAGACCTGTAGTGACATGTCTAATAGGGTGGGTTGAAAACACTAAATTTTGGAATTTTGAATTTTAATGGGTCTCAAAAGTTGTGAAATACCATGTAGAATACTGAAAAAATTACTTTAGAAAAATCATATAAGACCTTTCGGTCGCACAATGACCTTGAAGTTTAACATGTAAACCTCCATAAGAGAATTAGTGAATAATCGTAATTTGGTTTATGCTGAGCATTGATAATCCAACAAAAGTTTTGCTATGAAAAAATGGAAAGAGCTCTTTAAAACATTTTGAAAGATGTTATAATTTGTCCAGTTAGGCAACAGTATTATCGATCTAGGATCTTCTGAAAATCCCTAATTTAGGCTTTTTTCAAGGTTTTGGCTTTCAATAAGTCAACAATTCTGTGTTGTAATTGAACAAATTATACCATTGTTCAAAACGTTTTAATGAGCTCTTTCCATTTTTCATGGCAAAACTTTTGTACGAATATCAATGTCAAGCATAAATCAAATTACAATTATTAACTAATCCTCTTATGGAGTTTTACATGTTAAACTTCAATGTCATTGCGCGACCGGAAGATCTTATATGATTTTTTTAAAGTTATTTTTTCAGTATTCTTCATGCTATTTCGCAACTATTGACAACTATTACGATTCAAAATTCCAAAATTTAGTTTTTTCGACCCACCCTAATGTCTAAATAGCCTGTTATGCTCTCTTCTATTTTAGTAAAATGAGTTCATTTTTGTGTGATTGAGAAATGATATCTGTGATTTCAGTGGAAAATATATAATAGACAAATAATCATAAAATACATAATTTTTAATGTTAGGATTTAATCATTAATTTTCGGAAACGTCTGGTTACCTGGAAAAACCGTTATCCGGATAGGCCTCAGTCCTGAAGGTTCCGGATAAGAGGGAGTCTACTGTAAGTTGAAACTGGAGTACGCAAAGCAAAATGAATATTGGAATCACCCGTTTTGCGACTTATACCAAGTGAGAAAAAAGCCACTTTTTGGGGCAGGCGTAGGAAAAAGAAATTTGTCTTGTTATTATGTGTTTGTATTTATGTGTTAATATTTTGTTTGCAGGAAAAAAATGCTGATAAAGAAATTGAATCGTTAATGAAGAAGTATAGTTCTTACAGAGGGGAATTATAGTTCTCAAGATTTGAACACAGCCAGAATATTATTATTTGTACAATTTACCATATTTTAGCTATGTGATATGTAATTTGTTTTGAGAAACGTTCGTTCTAACCTTGCTCAGCATTTTGTTTGTAAAGCTAATTAATTATTTATTGAAATCTGCTGAATAGTTTACTGTAAAAGTAGGTTAATATAGTTTGACTTGTTTTACACCAATTCTAACAATGCAGTTGTCTTATATCTACAGTTTTGAAATTAATTTGTGATATACAGTAAAACCCCGACTAACCGAAATAAAGGGGGCGAGGCCATTTCGGATAACCTATTTTTTCGGTTAATCAATGTTCCGTATTTAAAGGTTATTTCGGTAAAATACTACATAAGTTGATTTACATTATTTTCATTACCATCATCTAACAATCCAAATCTATATACAACACACAATATCTATTTCTTAAAATAATTGACCATCATTTTTTTAACTTTATCTTCTGTCACATCGGTTACGGGCAGCCTTGTCTCTCCATCTCAACACTGTCATTAGGCCATGGGTACGATACGACCGACGTGCGACAACAGTCGGTTTTCAAGGAGCATTTATTTGTCAGCTTTTAATTTTGAAGGCAGTTGCTGCGATTTTCCCAAAGCGGATTTCATTTTGTCAGGTTGGAAATATGAGGGGGATTAATTATTAATTTAGTAATGAACAGTAGTTTAAAACGACTCAAGTCTTGACCAGAATTGAGTTATAGCTCGCCGCCTGTCGCTTGCCGCTCGTCGCTCTTATCGTACCCGAGGCCTTTACAATGGGGAAAGTTTGTGTGGAATTCAGGGTTGGAGAAGGGTTTTTCTGATCTGGGTATGGGGGTAGGATGTTTTTTAAGGTTAGCGGCCCCCGTGACAATGACTCAAGCAAGGCCGGGTCACTTACAAGCACAATAAAGACAATAATTACCTTTGCCTCGTATATTTTCCGATAATTTCAACTTTTTAATATGGTTTCAGTTAACCCGGGTTTCGGTTTAACGGGGTACGGTTAATCGGGGTTTTACTGTATAAGTAAACATGGTAGGTATGTGAATTGAGGATTTTTTTATGTCCATGTTGTGGGGTTCTGTTTTTGTATTAACATCATTCAATTCATTATTTGTTTTAGCAGAGGTTCAATCATTGTATAAATACTTGAGTGAAAGGATAACTGTGCTAAACTCAAGAACTGCAGAGGATGAGTTAGTAAATGGTATGTTCAATACCAAACACTCTTAATATTTTCTAGAGGTTTACTGCCTCCACAATTAATTTTCATGAGCCTTTTAGAGATTTGCTTTTTTAAATATGATAATAAAAGGGAACACATTTTCCATTTAAGGCTAATAGGAATTTTAAGTCAGTCTCACAAGTGCATCTTTTATACCCTAAAGTAAAAATTGTATCAGTAACATTGAGAATTGTTATTTTGTAATGCAATAACTATACAGGCTAATGAAAATTGGAAATGGTGATCTCTCGAAAATCGTAGCATGGTGCTATAGTGGTAGTTTGAAAAATTCCCATTGCATAATATCTTCATGTGATTGATAACAGAGGTTGATAATGTGTATGAGTTAGTTTTGGTTTTTACTCTGTGCTGCAGGAGATTTTGAACATAAATTTATTTGATTAGGAATTTATTTTTGCAGCTTGAAATGTATTGAGCAAAATTAAATAACAAATAAAAACTGTAAAGTAGTTCCCATAACCTATTTGTACAAAAGTTATATGTTTGAAAATCAATATTCTTCAAATCACAAATGTGTTCCAAAATCAAGATATATTTTTACTTGTTTGAATTAGTTACCTTTATAGTCCAGTAAAAATTGGTTTCAATTCAGAAAAAAATGGAAGGTTTTCTTTTCTTGCATTTTTTTCCTTTTTATCAGAATTTTTTACCTATATTCACTGGACTATTAATAATCTTGCTCATGACAAGCTTTCTTATGTTTGACTTTTAAGAATAAAAAACCAGTCACAATGATATATTGGCAGTATTTTACCTATATCTTGGAAGTCATTCCGATTTATAGTTACTAGTTTATATTTTGGTTTTCTTATTTGCTTACGATGTTTTGAACATTGTTGTAGTCAATATTTCAGATTACATAAAAAAAGGTTTTTTTAAGCAAACTAGTCTGAACTTTTTCGCTTTTTTTATAATAAGTACAAAGGTGAGCTTTATCACAGAAAGTATTTTTTGGGTCTAAGTATTTTATTTATGTTTAAAACATGCACTGTAGGATATACCAGTTGTATTGACATATAATTCTTACAGATTGAACTGAACTATCTACATTGAGTTATTCAGTTGTAGAGATTAAATTAAAGTCTATAATACTTTACTCCTCCAATTAACTGAATTAATGTGGTGGAGATCCTTTCCGAATACCAAAAATCCGGATGGTTGTTACCATAACAACAGTGGATATTATAAAAATAATAATTGCGAAATTTTTGTCTCCGAATGTGCCGATTCGTCGTTGTCGTTGTTGTTAGGTCATGGCAGGCAGATCTTGTTATAATAGTAGCCTATGAGAAATATCACTTAAAGTTTGAGAGGAATTACATTTTCATTCCACAGCAAATATAGAATTTTAATCTCTCATGGTAATATACTAATTTACAGTTCACGACACAAAACTTGTCTGCTGGACCATGTCATGTCTTTATCGCAGCAGAACAAATAAATCTAGCCATCATGCTTAGCGTTAAAGTTTGGGAGATAACAAATTTGACCGTATTATTTCAGTAATCGTATCTCCGTAATTTTATTTTTCAAACTTATCCGGATGATCCGATATGCGGATAATTTGGGTCTGGATAATATGACATGTACTGTATGTTTTATTGCAACTTATAAAATTGTAGTATTTTTTGTTTTATTTAAATAGTTGCCACTGTCAGTAATAGTTACTGACATGTATCGGTAATACGATTTTTTTTATTGTAAAATCCTTTTTAAAACATAGTTACAAGATATGAGGTGTACAAGACGTTTTTCTTCTTAGTAAGGATTTATTGTTTGATTTCACAAGCTCTACAAAACTATGAAACTCACTCATGAAAACTGCGCTATCAGTAAGTCCTTGCACTACTAAATAATATAGAATAGCCTATACAGGGGGGGGGGGTCCCCCGTTTGTAGTATATTCTTGTGATGTACACCTTGAATATCTGCCAAATTAGTTGTTCAGTATTCTCTCTAATCTAATAAATCAAAATTTAGTTTAAGACTTTATATTTGACATTGCAAAAGACTGCCTTATAAATTTTTAGGACATTTATTTTATAAAACAAAACTATATGTATACATAGTTATATGAAGATCCTTTAGTTAGGTCTACAGTAATTTGAAATGTGCAGGGAGGGAATGTATTATTTATTTGGGTCATGATAATATGAGTTTGTATCATTAGATATTGTGTATTTGGTGGGAAAGAACTTGGTTAAAAATGTTATTTAAAGTTAAATTAAATGTTGTTAAAATTGGATTTGTTAGTGTATTAAATGAAGTTACGTCCTTGTTTAATTAGTGTGTTATTATTTTTATTCACATTCCATGTTGATTCCACAAACTTATGCATGTCGGTCAATGCCAACCAACATTGTGATTCAGTAACCATGGTTCATGTTACCATATTCTGTTGTAGGTATCGATTGATCCCCTGTTTTTTTATGCATTAAAACTGTTCTAATGTTTTTGTGGTAATGAAACATTTTGCCCTGTATTTCAATCCGCCCCTGGTCATGTAATGTTGACAAATTATTGTTTACATTTTTTTCACATTTTCACTATTAATTCACTTTCTGTATAGCGAAGTAACCTCTAGAAGTAAGTCTGTCACAGACCAAGCGCTTATTGGTCGGATGACCAAAAGGTTGGTTCAAATGATTAACACATGATTTGGTCATAATTAGCACTATATGCGCTCCTTGTAGTGACTAAGTAACAACAGTTGAAGGGGTCCCCCATAAAATGTTCTAAGCAACAAAATTTCAAAATCGGATATATTTAGTGGAGAAGGTTCTACAGGACACTAACTACACCGTGGTATATTTTGTTTTTAAGATATTTTAACTGCCAGTCTGATTTCATCTGTTAAAGTTTGCGCGGTTCACGGGACCGCACGAACTTTGTGGGGAATAACGCCGACAGATGGACTCCCCACCGGGTTGTTGTGTTATAGCCCAGCAACCAAAATCGCGTAAATAAAAGTAAAAGACGAAAAGCCAATATTGAAAAATGGAAGGATAATACCAGGAAGGAATACAAAAATGCTGGATTACCCTTTACAAAAAAAAGATGCAAAGGCCTGGAAAATTGTCGCCAATTAATAACGTTTTAAGTGCCACCTTTGGATAGCTTTCAGCAAAATGACATATCATGTTATGTTAGAACATTACGTTTCTGTACTTTTACATCAATAAAATTGTTTTATATTCAGTTTTAATTTCGTTTATGTTGGCATTCCTACATTCCCTGATGTTTTCTTCCAAAGCAGAAGAGCAGTTTGTCAGAGAACGGTTCAAATGCCAGTCCTTTAGAATGTTGAAACCCCAGAAACAACCAAGTAAAACGTTTCAAAATGCTTAATAGCAAGTAAAAAGTTATTAGGCTACGTTATGATGTTATAACATCATAATTAGAATTAGAATTAGAAATTACTACATTACAAATTATAATCAGTTATAATTTTTTAATACCCTATTTATAAATAGGGTATTAAAAATCAGGGTATCAGGGTATTATTATAATCAGTTATAATTTTTTAATACCCTATTTATAAATAGGGTATTAAAAAATTATAACTGATTATAATTTCTAATCCTGAAAAAAAACTAAATTTTAGAATTGAACTTTTAACGCTTGATACTCGAAACTTGGTTTTTGTTGCTTAGAACTTTTTACGGGGGACCCCTTTAGTTCATTTTCCTTGAGCGCTTTCAATATTCATTTTTTATCTGAGCAATAAACGATCTTTTGTAATAATCTGAACATCTTATACGTAGTAGGGTATATAGATATCTTAGGAATGTTAGCTGATACAGATTATTTACTGGGAAGAGTGTGGTTTATTCAAAGGTCTATGTGAAGAGGGCTTCTGTCTTAGTTATTACGTTTATCGAAATCTCATTCACTCCCATGGGACACAAATATGTGTAATAGAATTTGTCAACAGGCCACATTAAATGTAAAATATTTACTATTGCTCCAGCCATCTTGAAAATGACCATTGTCAGACCAGTCGATGTAACAGATTTATACCAAACCTTAAACACTACTACAAGCATTTTAAACACTAATACTTACTATATTTTTATACATACAGGATGAGTTTTAAATGAGTCATCTTCTACTTATTTCTAGATTTTTAAAAATATTAATCCTCGACCACCACCAATCTTGATAGTGAACACTTTGAACACTTTTTTCTTCCTATATTCTTAATAACTATATCAATAATGAGGACACAGAGTGGTATTAAAAAATGGTTTTCGGCATTTGATAGGGCACAGAAATACAGTAGTGCGCCGATCATTCGAACCAATTGGGGACAAGGGGTGTTCGGATAATTGAATATTTGGATAATCGAACATGAAAAGACAACATTTTAAACTTAATTAAAAAGGTTAAATACCTGTCAGCCTCGTGATTCTTATTTATCCTTGGATGGATGACACGTTTCGGCAAATTACATTGCCATCTTCAGATCTTCACTTGAAATTTTTCTTCACCCATTGGCTGTGTCATAATTTAATACATCTACAACAAACACTTAACATTGCACATAACATTTAAAACACGTAGGCCTACTTATTACGAAAAACTAATTTAATTTTACATCCGAAACCGGCAGAATGGTGCATGCACCTCGAGTGTCGAGTCCCGACTGGCGGTGACGGTGCTATCAGTTGACCTTTGATATCCTGCTACCTTTATCCTGACTGTCTGTTCCGTCTAATTTAATTATAGTTTCAAATAAAACATTTGACATCAGCTTGCTTTTGTCGTTTAATAGGTCTTGAGATCGAATTTTGGCGGCTTTGTAAATTTCAAAGTTTTCTAAGGCTGTCATTGTCTTTCCTTTATTACAGATATGTAAAGCTTTTAGGTTTGTCCTCATATCTGAATAGCTATGATTTTCACTAATAAGGTGTTCAGCATAGCTCGATTTCTGTGCATTCGCACCTCTAGGTAGATGTTCTTTAAACCTTTTTTCAAAAGCTCGCCCTGTCTGACCTATATAAAATTTATTGCAGTCGTTGCATGATATTTCATATACTCCTGTTTTCTTTTCTAAATCTACACATTTCTTATTGTTTCTTAAAAGGTTTTCCAATTTATTATTTGTTTTAAATGCAACAAACTTTCCATGTTTTCTCATCTCGTTTTTTAAAGTGAGGGGAAATTTTGAGCCATACTCTACAGATATGTAATCCATGTTTTCAGTTGGTGTTTTTAAAGGAGGTTCTGACCTTTTTCTGAGCTGTTTTTTTATAATATTGTCGATGATGTTAGGACTATAACCGTTGGATACCGCTATATGCTTCAGAATGTTTCTCTCCTCGTTGAAATCATCTTGGCTGAGTGGTATATTTAATAGACGATTCACGAAACTATTATAAGCGGCCATCTTATGTGATATAGGGTGGTGGGAAGTTGCATTTATTGTTGTATCAGTTGATGTCGGTTTCCTGTATATTTTGAAAGTTAAAGAACTGTTGACTTTTTTTATGGTAATATCCAGGAAATTCAAGCTATTGTTTTGTTCGAACTCTATGGTAAATTTTAGTTTTGGGTGGATGTTATTCATGTGGCTGTTGAACAATGTGATCTGTCGTGGATTTCCATTGAAATCCAATGGAATCTTTGCGTACAAATTAGCAAAGAAATTAGAGAGAATAATTAAAAAAGAAGTTAAATTGGAAAACAGCCATAGTTTAAAAAATAGCTTGGACCTAATTAATAAAATAAAAGAAGTAAACGTTGACCCAAAGAATACTCTCGCATCCTTTGACATTACAAATCTTTACACCAACGTACCTGTCGAGGAGACATTGAACATTTTACAAGAAAGCCTTAAATCCCACTCTAGCCTAAGTGAAGCTAAACAAAAGGAATTAATAATTCTATTAAAGACGACATTGAGACAAAACTATTTTTGTTTCAACAATGAGTATTACATTCAAAAAGAGGGCCTTGCAATGGGTTCACCTTTATCTGGCATTCTAGCGGAAATTTTCCTTAACCATATTGAAAATAAATACGTATGGAACGAAAATAACCGTCATAAGAACAAAATAATTTTCTTCTACAGGTATGTCGATGATATAATTATTCTATTCAATGGAAATCCACGACAGATCACATTGTTCAACAGCCACATGAATAACATCCACCCAAAACTCAAATTTACCATAGAGTTCGAACAAAACAATAGCTTGAATTTCCTGGATATTACCATAAAAAAGTCAACAGTTCTTTAGCTTTCAAAATATACAGGAAACCGACAACAACTGATACAACAATAAATGCAACTTCCCACCACCCTATATCACATAAGATGGCCGCTTATAATAGTTTCGTGAATCGTCTATTAAATATACCACTAAGCCAAGATGATTTCAACGAGGAGAGAAACATTCTGAAGCATATAGCGGTATCCAACGGTTATAGTCCTAACATCATCGACAATATTATAAAAAAACAGCTCAGAAAAAGGTCAGAACCTCCTTTAAAAACACCAACTGAAAACATGGATTACATATCTGTAGAGTATGGCTCAAAATTTCCCCTCACTTTAAAAAACGAGATGAGAAAACATGGAAAGTTTGTTGCATTTAAAACAAATAATAAATTGGAAAACCTTTTAAGAAACAATAAGAAATGTGTAGATTTAGAAAAGAAAACAGGAGTATATGAAATATCATGCAACGACTGCAATAAATTTTATATAGGTCAGACAGGGCGAGCTTTTGAAAAAAGGTTTAAAGAACATCTACCTAGAGGTGCGAATGCACAGAAATCGAGCTATGCTGAACACCTTATTAGCGAAAATCATAGCTATTCAGATATGAGGACAAACCTAAAAGCTTTACATATCTGTAATAAAGGAAAGACAATGACAGCCTTAGAAAACTTTGAAATTTACAAAGCCGCCAAAATTCGATCTCAAGACCTATTAAACGACAAAAGCAAGCTGATGTCAAATGTTTTATTTGAAACTATAATTAAATTAGACGGAACAGACAGTCAGGATAAAGGTAGCAGGATATCAAAGGTCAACTGATAGCACCGTCACCGCCAGTCGGGACTCGACACTCGAGGTGCATGCACCATTCTGCCGGTTTCGGATATAAAATTAAATTAGTTTTTCGTAATAAGTAGGCCTACGTGTTTTAAATGTTTTGTGCAATGTTAAGTGTTCGTTGTAGATGTATTAAATTATGACGCAGCCAATGGGTGAAGAAAAATTTCAAGTGAAGATCTGAAGATGGCAATGTAATTTGCCGAAACGCGTCATCCAACCAAGGATAAATAAGAATCACGAGGCTGACAGGTATTTAACCTTTTTAATTAAGTCAATTCACGTGATTCAGGAAAACAACAACATTATGAACATCTTAAAATTATATATGTAACGTAATTTTTAGTTGTAATAAGGCTAAAAATTATCAAACAAAAATTATTTACTTAATTTTATTATGAAATCCATCAGAACACATGAATATCCCAGCGCGACGGGAGTTTCGGTTGGCGCAAGAATTGGAATCGCTTGAGAATCTTGTTCAAAATATGAATTATTACGGCGTTCGGTTAACTGACGGTTCGGTGACCGACGTTCGGATAATCGGCGCTCTACTGTAGCTCGAAATTATGGGTCAAATGATACCTTTGGTTCTAAAAAAACATAATCATTTTAAATCACTTATTATTTCAAAATTTAAAACCAAGATGGCAGACAATTTTTTTGTATAACACAAAAATCAAGTTAAATGTGGCTCAACAATGATTAGAGGTGATTTCCTATCATTATTTAGCTAAACCATAAAAACAATTTTCATACTTTGTAATTTAAAATTAATTTTAAAAAGTTTTAATTCATTGAGAACAAATTGAGGTTTTAGAAAACGGAACGCTGCATTGTACTCCAGGGACCCTTTTTTGAAATGGGTGAGTTGGCGAGTGAGGAAGTCACTCATCCCTCAAGTTATTCGTTTCTAAATATAAAATGAATTCACAGGTGAAAATAAAAATATTCTTAACTAAATGTATTCAGCCCCACAACAATATCTGTGTATAAAATTTGAATAGGCATTTATTCTTAAAAATTCATAATTTTAATATAGATATCCATATACATTGAGTATATAACCGGTTCAACCTTTTTTACTCACCAAGCAATAGGCTGTTGAGTAAAAACGTGTGAGTTGACAGGAAACAAGCTACTTCATCTTCTCTTTTGGAGGAAGTAATAATAGTAATCGTGGAAAGCCTTTCAAATTAGGTTATGTTTACTCTTTAGCCTTTGAACTATTTATAAAATGCCTTTCAACTAAATTGACCTATAAATACTCCAAGATAGTTTAGTTAAAGTTAAGATAGTTAAGATAGTTTAGTTAGTCATACTGATGGTGTGCGTAGATGGATTGAATCATTAACGTACCCTGATCCCAGTAATTTGGACATCGAGGCCTCCTTCACACAGTTCTGCTCTGAATTGGGAGATGTTATACGCACCAACTCCCCAATACGAAGGAAACTCAGGTCTACCTACCCTCGCTGGTTCACCCCTGATCTTAAGCACCTTGTTGCGAGGAAGAAGTTACCGCATAAAACCTACAAACTATCCTGCCTCGAAGCTGACTATAGAGCATTCAAAGTTGTCAGGCAGCAATGTAAAGCCTTATCTACAGAATGTCATAATCTTTATTCTGCCAGCATCAATTGGAATATCAAGGAAAATCCTCGATCCTTTTGGGGCCACATGAATTCTCAAAGAAAGGATAACACACACCCGAGTAGGCTTCATTACGAATCAAGGTTTTCCGATGAACCAAAGGACATGTGTGAATTATTCTCTACCTACTTCTTGACTGTTTACACTCCACCTAACACCAACACCTCCACCTACACTCCACGATCTCGAGACCAACATCAATCTCTCCTCTTGTTCCTTCTCTGCCACAAAGGTAGAGAAAAAATTAAGAGACCTTAACGCATCCAAGGGTCCCGGACCAGATGGCATAACCCCGGCTATTCTCAAATCTTGCAGTGATGTTCTTGCTCCTCACTTAGCTGTGTTTTTCAACAAGTTGTTGGTCGTTTTGGAATATTCCCAAACTCACTTAAGCCTGGCTTCCTCGTTCCTGTACACAAGTCTAAGTCTAGTCCAGCCTCCAACGTGAAAAACTACAGGCCTATCATAATACAATCAGCCATTGCTAAACTTTATGAAAGTCTTATGCTGGAAGTACTCTCTTTCACCTTCAAAAGCATCTTTATCCCGCAGCAACATGGCTTCCGCCCAGGAAAGTCAACGACAACTAATCTCAGTGTCTTCAGTGAATATGTAATATCAGCATTTTCTCGTTTCCACCAAGTGGACTGCCACTATCTCGACTTTTCAAAGGCCTTTGACAGAGTGAGCCACAGCCACTTGGTTGCGAATTTGGAAGCTCTTGGAGTCACTGGGCCTCTCCTTTCATGGTTCCAAAGCTACCTCTCTGGCCGAACCCTACAAGTCAGTTTTGCATCATGCTACTCATCTAGTGTTGTTAATGTGACGTCTGGTGTGCCCCAGGGCTCACTCCTAGGCCCCTTTCTCTTCGGCTTATTTATCAATGACATTGGCCTCTCCTTAGTCAGCAACTACCTCCTCTTCGCTGATAATGTCAAAATATTTCAAGAGGTGACATCAACACAACAACAACAAATGCTCCAGAACGACCTAGCTCTTATAGAACAGTGGTGTGTCCCAGGACCAAGATCGTCAATGGCCTAGTTGACTGTCCCGATTTGCTGCATGGAATTGACTCCCACGTGCCTTCCGGGACCCGCCAGACCCAACCATTCTTCAGACATCACCATCAGACGGTCTACGCTTACCGGAGCATCCTACCCCGCTTGCAACGTTTGGGAAATGCTACTGGGCTTGATTTCTTCTGTTCTACCCTCCAATGCTTCCGTAGAAGTGTCTACTCTTGGGCAGAGGTGCGGGAGTGATCTTATCTTATGTGATATGTTTTTCTCAAATGTTCTTGTGTGTTGCACAAGCATGTGTTCCTTCTTTTTCATGTATATACAATTTGTTCAACATACCTCATTTTTTAGGATATTATCTTTTTATGTTCTGTTATTCAATGTAGTATATTGTTTGTGTTGACCAATGTAGTAGTTTGTAGCAACCTCTGTCTTATATGTAGCATCTCTTTCTACTTTGTCTTGTAATCAGAGCTCTTTGTCACACTATATGTATCCCACCTAGGGGTCTCAATCCCAGACCTAAATTCCAATCCCGGGATTTCGGGATTGACAAAAGCCGATCCCGTGATCAGTCCCGGGATTCCCGTTTTCTATATAGGCCTAACTAGAATATATTGCTGTGTGAGAGCAACGCTTATGGCTTTTTTTTATTAAAGTACCAATAATTCTATATTATTAACTCGTCAATTATGAGCTTGTTGACGGCTAATTACCTGTTGTTCAAAATTTTTGAATAGCTTTTATGCTGTGTGTGCAAGCACACATAGAGTACACATGAGTGAGCAGTCCTTCGTAGAGCCGCTAAATGTTTTTTAAACAAATTTGAAAATCTTTCATTGCGCTGTTTTTCCGTCCTTTTGTGTAAGACGATGATAAAAAACGAATGAAACATCACAATCTTTCTTATGGGCCACAAGAACATTTTTTTGGTCACTCATAATACTTCACTATTCAAATTCACAGATCACGGGAGGTTATTACTAAAACAACAATTGATGAAACTCACTACTCACTACACAAAATCATCCCGGCCGCTCAAGTGTTCACTAAACGAAACCCCGATAGCAACTGGAAGTGTTGGTGATCAGATAGATATTAAAATTCAGTAAGATAAAAAATATCAAAATTAAGTCCCCTGTGTGGGCGTGGCTTTTAGGATACATCGAATCGTGGGAATTAACTGCAAAGGAAGTTCGGAGCGAAAAGAAAACTATTGAGTACTGTCCCATTACATTCCAGGAATAAGGTTATTGTTGAATTGCATTTTGATTTTGGGCAAAGTGAACTTTGGGAATGGTAGCTACAGTCTAAAGGGGTGTGAGTTAAAAATATTAAAAAAAGTTGCTATTAATTACTAGTATTGGAATATTAATTTCCTAAAAAAAAATTATGTTTATATGTTTGAAAGGACGACTTTTGCAATAGTTAAAACATCAAAATCACGCAAAAATTCAGAAAAAAATATTCTTTTGCAATCCCGTCAATCCCGGGATCGAGAGACTCTGATCCCGGGATTATCAGGTATTCAAAAGCGACCGGGATCCCGGGATCCCGAATCCCGGGATTGAGAACCCTAATCCCACCTGTTCTAGTCATCACTTTGCTTAGCATACCTTCATTTTCTTGTGCAATGATTCTGTGTTACATCTTAGTTTAAGTCACAACCTTTTCATTTATTATTGTCAGAATCTTATATTTATCATTAGTATTAGTGGTAGCAGCATCATTTTTCTGCAGCAGCTTTGCACTGGCAAAATGGACTTTCGTTTTTATGTATATATCTGTATAATGGCATTCGCCGTATGTAATAAATAAATAAATAAATAAAGCCATGAAAAATGAGGTAATTCCTTAAATTGGTCAATGTTTACATTTGTCTTTCTAGTTTGACAGATGTACCATCTGGAATATTGACATCCCACATGGTGGTTTAAACAATGCTACCATCAGCTGACAGGTGACTTGACAAGTGACTCACTACTCAATTCTCAACCGTTTCAAAAATAGGGCCCCAGGTAAAAATCTAGTTTTTATTTTGAGTCCCTGCACCACATTTATAATTGTATAAAAAAATGTATCTATGATGGCAACCAAAAATGATTACCCATTCAAAATTAAGTAGTCATTACCCAACATTGTTTGGTGATGGTCGGGGTTTGATTTTTAACAACTGTAAGAAAAGTAGGGAGCTCTTTAAAACTCACCCTGTTTCGGTGGAGCTTGTTGTATGATGGGAGTGAATGTAATACAATCATGTTAATTTTGTTGTCTTATGAATATCAATAATATCTCCACTTTATTAAACAATAAAAACAGTGCTGAGCTGGTAATCTCAAAGGGAAAAGGAACACTTTAAATAATAACACATTATTAATAATATTGATACAATTGGATTTGATGTGGTTTAAAGTAATTCATCCAGTTTATAACCTTTGATAATTAAGGTATTAACAAAGGAATTCTAAACTACTAAAATGAATCGTCTGAAGGTCCAGTTGTCTGTGAAAAAGAGCATTACACTTCAGCTTGCAGTCTAGGCTCCTCAACTTCTTTATGTAAATCTGCTTTGTAGAAAACTAAGTCATAATCACTCCCTTGTTGGTCTTGTCCTGGAAATTATTACACATTAAAATTTTATCTCACTAGTGACTAACCTTGCAACCTTGCTTTCATCTTGTCGAGTAAAATACTTTTTATGGTGGAACCGTGGAAAAAAAGTGTACACACTTACTCCAAGTGATTTTGGCATGTGAGAACTTTTAAAAGTTAATATGTTTTTTGGCAAAACCACAAAAGTTTAGAACATTTAGAACCGTGGATTAAGAAAAAAAGTGTCAGGATTTGCAAAACAGCCCTTTTTTAAAGTTGCATCATCGTTTGATTATTTGGCAGCAAGAGGAAGTCACTTTGGCCGTACACTGCGTCACACTATGGCCTTAATGCTCTTAAGGTCCAGTCCTTTTAAATGCTAACTTTCCCGAATGGATTGGAAGAGGAGGAACTTTTAGTAGTCCGACAGGTGTACATACTTAATTCCAAGTGATTTTGGCATGTGAGAACTTTTAAAAGTTAACATGTTTTTTGGCAAAACCACAAAAGTTTTGAACATGTAGAAGAGCTGACAGCAGGACATTTGATGCTTTATTACATTGCAACTCAGGGATGAAAATGTGACTCAAATACAGAGAATGTAGGTGGCCACTTTGAGTAGTATTCTAACAAGAAAAACTCTTGTTTTTATGTGGAATAAAAGTTAAACCAGGCTGTGTTTTCAGTTAAATATGAATTTTGTCACAATCTGTACATAAATACTTAAATGTTCTTTACACACCATTTTTCTCACACTGTTCTAAACTTGATAAACAGAAGAGGAAATTTGTATAAATTTACCATGAAAAGTTTCTTTCCTCTTGAACACCCGTGGCATGAGTTCAGGGTTGCGGAACCATGGCCAAGCTGACATCTCACCTCCTTCCATCTATGAAGCATAATACAATATTTGTCTAGATTAAATAAAAAATATTGTTTATGTCTAAATGAAATAAATTTACATTATTATTCTAAAACTTATTTAAAGTTATAAAACGGCAGCTGAGTTTGCTTTCAGATTCATTGGTATTTAGTGTGCTCAGGGTACCTAAATAAGATAGTTCAACAATACATTTCAAAGTTAAAAAACAACATCTTTTCTTGTTTTGTTTTTAACAACTATATAAATTTTAAACACACATATTAAAAATATATATATATAAAATTTATTAAATTCATTTTAACAATTAGTATAAATTTTGAGGAATGTTCTACCTTATCTTGCTTAAAAATCTTGTACCAAGTTTGTTTCAAAATTGGGTTTAACTCTATCGGTTTCTTAAAGATGACGAGTTCATATGTTTTTATTCATATGGTCTTAAAGTTGTATCTCGTCCTAAACACTTAAACACAGTAAATTGAACCAAGGTATGAATAAAAAATAATGGCTTGAGTCAATTAAAAAACAAAGAATGTGTGGGAGTAGCATTGGGCCTTATGAAGACTTACTCTGCTGCCTGGCGGAATAGTTTGTCACTAGTTGTGGCTACACAACCTAAAATTAAGTTTAGTCAATTTTCAGAATATGAGACTCTAACCTCTATACTTTTACTCGGATCAAGTTTATTTATTTTGGTAAATGGAACAATTTCAAAGTATTTGCACACTTCTCTCTAACTTTTTACGCCTGCTGCCAGCTAAGTTGAAACACTTTATTTTTTTAAATCAATGTGTATTTTCCGACACAATGAGTACACTTTTACTCACATTTGTAAGACCCACTGATCGCTTGTTGGGCCCATCCTCCCTTCGGCCGATGCGAGGCACGGACTTAGCTGCTTTGAGGAAGAAATCATTCCTCCTCCCTATTCTGGGGACAGATTTGGCTGCTTTCAAGAAGAAATCATTCCTCCTCGCGATTCTCAAGTTTTTGGAGTCATGTGGCAAGATATCGTCAGTAGCTTCCCTGCGGCCTATCCTGGGGACGGATTTGGCAGCCTTGAGGAAGAAGTCGTTTCTCCGCCCAACTCTTGGGACGTTTTTGACTACATCTCCGAGGTAGGGAGGTCCAGGCTCATAGAAACTGTCGTCAAAAGGGTCGAACTGGTCGTCGAACTGTGATTGCGGATTGGACGCACTTGTTGTCAAAAGACTGGTTACCACCACACATTCTGGAAAAAGGTTTTTTGGGAAAGTAAAAACCATGTAGTCAAAAATAAAATCATCAATTAACTCTTAGAGTTCTTCTACCTTGTTTATTTTAATGATTTTTTTGTCGTTTTTTTTAATAATTATTTGTACTTAATCTAATCAGGGCCACCGAGAGGCCATGTCAGCCAAGTCTAAAACTTGGGACCCGGGCTCCAAAGGGACCCGGGATGAGCGGATTTTTTAAAAAATTGAGGAAATATTGGAATCGACTTCTTGGAAATAAAATTAGGCCTATATGTCAAAAAAAATAAAATGTCTAACTTTATCACGCAAATTAATTTGATAATACAGTATTTAGTCAATGCAAAAAAAACTATCGTTTTGTCTGTCCGTACTATTGTATTTGCGACCAACTGTACACTACGACCAGCTAGTAGTGATCGTGAGTAACTCATACTTTCCTCTCCTTTTGCGCTTTAACACAAGACAAGATAGATTAACAAGTTTGGCTATGTTGGCATTAGAGAGTGATTTAGCTAAAACATTAAACTTTGATGATGTAATTGAAGCATTTGCAAATAAGAAAGGAGAAAAGTAGCTTTGTAAAGTTGTTTGAAATAGTTATATAAAAGTACTAGAGGATTCACGCTGCTCCGCAGCAGTAAATTTTGGTACTAAGGCACAAAATCAACTCAAATACAATAATTCTTCATTCAAAAAATCAATGTTACATGCAATGCAGCTTCACAACTTCAATGTGACTTGACAACTTCAATGGGAATTTCAGTAACCACGATTTATTACCAAAATGGTAATAATTTGTTCCAAGAAGGAAAAAGTAGGAATTTAATGAGATATTCTGTAATTAAGTTTTCAGGACAGCAACATGTCAGCCTAGCACAAACAACTTTTCAAACTAACTATATACCATACTAAAATACCCCCATTGCAGACCTGCAAACTGAGCGAATTTCATACGCAAAAGAACATAGTTCAAGCCAACTTAGCGAGATTTTAAGTTTTTGTAAGTTCCTGAGAGTAACATGAGGAATGAGTATGGAAGTTTGCTGCCACGAAAATGGAAATATCGGGGATTTTAGACTATTATATATTAGATCTCATCTAAATGAAGCCACAACCCAAGTTTTATCGAGATATGTTGAGAAATAAGCAAGATATAGAATTTTACTTATTTCCCATTAGGTTAACATTGGGGCAACGTACTGTGTTTACCACTTTCAATATCTCGGTAACCAATGGACATAGACCAGTGATTCAAAATCCTAAATTGTTTGTTTTTTTAGCTGAATTCAATGGTGCCAACAAAAATTGGATAAATTTGGTTTTTCTTTGTAAAAAATAAAAAAAAACACTTTTGGGGGGTTTACCCCCCTTTACCACCCCTTCCGGTGGTCCGATCCGGCTGTTCACGAATTCGTCGGATTGATTACCACTTTACACGTCTGTACCAAATTTCATTATGTAGCTCAAATGAAAGATGGTATTTCACCGAAGGTTCTTAGACTAAAACATATAGAATTACGTAATTAGAACTGGGGAAGTATATCTTCAATTTAGTTCAAAATACAGGAAAAAGTCAAATTTATGTTTTTTTGGCCGAGTAGTCCATTAGATTAATGAATGCCGATTCTTGATGGCATATCTGTGCGTGCATACCTTTAATTTAGGCCGGGGACACACACGGCGTTTTTTTTATCGCGCGATAATTTTTCCGCCGACGCCGACGAAATGGCGTTCGTACACACGTGCCGGTAAAAAAAACGCCACGGAAAAAATATCGCCAATCATGGTACCATTTCAATTTTGAGAGACGACGGTGGGTCTTTACCAAATGTATTTTACCATATGATGATCACAGAACTCCTGACGTCATCAACACGGTACAATGTTTAGAGTGTCTTGCCGTCTGACCATGGCGGCGGTAAAAAATCCGCCAAATGTGTACGCTCCCATTTAATTGCATACTCCACTGTGGTGAGAAAGCGGAAAAAAACGCTTTCAATCGGCGTCAAAACTACCGCCAGCGGCAATATTATCGCGCGGTTTTTTTTCCGCCCTGTGTGTACGCGTCCATTTAAATCAATGCAATTTGGGCGAGCGGTTTTTTTAACGCGCGATCGCGCGATAAAAAAACGCCGTGTGTGTCCCGGGCCTTAAGACCTCAGTTATGAAGATCGGTCGAGTGTAAGAGCCAAACGAACTTGGAAAAGGAAAACCATATTTAACTCCCATAAGAAATGTACAGAGAGGCAGGGGCGGCTCCAGGGGGGGCATGGGGGCCATGCCCCCCCCCCCAGAGCTCCGAATTTTTTTTAATTTCAAACAAGATTTTACTGAAATTCATTCTTTTGTATATGAAATTATTTTTGACCCAATATCGGAAAAGCCGTTTCGTACAAGATTCTCCAAGACAAAACTTTTTTATTTCTATATAATTGTTACTTATGTACACTTAATTCAAGCTTACATTTTTTTAAATATTAATAGTAGGAGACATTACAAGTTGTTAGGTTGATAGCGCGGTGTTGAGTCCGCAGCAACGCCCGAGTAACCTTTTAAAATAGTTCAATTTGGTGACTTTTGTTGGTGCCCGGGGAGCATTTTACAATCTATAATACATGATTACACATGCATTTTATACGAGCAATACATGAGTTTTGGAAGCGTTTGCCGGCGCCTGAAGCACTTTTAAAACTGGTCAACGCGAAAAATATTCGCCTTGGTGGCGATTTTCGGCGCTCGTGGAGCCCTTTCAGACTGTTAAAGAGCCTAATTAATTTTTTCGTGGCGTTTGCCGATGCCCAGGAAACCTTTTAAAATTGCGTAACTTGCCAAAATTAAATTAGGTGGCGTTTACCGGCTCTTGTATTTTTATTTTTTTTATATGATTAAAAGTGTAATCACGTCATTTGGCGACTTTTGTTGGCAACCGGAGAGCATTTACAAATCGTTCAACGTGCTAAACGTGCGAGTTTTGGCCGTTTTGGAGGCGTTTACCGACGTCCGGAGCCCTTTTAAAATCAATCAATGTGCGTAATGTGAGTTTAGGAGGCGTTTACCGGCGCCCGTGGATCCGTTTCAAACTATTCAAAGAGCAAAATGTTTTTTGTTAGAGCACACCGGGGCCCTTGGAGCCTTTTAAAATTGTTCAACTTAAAACTTACAATTTGGTGGCCGTTTATCCGCGCCTGTGGAGTTATTGGTTGATTATTATATTCAACCAATTCAAAGTGTACATTTTTGTGTTTTTGATTTGTAGCTGCAATATTATGAAAACAAAATGGCTGTCAATTTGAAATAGAAGTGTGACGTAAATTAGTTCTGTTTATACCAGAGTTTCCTTTTAGCAAGACCTTTAAAATGAAATTAAATTTGCAATTTTGTTTACAAAAGAAATTTCAAGATTCAGAATTAAGACCAGGAAACTGAAAACTTTTAGAAACTCGATTTCAACACTCTCCTCTCAAACAACGAACAACTGTGTCTTTTTTAGCCATTTAGTATATTCTTTATTATTATGGTATAATTTGACTGGGTTCAAATGTTAAAAATCATTTTTCAAGTTGAAGCAAGAAAAGTCCGTGTAGCGGTGTGCCTGTTTAAACTTAGATAATTTTATTTGACTTAATGTATCCAGTACACTGTATGCTGGATATCCTACTTTAAATATGTAATAAATCAAATTCAACAGTACTTTCAAAATATTTTTTTCGCAAATTATAGCTTTAACCACCCTATAGGGGGGGGGGTAGGCCCTAACTGATAATACACTAGTAAAAGGAGCCCCCCAGGGCCGCCGAGAGGGGGGGGGCAAAGGGGGCAGATTGCCCCGGGCCACATAAGGAAGGGGGCCACATTTTGAGCTGAGAATATTTTTTGGGGGATTATTAAATACTAGAGTTTTTTAATCAAGGAGACCAAAATGAAATGTATTAGAAGATGTATAAGAAACTTAGAACTTAAAAACGTATATAAATTAAAATTACCTATTCATTTGTAACATTTTGATGCAATTTCTTTTGGTTTTCTGACGTCTCGTCTGAGGCCCCCGAGGTTAATCTGCGATTACACCATACAACTTGTTTTATATAGTTTTGTTGTACAACCAACTAAACTAATTGGTTTGAACATGTTTAAGAAAGCAATTAAAATTATTAAACAAGTTGTACAACAAGCATGTTCTTAAACCCAAAAATCGTGTTTAACACCAGGTTGCAGGTTTTAAAATGCTCAAAGGAATTTGTGTTTTATAAAATGTTGTTGTACGACATGTTTTAAAACATAAGATCTCGAGTTTTAAAAACAAAAGTTGTATTAAACATGTTTTGAACAAAAGTTTACAAAACAAGTTGTTTAGTGTAACTGCGGCTTTATAGGCCTGCACCTGATCTCACACTAACTAAATCCGTACCAAGCTCTGCAATCGTCTTATACCAATCGTTTGCACCCTAAAATTAGTCACAAAACTTTTTTGTACAAACCTACGATGGACCAAGGAAAAGGATTCCTAGCTTTAACTAAATATGGTGTATATTTTACAAAAGAATAATAGCAATAACATTTACGACTCAAGACGTGACATTAATTTTTTCCAATGGTTATCAAAACTCCAGTTTCGTTTTTTCTCTTAGTTTGAATTTAGCTACGTATGAACCAAGGTCCAAAGAAATACAGGTACAAGCAAAAATACACAAAACAGGTACAATACAAAAATTTAAGCAGATCGTGATCCAATCAGCAGACCGAAAGAATGCGCTCGTATGCCTCAAGCTAGTGTAATAAAGTACCTTGGCCAACCAGAGAGTAGTTACACAGAGAATAAATAAGACAGAGGTCGCATCTAATGTTGCGCTAAATATGGTGTCGAGCAGTGCCGTGGGTGGGCGCGGAGGGTAGGGGGGCGCCCAGAAGTCTATTGTCTCCCTATTGTTTTACTTCCTGGTGTTAGGCAGTTACCCGCAACACTATTGCCATATGAATGCGACCTCTGCTTATTTCTTCTCTGTGGTAGTTATTACTACATCTCCAATTTAGGCTATAATTTTACCCAATAGTAATAGGGTAGGGCTAGGATACAACTGGAAAAATGGTGTCCTAGTGACATCACACGCTCCACAGTCCACGGGCATTTTGGGAGTTGGACAACAGAAGGAAGAAAACAAGTGGTTTATAGTAGTTAGGTAGTCCGTGAATAATTTGTATAATAACTTAAAACTGTTTCTTAAATCCTTTTTACCCCCACGTAAAGGCTTATTGGGAACATATTTTAGCCAAGTGCTTTTAATCCAAAGTTATGTGTTATTAATTAGTCGTATTAAAAAGGACTAGATAACACGTAGCTCGAAATCGAGCAAAAATCATAAAAATCATGGTAAAAGAAAGAAGAATAAACAGCCTACTTGTATACTTTTGAAATTTAATCAAAGGGCTAAATTCAATAGCAAAATTATGGCTAAACCATTGAAACTGTAAAAGTTCATTTGTTTTAGTGCAGGAGTTTCCGGTTAACGACTTTTTGGGAAAAACCCAAACACCTTCAACTTCCATGTTCTCTTTATTCTGAAATATATATTTTAATACCGGCAAAAGATCGAGCTCTGCTTACAGCAACATGTAGCTGACCGAGAGCAAACACTGGCGCCGTGAGCGTTTAGGGAATGTCCCTGCACCTAATTGATAGTTATCGCCAAACCGGAATCATAGGGAACGGCTGTCTTTGTAGGGGCCCTTTCCTATGTGGCAACAACGCGTAGTAAATGACGCACTATCTCTACCAGTCTTTTAATTTCTGAAATGCAACACCGCGATGAAAACATTGTAAGTTCATTGGTCTGAGGTTGGAAAGAGCATCAAATATGTTACATCGGGAGGGTGAATGTAGGCGGTTGCGATCGTGTTCCTTCCGATCGGTCAATATTCGCCTTCTTCTTATTGGCATTATTACTGCACCATATCGAAAAATAAATTGGCTCAAGTCAATAAAACTTCAAAAAACACTATGCTGAAATGTATTGGGATATCGTAATCTACATTGTAACACTGGGAACTGCAATGTTTGAGCCCTTTAAAAACACTTCATAACATAACCTAAATTAAATAATAAATCTTTTTGTTGAAAGCCAAAGCAGCTGGAAAAACAAAAAACTGTTCTTTAAAAAAATAAAGAGCTGCAATCTGTGGTTTACGTGTAGAACTATTTGAGAGCTTGACAGGCTTGACCATACGTTCAGTTTGTAAACAAAGTGAACTGAGCTTGCTCAAATTTCGATGAATAGCGCCACTGTTCCTAAACTTTAGCCCTTTACTGTACTTTAGTGACGCCCTTTTTTAAAATTCTGAGACTTGTTGGCAAATCTACATAAAAATCCCTTTAATTTGACACCTCATACACTGTAAAAACTAAGGTACAAAGTTACACTTAATATGTTACAACTTTTCACCTATAAAAGACCATTCTTAACCTTACACTGGCTTTAGCGATCGTTTACAGCAGTAAAGGTGTTAGTTTAAACTTACTAGCGAATTAGTAGTAAAAGGGTGTAGACTTTCACCTAGTAGCACCTTTAGCCGTGTAAATCAACACGGTATTTAAAATAACCACCTAAAGAGACCCATAATGCTGCGGGACTCAAGGATTGCGCGGTTTTCTTTTCTCTCTCGCTGTCCGTCCACCTTCACAACACACACACACACACCCACACCTGGTGGGAAATGCAGTTTAAACTTTTAATTGTGTTTATCGAGTTGTTATCTAGTTGTGTTGTGTTAAGTGTTTTTGGATGAGTTTCTTCCGCTTTCAGAAGGTATGTTTATGAAGCTATCTAACTGTTTCTAAGTATCATGTCTCCTAACCTTTCTGTTACAGGAGGTTTGTTAAGTTATAAGAGTTAAGGATAACCCCAAACCCTAGGGAAGAGTGAAACAAATTTGTTTTGCTATTACCTAGAGAATTTAAATCGTCACACTAATGCTAATATAAATATTCTTTTCCTTCATCTGCGCGTAAATTGTAGCTTTACGTTGTAATGAGCCTAATTTGCACAGGGGTAAGAATTGGCTCATTAAGCCTAGGCCTACCTGAGCCTAGCCTAGATGTAATCTAGCCTATGGTCCCTGCCTGCAAAGAGTGTTGACAATCAAAATAAACACTACTATTTCCCTTGCCTAAACCCCTTGAGTGATTAAGTAACTCACGGTGTTGGGGTGGATGGTTATAACCCTAATTATCACCATCGGAAGGCTAACCTAGTCGGTCCCATAACTGCCAACTCCGATCGCCGGTTTTGATGTGGAAAGCAAAGTGTAGAGGCGTATAACGGCGACTATAATCTAATATAAACACTTAGTTGGACACGTAATTAGATCTTTTCCTTGGGAAACGTAATATTTGCGAACGGAATTACAGTTATTGTTGTTGTGAACAACATAACTTAAAAGACGTCGCCACGACTCTGTGAGTGGAGCAGACGGTGACAGGTGACAGAGCCTGCGCTGCTTCTTCTTTTCGCCGAGCGCGCCAATAAGCTGTTTTTCTGGCAGAGACCGAAAAACAGTGGCCCCGGATATAGCTTTTTTTAGCTTGTAACCAGCCGCTTTATCAACTGCAAAAAAGGCTGGTGAGTCATCACCGGAAGGGGTGAGCACATGGTGTGCTGATAACCCCTCGAGCGACACTTGTGCCTACGCTTCGGAAGTGACCGGTTCGTAATTCGAGTTCTGTTCTTCTGCGAATTCTTCCCCGGCCGCTTCTGATCGTGTGCTTTGGAGCTGATTCCGATCGACGTCTTCCAATACTTTTTGGTATTAAAGGTACGTCAGTGTAATTTCTGAATTTGTGTGTAGACGATCTGTAAACTTTTCTGAAAGTTGATCGTGACGCAGGATAGGGTTTCGAGACCTATCCTGCTTATCTCTTGGCTGTAACCAAGACTGGTTAAATTAATTATCTTGGTGCCGATTATCCTTTAGTTTTCCTTTTGGGATATTTTCCAAATTCTTTAAACCAATTTAGAGTAATTGGTGATTTTTATCATTGGTTTAATTCCTAGATTTTCCTGCTGTTGTAACAGGCTTAGTCTTGTCCAAACCTGCTGTGTAACAGGAGTGTAAGGTCTGTCCTGCCCCTGTAATTACTGGTCACTAGTGAAATAGTTTAATGTTGTTTCTTGATTAGGGTAAACATTAACTATGGGTAACTAGTGTTAACTCTGAACATCTCACAGGCTAGGGAAAACAGCAGAGGGCATTTTACTTAGAAGGTGTTTTCAGATTTAGTCTGTCCTAAGTTGAATGTCATCTAGGTTGAATATAACTGAGCTCTCATATTTGAATATCTGATAACTACTGTGATTTCGATCCTCGACCCCTGGAATTATCCCAGCGACCGAGCTGAGCGATTCCAAGGCCTCTGACAACCCGTGACGTGATTTCCTGCGGTTCGGTGTACTAGTGTAACCGATCATCTTTTCTCTTACCAGGAAATATCCGTCACAACGTACTGAAAACTACTCATAAAACAGCTGCTTACTAAACAGTGATCCAGAGCAAGCGTAAGTCTTTCGCTCCCTCTGGCTCGTTGGCTGATAACGTTTTCGCTCGCTTGGGACATTAGTAGAGGTATTGTTGTCTGGCAATGGAAGGACATAACCTCAAAATGATACTTTTTGCTACAATGGCGGTGTTTTTGTTAGTAGGCCTATTAAAGGATCTTTGTATTTAGACTCTCTTTACGTTCTTAATACATAAATAACTATTTTTGTACACACTTAACCATGCAAGCCATTACAGCACTTGATGAGACTAATACCTTTAGAACTGTTTTATTCTTGTGGATGTAGTAGGCCTACATTATGTAGCTTGTAGTTGATCAAAGTAGCATTTTCTACAGCAACCTTGTATTGGTTGCTGTAGAAAATGCTACAGCTACGTAAGTTTGGTCAGTTTATCGCACTCTTCTAGGAATTATAGCAAACAAAGGTCTCGAAAATGCCTCAAACATGATTAACGAGTTAATAAGGTAAATATGCATTTTCCATCAGTAGGCTACTGGTGTCAAAATTGACTTTTTTTCAAAATGCTCGAAATAACGCGTTGATTCCGGAACTGATAGTTTTTTCGGTCGCGATCGAAAAATCCCGGAAAATCGGAAAACCCCCAAAAAAAGTTTGTCTTGAAAGTTGGTCATGTGGGTACTCAAATTAACCGGGAGAGCGAGCTGAAAAAGAATATGCAAGATTTCAAGATCTGATGTATATTAACGGAGTTATAACCGGAAAAGCGCCGGAAATCAAGGAAAATCGTCTATAGTGGTATATTTAGAGTTAGTTATTGGTATTTTGGGTCAGATTTTGGTAGTTTAGGTAAGGATGAGATTTTATGTAGGGTTAGAACATATTGGGGCGATAAGTGTTGGAAAAGGTAAAGTTTTGATAGGTTAAGTAAGGTGATATTTGGTTAGGTTAGGTTATGTTTTGTTAGGTTAGGTTATTTTAGGTTAAGTAGAGCAATTCAGGTTTGATATTAGTTTGGTAATGTTTGGTTGTGTTCTGATATTCATGTTACAATCCCATGAACGTTATCGTTAGCTGAATCAATTGCTATAAACTAAACCTGACATAATCTAAACGTAACGTACCATAACCTAACCTAACTTAACTAAACCTGACCTTAATCAACCTAAACTAACATAAAAATTATTAATCCAACCTATTTTAATGAATTATACATAAATATAACCCAAACTAGACAAACCATAGGTAGTTTTACAATTCTCCGATGTTTTTTTTGCTTTATCTCCGTTACTGTACGTTAGATCCTAAATATCCTTACATATTCTTATTCAGCTTGCAATTACGCTTAATTATAGTACCCAAATGATATATTTTGGACAAAGTTTTTTTTTACTTTTCCGAGAGTTTTCCGACGCTTTTCCGGCCGTAACTCCGTTAATATTGGTCGGGTCTTAAAAATCCTTGCATATTCGTGTTCCGATTGCTCTCCCGGTTAATTTGAGTACCCACATGACCAATTTTGGAAAACAAAAAAATTAATATTTTTCCGTTTTCTGATTTTCCGGGCTTTTCCGGCCATGACCGACAAAAAAATATTAGTTCCGGAATCAGCATGTTATTTCGAACATTTCGAAAAAATATTCAATTTTTACACCAGTAGGCCTACTGGAAATGTATATTTACCTTTAATAAACATTACAATTTGCCAGTTTATATGTAAGTCTTCATCGCTCATATAAAACCTGACGATCTGCGCCTTTTTGAAATTATGATAAACCTATGTAGCCTAACCTCATTAGGGGGCTATTTGTAAGGTATTACAGTATCTCCTTCTTACTAACAAATACCTGCATTGCAAATCAAAGTAAAAATACAATTTACGTAAAACATTACAAAGTGTAACCATCACTAATTAAGAGGCAAGGGTGTTTCCTTGTGAAATTTAATTTTAAATTAATTTATCCTCATTATAATTATTTTTCAATTTTTTTTATGTACAACTACTGACTCTTTATTGAATAGTAAAAAATTGCAAGTCTTAAGTTGGCAGCTGCATGTCATCCTTAAACAAAATGTTTTACTGTTAAGAGAAGGTTATATCTTAAAATAGTGCAAAGTTACACTTTTGGAAATGTTACTTTTACACTATATAAGATTAATTTAAGTGTGAAATTTAACTTTTAATGGTGTTAGGTGACACCTTCAAAGGCATAAGGTTTAGCTCCTAAAAGAGCATTCTCACACTGCAATCCTGGTTAAGTTAAACAACAGAAAGTGTAACTCTTCCATTTTTATCAGTGTAAAGTCACTCTTAAAGGTGTAACTTTACAATTTTAAGAGTAAACTTTGCACCAATTAGAGATGAACCTTTCTCTACATAAAGTGAAACATTACCTACTTTGGGGTGGCATCCCAGCTGCCACCTTTTTAAGTGTAAACTTACTCTTTAGTTTTTACAGTGTACGTTGAAATCCGCCCAGCCGTTATTGCTGTTGGACTGTGAAAAGAAAACCGCTTGCGTATTAATATATAGATTGTACTTACTTTTACTGTTTGTAATGTTCTGAATTTTTAAAATTCAGAAATCAAAAGTTTAGTACAGACCTGTGATGTAGTAGTTGTTTTGTATTGAACAAATTAAGATATTTAACATTTTTAGATAAAAAATTTTGTGATCAGCAGATTCTACAAATTTAGCTATTTAACAGACAAAAGTATTTTTATTTACGATTTTATGTATTGAGGGGCCTCACTTCCTCACTTTGCCCCGGGCCTCAAAATGTCTGTCGGCGGCCCTTTAAGGGGCGCCAATGTAGGCCCTCGCATGTCCCAGAAAAATCCCTTGTCGCGGCCCTGCCTATACGACATGCTTTGATAAAAATATTATTTTCCTGAAAACTACTGCGAGTTAAGACAACAACTGGTATTCCCTTGAAAGAAGACATTATAAGCTTTCTTTTGATATCAAAATAATTTCTTAAATACAAAAAATATAGGTTTTATGCTTATTTTGAATTTTCAAATTGATTTTTCTCAAAATGGCCCGCTTCCCTTACGAAATTTCAAAGTCCTATAACTTTACCAAAAAAAATCGTAGGCTCATGGGACTTGCACCAAATTGTTGAGAATTAAATGAGGAATTCAAAAATATTAATAACTCAAAATTGAAAATTCCCGACAACAGGTCCCTTTTCGCTTTCCACCTCACAAATTATTCAAAAAAATTCAAATTATCTTCCAAGTACAGTTTTGACTTGTTATGGGGGGTTTGTGTATATGTAACTTTTGAGAGGGGTTAGTGCCAGCGAATGATACGGCAGATAAATGAAAGCAGATGCTTGATGGAAAATCTGCGCGTGCATACCTTTAATTTAAGACCTCATTTGTGAAAATTGGTCAAGTAAAAGAGCCGAACAGACTCGGAAAAGAAAAACAAAATGTTTTTGTGTTGTTCGGAATTCAGCAGCGTGCTTCAGGTACGTCCGATCTTAATAAATAATGGCTCAAATGAAAGCTGGTATTTCACTGAAGGTTCTTAGACCAAAACATTTAGAATTACTTCATTAGAACTGGGGAAATATATCTTTAATTGAATTCAAAATCCGGGAAATAATAAAATTTATGTTTTTTGGTCGAGTAATACAGTAGATAAACGAATATGCCGATGCTTGATGGCAAATCCGTGCGTGCATACCTTTAATTTAATACCTCAATTATGAAAATCGGTTAAGTAGAAGAGCCACACGAACTCGGAAAAGGAAAACTATACTTAACTCCCATAAGAAATGTACAGGGAGTAAGTTGCTTTTGTGCATAACTCGAGTAATACGGCAGATAAATGAATGTGGATGCTTGATGGCAAATCTGTGTGTGCATACCTTTAATTTAATACCTCAATTATGAAAATCGGTTGAGTAGAAGAGCCGAACGGACTCGGAAAAGAAATACCAAATTTTTTAAATATATAGATAATTCCTTTTGTATCAATAGGGATCGTTTTATATTCTTTCAAATAATGTGAAATTAAAATGATAACAGATTTTGCTTAAATCCTTAGCAAGATTCTGTAAAAACAAATTAAATTAATATAGAATTTAAAAGAGCCACTAAAAGAGTGAAAACAAATAAATGTATTTTTATTTGCATTAAAATATATTGACAAAAACTTAAAAACGTTATGATGACATTATCCGAGATGGTGAACAACAATAGTAAAATGTGTTGCAATTAACGCAGATGGCCGTAAGCAACAATCGTGCGCATTGATCATGAAAAAAACGTAAGGGAAAGAGACGAATGACTGGAAAATCCAGAAGTGCGGAATCACTGATAGGGGTAATTTTTAATAAGAGTAGATTTTTTTCTAAATCTGACCGACCATTCAATCCCAATTGTTTCGGACTTTTGGAGTTCCTTAATGTATGATGTTCCACCTCTAGACTGCCTAAAAATACGAGTTTAGAGATCCAATTTTCGAAAATTATCTGGGGGAGGGCCCCCAGACCCCGCTTTTGCTTGGGGAGTATTCCATACTTCCGGAGGGCCCGGGTACAGGGTGCAGACTTGGGGCCCGGCTTGGCTCTCGGCGGCCTTGAATCCAATCATCGCTAAGGCCTCAGGTGTAGGGTGACCAGATTGTTTCCAAATAAAAACGGGACACAAACAAAACTCACCCCCCCCCCCCAAATGCCCAATACAACACACCATACACCAAGGTGTTTAATTAATTATACGGGGGTCGGTCTCTGTAATTTACAAATTTTGTAG